>CAJNOI010000011.1:685483-802553 GCA_905250115.1 Adineta steineri | reverse complement strand
ACCCACACCCACCCACACCCCACACCCACACCCACACCCACACCCACACCCTCAATAATACGCGTTCTATGATGCGCATCATATAATATATCAATTAAAGCAAACATCATGTTTGTAGGAATTAAGTATCTTAAGATATGTAACGGCATGAGACAATCAACTAATGAATGCTTTTAAATATCCACTTAGAACGATTAATTATAACTATTTATACTTTTTCTTTTTTCTTTCACCATACTTGTTTGACTATCCTATATTTACATCCTACGCTCAATAATATCGCTACATTGATTGGAGGATGTTTTCAGAAATTAGAAACAAAAAAAGCGAGTTTCTAAAATTAGCAAAAAATTCGACGATGAAGATACTTTAAAATCCCATTTCTAACGATCAAATAATTTGTAATACATTATCAATGATCACTAACATAATATAAAAATATTAACATCCTTCTATCTTGATTTTCATAAAGATCAGATATAGGTGACTAATTGATACTAAAGAAAAATGTTATGGGATTTCCGATAGAAACATATGATCATGATATTCGAAGGCGTCATATTTTACACGTCATATTCATCAAATTTGTTCTATCATGCAAAAATGACAGATAAAAGTACTCTTTTTATTCTATAATGATTTTATTCATTCTCTATCTATTCACTTCATACATTAAAAGCTTTCAGACTTCTTAAAAGTACACATTAGGTTAACACACCGAAATATAAGAATGCATTATTTTCAATTGAATTTCAAACTTCGCTGACAACATTATTTATCATACGGAAAAGAAATATTATCTTTTTTCTCTTCTATATCATATCTTTCCTGTCGGTTCAAACTATTATAAAATCTTTGACAGAAAAATGAGCATGATTTTTCACAAGAAACTTTTCGTACGTGTCTAATACATTTTAAATATTCTAATGAACTGTCTACATTTCTGGTATTCAGTTGTCTAAGAAAAAAAGAGGACATTTTTCTACCAATGAAATAATTCTATCATCATTTTTCAGTCTATATATTTCAGTTTACATTTATCAGAAAATCAGTCAAAACATAAATTCTTAACTACAACAAAATTATTTAATTGAGGAGTGAAAAACATGTCAGTTGTTGTTACATTACCGCTTGTACAACAATACCTATCACAATATGGAATAACAACATATTTGATACTTGGAAGTATTGGATTATTTCTTAATATAGCTTACTTTACTCAACCCGCATATCGTGACAAATCGTTTTCACTTTATATTATAACAATGTCAATATGTGGTTTACTTGGTTTACATATCTCTACTGTACCAATCATTTATGCATTATATAATCCATATCCACTTACTTACAATGCTTTCTTTTGTGCAATACAATTCTATCTACGACATTCATTCAATGAATTAATGAGAACATTTTTTGTTCTTGCCTGTGCTGATCGATATGCATCTAGCAGTACACAAGCAAAGATTCGTAGATTTAGTCAGTACAAAGTGGCAATCCGGGTTATTCCATCGGTTTTGCTTTTTTGGTTTATAGTGTCTATTTTTCCAACTATGATGCGTACATTAGATAAAGGTGTCTGTGATGCTAGAAGTGGTGTAATTCATACTGTTTATGCAATTTATATTTTAATGAGTCTTGGCATTTTCCCATTAACAGGTTCTTCAGTATTTGCTATATTACTAATTAAAAACATGAAATCAACACGTCAACGTATTCATCCAACTATAACTCTTGAACCAGAACCGCATAATCTTCGAAAACGTGATCGAGATATGCTGAGAATGTTATTGGTTGAATTGATTGGTTATATTCTTACCACTATACCAAATACAGTCATCCAAATTTATAAATCAGCTGCTGCTAATGTAGTTAAAACAAAAGATCGGCTTGCAATTGAGAACTTTACTATTTATTTAGCTCAGATATTTTTACTTTATCTCACCAATACTTTATCATTTTGGGTCTTTTTATCAGCATCACAAACTTATCGTACTGAACTCAAAAATATGCTCATTAGATGGTATCGGTTTATCACTCGTCAAAGAATCAACCAATAGACTAAGACACTTTTATGAAAAACTAAATAAATTATTTTAGAAAGTTATTCATAATAAAAAGAAATATTCATTAGCTATTGCGACGACTATGATAGGTTCGGTTTGCGCATATTCTACCCAATATCTAGAGATGATATGTCAATTTTCTTCTTGATACCCACACCCGAGTTTAGTAATTTAGTTTAAAAGCTGAAGAAAGGAAAGTTGATAGTTTTATTCATTCTTCGTCGGCAATTTTAAGAACCAATTTGCCTTGTGCCTTGCCACTCTTCGATTTTTCGTATAATGCATACAATGCTTCAACGCCATCTTTTCGCCAATCGAATACTGTATCGATGATTGGTTTGACTTTGTCCGTTTCCAAGAATCGCGTTCGTATCTCGTCTAAATCTTGATAGCTTTCACGAATAGCATGAAATTTGTATGAGAGTTTGGTTGAACTAAAAATGGACTGTAATTTATGTCCCACAAGAGTAGAACCTAGTGTAGCCATATATTTCAATGAGACCTTCATTTCAGGATCATTACCTACAATAGTAATAAATTGACCGCCTCGCCTAAGTATTTGTTGGGCGGCTAGCCATTGTTGTTCACCACCTACACAATCGTACACAAAATCATATTCTTGACCTAAACAAAGATCAAGCTATAAAAAAAACTAGGGGATATTGTACGCATCACCTTTCAATTCTTGTCCGAAATCTTTGTTATTGTAATCAATGACGAGTAACTGTTGTGGATCTGTTGTCATGTCACTACATGCTTGAACAACTTTACAACCTATGTAATCAATAAACAACATAATGAGATGCAATTAACAGAAAAAAGCAATGAACAAACCAAGTTTTTCCATCAAACTGAAGTTTCTTTGTGAACATGTTGTTGTTACATGAGCACCTACAGCTTTGGCCAACTGAACACCATAGAGTCCGGTAGCCGAACTGCCTCCACATACCATGATTTTACTTCCTGGTCCGACTATAGGCGAAGCTGTGTTGAACAATGCCTGATAACTAGTTAAACACGCCAACGGTACGGCAGCTGCTTCTACCATCGTTAAATTGCTTGGTTTTAAGGCGAAGAGTGATTCTTTTTCACGAACATATTCAGCATAACTGCCACCATCCGTACCAAGATTTCCATAGACTTTGTCACCAACCCGGAAACGTTTCACTGATGAACCAATAGCAACTACCACTCCAGCAACATCACTACCAGGTGTGTGAGGGAAGGAAAATCGTTTAATAAACGTCAGATTACCTTTTAGTACCTTCCAATCGACTGGATTGATCGCAGCGGCATAAACTCGAATAAGAATTTGTTTACATGATAGTTCCCCAGGAACAGGTATGTCCTGGTGTAGAGTAATTACATTACGTGCATCGCCGTAATCGTTTTGTTGAGCGCCTGTCATTACTGAAGGAATACCATCTTCAATTTCTGTCGCAGCTAATTTAGCCATGTTAATAGTATTTAATCTAAAGAAAACTAAATCGGACAAATATCCTGGATACAATAGAAGTAATTTAGATTCTTTCTGAAACGAATTGTCTTCACAAAATCATTAAATTGAGACTACAACACATACACATTCTTAGTTTTCTTAGCAACGAAGACGTGTAAAATATTGACTGAAATTTTATAGAATGTCATGCGAGTCTGATGAGCGAGGCAAGATATGTTAGCAGACTGGAGAATCTTTCTTCGTTGTTTATATAGATAATTAATAAAGTCAGAATAGAAAGTATTTATAGTCACACTCTTTCTTATGCATATGGTAGGACTCAGCGGATTTATTCTATTGCGAAGAAATGTAACAAGTAATGACGTTGCAAAATTTACAAGTAACATTATGCTCACGATGTACCATGTAAGCATGAAAGATAGATAAAAAGAAGGAAAGGAAAGAATCCAAAAGGAGACAAAAAAATGAGAAGTAAATGGAGAGAAACACAGAGGAAAGGAAAAAATCCATGCGGTCGGGTACGCTGATATTGGAATAACACTACGTACGCACTTTCAGCTACATTATGAATATACAGTCAATATTTTTAATAATAACAATTTTTTGATAAATATTACTATTTCTAATAAGAACACATTCTGTAAAATACATATTATATTTGCTTTAATTTCTTTTCTTTTCCTACAAAATAACTTAGTAAAATTTGACTAAAAATTTTGTCCTCCGATCTTAAAAAACTCATATATTTTACTCATTCGATCATATGATATTGATAATTTTTTAACAATATTGTACGTCGTGAGAGTGTGAGTGACGACATTACACTCATCAGTCGTCTTTAGCACACTCACACCCTAACCGGAACATTTATCGTTTGACTGATCTTGATTGATATAGCTAATATAAAGAAGACTTATTATATATGTCATTTTGACATCAATTTAGATTCGTAATTTTAGAAATATATGTATCAGTGAGTTATCTTGAAATATTTTCTAATTTTTAAAAATTTTACTTGGATATATTCATCTTTCATTTAGAATATAAAACTAGCATTTATTATACTATTAAATATAAATAAAAAATGAATCTTTACTTTATTATCCAAAATTTTAAGATTGATAATAAGCTCGAAAAGAATACAATGATATGTTCTTTATTTATAATTTACATTCATTTATCATCGATCATATTTTATTGTAAACTAAAGTTACATACTTTTATTTTGTCTAGTTTTTTTATTTATGTCTAATATTTAATCATCGTCTGTAATGATGTATATATAACAAATTACTGTTTTCACTTCTTTGTTATAAGTGAAATTCATCATGAAAATATTTTGGATAGAGATCTATTTATGTTGTTGATCAAAACAACATTCAACAAGAAACGGTATCGTAGACAGTTTATTTTTCGTTCTTCTAAATCACGATAAAGTTTTCGATTTCTAACGAGATAGATGGGTGTCGATATGGATGCGAGTAAAGATCTGGATAGCTTTTCTATGCTATACCCACACCCATACCCATACCCACGCCCACATCCATACCCACACCCACATCCACCCACCCACACTCACACCCACATCCACATCCACACTCTCATCCACACCCACACCCACACCCTCATCCACACCCACACCCTCATCCACATCCGCATCCAAGGCATTCTTCGTTGGAGTTTTGAATGACGGAATAGCCGTGAGCCAGCCGAGAACCGGACGAAGAGCGGACGTTATCGGATTCTGTCCGATACCTAGAAAACCGGCAATTAATTTCATGTGGATTTCATATCCGTTATTATCAAGAGTGAAGTTCGTTTGCGTGACTGCTTCGCTGAAATCGGCAAAATCAATGCCATTCATGATTTTCTAAAGAGAAAAAAGAACAGACGAATAATATGTGAATCGAAAGAACGGTCTCTCTCATTCTTACCCCGCGGAAATTGTAATCTTGTCGCGCTTTACGATAATGGCCATTTCCATCAGCAACATACCTGATATGAAAATAAGATAAAACTTACAGACGAATACCTCCGCTATCAAACATCTTTCATGATGATGTATCATTTCTCAGAAAAGTCTTTTTACACCCGATGATCTGCATAGCATTCGTTGCTATATGGTAGCGCTCCAATAAAGTAATTATCTTTATAGATCAAAAGATATTTTCAGAAAGCTCTAAAATACTTATTGCCTCAGCTTCCTCCACTGGAAGGAGTGGATTTTGAGTCAGTCTTACGCCTATTCTGTATGATTCGATTGCAAGGATTTCGTATAAATTGATGAAATAATATCGTTATTATGAGTTTTACAATGAAACTTGGGAAAAGATTGTGTTCTTGTGTAGCATATATGAAGTACACTCAGTAATGCTCATTAAGTCGACTTCAGTAACTGGAATTTTATCTGAAATCATATGAATTCTGTTTCACCCGATATATTCTTTTGTGGTGATCACGATTATTTTAATGGTTCTGTACGTGACCGAGAGCTAACAGTGCGTGTGGAAAATTCGCAAATACAATGAGCATTTAATTGCTTTCTCCAAATGGGGCAATATTAGTATAGTCTGGCATTTACTCACGGTACAAAGTCAGCAAGCCATCCGATTAACATGTGAATACCTGATCCACCACCGACTTTATGGCACACCTTCTGCCACCAGTCGATATCAGGCGTTCCTTCAGCACTCTCTTTGAACTTTTGCACATGTGAAAGCAGTGGATCGAGCCACCAGTGTAGATCAGTAAACATCAGTTTCAATTGATTCAGCCGATCAATCACTGACTGGAAATCAGCCGGTGAGCCACGTAAAGTTACTTGTGGAATACCACAGACCAGAACGAATCGATAGTCGTAGTACGCTTTAACACTGTCCATCAAACATGCATCAAATACGGCTTGCTGAATAGATGTTGTTTGCGAAAATGGTTGTGAGATCAAAGTAACCAGATCAGCCGCTTTCATGTCGGCTTTGATCAAGTCTGTCATCAAACGTATAGCTGCTGGCCAATTGATCGCTGGTACCAACATACTTACACCCGAGGGTTTTTCGTTGTTATGTAATTGAAGCTTATTTACGTTCAGGTTGAGTTCCTTTTTACCGTTGTGCGACACGAAGTAGTGACGAAACTTTTCTGCGTTCGAATTAAGATGAATACTGACGCCTTGAGCGATAGCTACCCAAATATCTTCTACACTTAATTCTAGTGGATAATGATCAGAATAGGCTTTGAAAACCGTACCTATGAATGCATTCGCCACACGATAGTTTATACCGTCAGCCAACGGATGAGCCAGTTGATAGTTTTCGAGCGCGAGAATTTGATCCTTGCTTGCCCATCGTTGTATATCTTTACTCCAGAGAGATTGAACCTCAGGATGGACAGTTTTGCTTGGTTCGACTTGAGCGACTGAAAACGTGGTGATAGTCCCAGTTGCTGCTTTCGATGAAGTGGTTGCATAGAGAAGAAAACCAACAGCACACATAAACCGTCGACGTAAATATATGGTAGAAAGCAATGGAATAAGTAGATAATGTAAGAACGACATTTATTGTATGAGAATGATAGGCAATGACTAATGACACACTCTGATTAATATATGTATAGACTACCGAAAGTGAAGACGTAGCGTGCCATAATCGAGAGACTACAGACTCTGTAATTGGAAAACTGTTGGTGTACATCCAGTAGATGTCGGGTATATACAAGTAGATTATGTTAGCACATGGAGATTAACAAAAGGAAAATACAATTGACTGCAATAAAAACGATCACATATATCATTTTCTTCGGTAATGACTCTCCAATAATCAGAACCCATCTTGAGGGTAAATGGGTGTGGGTGAGATTGTACCCTACCCACACTCACACCATCAGGAAGATGAATGTATTCTCTTTCATTACCCTCACAATTATACTCTCACCGACACCCACTTACACCTGTGAAAGTGGTTTAAAATTTTTCAAATCAATAAAAAGTCTTATTCAACATATATGTATTGATTTTATTCTTCAGTTTAAAAATCCTCAGCAATCAAAGAGTGATGTTTGGCCAGCTGTTGGTTTTCAAAATCATGAATTTTATGACCCAAGTTTAGTTTTTTTTCCAAATTATTTTTGATCATGATATATTGTTTATTAATTTAGATATACAAGACCAAATTTTAAGAAATATCGTAATATTTTACAACAGTCATTCTGAATCCAAATCGTATGATCTCATCAGCTATGTAACAAAAAATATAGAGAAAAATGATAGAAGGGATGTTTAACACATTGTGGATATACTTGCTGGAGGTTCGTGTTTTAAGGTGACAATAAAGCGACCATAAAAACAAATAATTTTATGTGAAGCTTTTCTGTTTTTGTTATATTGTGCAGGAAAAGAATTATTCATTGTTTCGCTTGAAAAACGATTATAATAACTTTGACAATCTTCAGCATACATATATTCAAAGAAAATTATACAGATGGCAATTGAACAAGGTAAAAAAATTTTTATTTATTTTTATTCAAGTCCAATGTATTGAATGTCTTTATCGATTAAAGGAATTAATATTACAGCAGAACGATGGTCATCTGTAATATACGGAAATGAAGATAATGAAGATCAAATAGAACTATCAATAAATGAATTTTGTACAGAAAAGGCAGTTTTTAATTCATTAAATGAGTTAAAACGTTTTTTTACAACATCCTGAAAATGCACATGAACATATAAAAAATATTCAGAATAATTTGAAATGTTTATTAAAAACTGATAATGAAAATCCCTGGAATCGATTCGGGTGAAACCAAACGGATCCGATGATCGAATTCGTTTAACAGGAATACTGCTTCTATGAAATCTCCGGAATACGACGGAACCGGCCGTTTTCGTGCCAGATTGTTCGACCTGGATTTCTAGTACATGTTGTTTCAAGTAAATATGAAGCTATAATAAAAAGAAATAATCTTCTGTGATGCTTTTATCTTTTTACTAGATTGAACAGATAAAAAACTGTTCATTAATTGAACTAAAACAGGGGTTCAAGAACTATAAAAATCTTCGTAAAGTATATGAAAAAAAACAATGCAGATGGCAATTGAACAAAGTAAATAGCTGCTTTTTTTTGTTGAAATAGAATGTAATGTCTTTATCGATTAAAGGAATCTATTTAACTGCTGAACAATGTGGATCATTTCTGTATGGACATAGTCAAGAAGATTCAGCAATAGAAATGATATTGGACAGCTTCTCAACATCAAGAGTAGTTATCAATTTTTTTTATGAAATGGAAAATATTATTAAAAAAATGGAGATGATCATGCAAACAAATTCAAACATATGTTGAAATGTTTATTAAAAATTGATAATGAAAATCTAGAACATAATTTAGACTCGTCGATATTAATACAATTATGTTGAGGGTGTAGACGTGAAGATGACGGTGTTTTTCTGACCCTCACACACACCCTAAATTCTTGTAATACATCTATATTCTGTGTAATTATACAAACAACATATGATTCTAATACTCAATATGCGAAATTGATATTATTCCTCATCTTAATATTAACATCACTCAATAATCAATTCACAATTACATTAAACCTCTTATTTTATCTATCTAATACGTGTTTAAAAAAGTTTTTTGTATTTATTCTGATGATGACAATTGATATTGTCGAAATATCAATAAATAAATACATTGTGATTAGTTAATCATAAATGTTCGTAGAAGATATTACTTTGTGTTGTCTTTTTTCTAAGTGCAACCAATAAATAATTAAAGTGTTAAAACTTCGTTTAATTAATAAATAAGAACGATCGTATTTATCGTTATGAGTGAAAATACAATATATTCTTTTGTAAGACATCAGGAAGTAGAAAAAAACTGATACATAGAATAACTATGGCCATAATAAGTTTTTCTTCGATCGAAGTATTGCAGATAAATTATAGATTTTTTGGTAGATGTCGACATATGATAACATTTGTAATGAAATATACGTCATGATAACTCAAAAATAATATTATCTATATGTAAATGTGTTGAATTTAATTTATAATAAAGATAATTTCATCAAATCTTATTCATGTAGTTATACAAACAAAGAACTAATACACTTAATACGACATTCTATCTATAAATCAGTCATCTTCTGTTCCTTTCATCGTTTCGATCGTACAAAAGAATTATGCATGATTGTATACCTATCAATTGATTTGAATAATTAATTATATGTGTGCACTAATTAATGATTCATAGGTATATATCGAACTAATAATTGAAAATTTTCATTCTGTATATTTACACATTCATGATAAAGCTTTGTTTGAATTGTTAATAGTTCTAAATCCTGTAGAAGAAGATTTAATTGCATATGCTATTGGTCATCTTATTGATTAAACTCAAGAAAACAAAATAGTGATAAAAACAGCAACACCATCAAACGAATAATTTCGGCACATAGCACAATATTACACTTTGAGTTCTTCATTTCTTTGTGTTCTTATCGTTTTTCAAATTATGACATTTCAGCTTTACTGCAAGATAGACGACATATTTATTCAATGACGTTTGAGAAGAATCCATAAATACCCACTAGACATCTATATAACTCAAGTTACAATGGATATGGTCACTTTTTATACCGTAGTGTTTTTAATTAATTATCAAATCAATGGCAACAGCTGGTTCTCGTTTTGATATCACGGAAGTAATTGCCTATCGAGAAAGTCAATTACCCATTAAAATTAAGTATGATACATGGACACCTCGGCCCCATTTCGTCATCGTACAATGTACACCACAGGGGAAGGCTGATAACTATGAACTTCAAATGACGTATGAAATGATTGGTCGTTTTCTTCAGCAAAAACCACAATTTGATGGAAACGCAATACTCTGTTTTCGCCAGGGCCGATGGAATGTTCCAATAACTGGACTATGGCAAGTCCGTTTATGTGTACCGAAGGAATCATACTTGAATGACGCTAGAATCGCAATTAAGGTAGTTCAACTTATCCTAAATAAAAATAATTTTATCCTTTTTTGTTATAGCCAGAGAACATTCGTTATCCTGATAAAGACTGGAAGGATCGTACAAATATCGATAATGCGATGAGAATATGGTTCGAAGACAAAAAACGGGAGGGTGCTAATTATAAAAATACATGTATTCAACAAGGACTTCCAAATCAGAATTTGAACGGATTTGTCCCTTTATCAAGGTTCAATTTGCATACAAGCAAATTCAATCTTGTTTGGACATCTCCAGCACCACGTATCGGCATTATTAATCGATCACCTCCTAATCCTAACACATCTCTTGCCGATCTTTATCATTTCATGGCACAAACCCATTATAATATTGAAAAAGAATTACCTCGGTGGGAACAAAACGAGACTACCTTTGATTGTCATCTTTGTTTATACGTTCGTGGTCAATCAGGTACAGCTGTCACTTGTAGAGAAGGTAAAATTCTATCGGAAGATGGGCAAATAACAATAAATGAAAATTTAGTTGGATATATTCAAGTCAGTGAGTCTCAATATCTTCGATGGTTACCGTATGGTGCAAGAGAAACATGGTTCAATGCTTTTCGTGAAAGCGAACATTTAGTTGAAACATAACTACAAAAAAGTGTCACTTACGCATTATTTTTTTTACAACTACCTTTAAAACTTTGCGCTCTGTCCAAGCGTAATAAAATCACTCTTTTTTTGTTTGCTTTTCTCATATCATAAAGAAATAAAATTGGATAAGAATTAAATATTCATAGATTATGTATGCCTATTTCCTCTACACGCACTGACAGTTTCATAAGAGTTCGAGTGTGGGTAGACGGTTGTAGGTGTCTCTTTTCAACAGTATCCACATCTATCATGCTGACTCTACATTTTTCTTCTTTTCTTATGATTTTTATCGATCATTTGGATTATTTTGTGTTCTATTGAATAAAATCAACGATGTAGTAGTTAATTAGCTTTATTTTATCATTTAAAAACATTATGTTTTGAATCACTTACTCTCGATATAGGCAACATAATTTGATTTTTATGGAATCAATTATTTGTTTATTTACTTGCTCTGATTAACAAACAGATATTTTCTGATTGATTCGAAAATTGAAAATAGATTCATATATTATGAAATTCATTAAATCTTATCGAAAAAATATTGCAAACATAAAAACAAATATTATCTTCGATTTGCATTCATTAACTGCATAAGTTAATTTACAATTTCTTAATTGAATATGTTGTTGATTATTTTGAATTGTTCTTCTGGTTTTCATACCAATATATAATAAAAAAAGAAAACAGCTGGTTCAGATTATGTTCTAAACTTACACAAAAAAACAATACAAGATCATGAATTTTCACCTTATAATAAACCTTTCGCACAGTCTATATTACGAAGAGTTTTGAAAAGCTTTTAACATGGTAATAAATTTAAAAAAGGTTTGTCAAATAGCAATAAACGACAAATGCAGATTTATTATCATACAATTGTTTTTTTTACAATCCACAACATGTTCTGCCATCATCTTTCGTTGTTTCAATAATTGCTAGGATTTTAACAACTAACTAACCTTACTTTTGTGCAAAAAGTGATCATCTTCCATTTAAGCTAACATACGATTTTTCAGAGCCATGACGCTTGTCAGGAAAATGTAATTGAGTATCATTTGATCAAAAAGTTGTTCTAAGGCTTAGCATAACTATGTATGGTTAAGACTATTGATATCATTTATATTCCTGCGGTATCGTGAATGGTTTTATGATATAGAGGTATACATCATACTCATATTACACTCGCAAGAAGGAAAAGAAAAAAATTTATCATATAACGGTTTTGATAGATGAAGAATGAGAAAAAAAGATATGATGATATGACACCGATGGTATATGTAACAAATGATGTCATGTTCTATACAAGGGTTTTTCACCCAAGAAATGAAATATGTGTACGATAATAAAAGGGATTTGTACGCGGATTATATATTTTTATTGTTTCTTGATGCTGGTTATTCCCAAGGATATCAATAAAATATTCCAAGCGTAATGAAATATTTTTGTCAGAGAAATCCTATATAAGCTTCAATTTTCTTCCAGTATACACTCAAAAACGTCGAAATCGAATATATATTTTAATAAGCAATACGGTTATTGAAATATTACGACAATGTCTGATCAACCAATGACTAATTTAGTTCATGATGCAATGGATGCTGCTAAGCCTATCGTAAAACTAGTTGCAATGGCAGAGGCTGCAGTTATTGGTGAAATTACTGGCGAAAAAGACCTGGTGGAAAAAGTACCTGAAGCAGTAGACCAACTGGTTGATGAACTAAAGAAGTAAATGAACTAATTCTTAGTTCGTACCATATGTTAATCAAGAATTTGAAAACATTATTTGTTTTGACCTTATTCTTCAAGTTTTTTTTATTCATAATAAAAAGTACCGAATAAAATAATTAATATATTCATCACTTGTGTAAACATCTCATCCTAAAATGATATCTTTACTCACAAAGCATACTAAATAGTGTAAGATCCAAGATTAATAAGATTCAGGAGATGAAAACAATAAAAGTGAATGACATTATATCCAAGAACAAAGGACAAATTCTTAAAAGGAACAGAAAAGGCAGAAAAAGGAGAACCAAGAACAAAATTATCCCTAGCGGTTTTGTAACACATGTTGATAGTAATACTGAAACCATTTACCCTTCAGATTAATTAGTAACGTAATATTTCGAGAATGAACATAGCTAAGTATATGCAGATACGGTTTCGGATATGAAGTTGGTACAATTATAGACTCGTACTCACAGAATGACGATTGCTTTTTTTACAAGATATTAAAAAATCAGGTGTGAATATGGGTACTAAGTAATATATCTCATTCACACCCATACTCTATAATATATTCTTTTGTAAGACATATCAGCAAGTAGAAGAAAACTTAAAGATAGAATGACTACAGTCATGATAAGTTTTTCTTCAGTTGAAGTACTACAGATTTTTTGATAGATGTCGACATAAGACAACATTTGTAATGAAATACACGTCATGATAACTCAAAAATAATATTATCTATATATATAAATGTGTTGAATTTAATTTATAATAAAGATAATTTCATCAAATCTTATTCATGTAGTTATACAAACAAAGAACTAATACACTTTATACGACATTCTATCTATAAATCAGTCATCTTCTGTTCCTTTCATCGTTTCGATCGTACAAAAAAAATGATGCATACATGATAAAGCTTTATTTGAATTGTTAATAGTTTAATGAAGAAATGAAGCATATTTTGTTTATTCTAGAAATTAATTCTGAAATACCAATAAAATAAACTAACAAGGCATTCGTGTTCTAAATCAAAAATTAAATTTTAGTAAGATTATCGCGCGTTGTTTTTCTTCTGATTGCTAATTCAATTTTTCAAAGTAGAATATTGTTGTATTTTAGATTAAAACTAAAAAAAGAAAAAGGAATCCATGTCATCTAATCGTATAACAACTGATGAAGAGGAGCCAATTGTAACATGTAGTGAATTACTTGAACAAATCGACGATGAAGAAGAAGAATTGGATCGTGAACGAGCACTTTATGGAAATTGTGATGTTGACACTTGTACATATCCACAAGTATAAAATTATCTTTAATTTAAAAATCGAATTTATTTTGATTTGTTTTTTAGGGATATGTCAGACGACAAGCTTTATTTACTTGTATGACATGTAATAATAATGAACAATGCACTGGTATCTGTGCAGCATGTGCATATCATTGTCATGCAAATCATAATGTGAATGAGTTATACACAAAACGGTAGTAATATTGAAATTTTCCTTTACAAATAAAAATAATTAAAAATCTTTTTAAGATTTTTTCGATGTGATTGTGGAAATTCTAAATCAAATCATCAAACATGTAAACTTTATCCAGTAAAAAAAACATTCTTTCATGATTCTGTAATATTTATTACTTTTTTTTAGAATAAAGATCCAGAAAATAGTTTAAATAAATATAATGATAATTTTCGAGGTATTTATTGTACATGTAAACGTCCATATCCAGATAAAGAATCTGCAACAGTTAGTATGAATACTGATGATGAAATGCTTCAATGTATAATTTGTGAAGATTGGTTTCATAGTCAAGTAAACAATCTTTTATTTACTTTTTATGTTATTGTATATTATCTATTTTCAAGCATTTGGGTGTTTCAGTACCAATGGAAGAAAATGAAATGAATCAAATGGATATGATATGTCAAACATGTGTAACTAAATATCCAATCTTAATTCATTATGATGGTTAGAAAAAGAAATAGAATGACATCATTTTTTCTCAGTGATGTTTTTATATTTCAGAATCTCGAAATATTGTTGCAGCACCAATAGAAAATAATCCATCATGTCTTATTTTATCGAATAATGGTAATAATAATGAACTTCATACCATCTTTTTACGAGATGGATGGAGAAAAAGATTATGTCGTTGTATTCAATGTTCTGTATGCATTTAAAAATATTTTTTAAATTTAAAATTTTTCATTTGATTATTAATAGAAATTATATGATGAAATGAATTTAACACCAATATTTGATGATGCTGATGCTATTCAAGAATATGAAAAACAAGCATTAGCTAAAAGTGAAAATCTAGATGGTGATAAAATCTTAGCTGACTCATTGGATAGTCTTGGCTATACACGAAAACTTGAAGTTTTACGTGGTATAAATGAATTTAAAACAACACTCGGTGATTTTCTTCGTGAAAAAGCAAATAATGATGGTGTATTGACAGCTGACGATGTAAAAACATTCTTTGCTGGCCTACAAGAGAAACGTACTGAACAACAACGGACAATGTTTATGCCCCCTGATAATTGTAAATCCTAAATTTTCATCTTTTCATCCACTGTAGAATATTTTTATTCTGTTATTTTATAAATCCATTCTAACATACAGACAAGAACAAATATAGATACACCAATAAGACAATGAGATGTATAATTTTAATAGATATATATATATATATATGGAGAACAAAAATAAATGAGAGAGACAAAGAGAAAGAATTGTACTATTGCAAAAAAACAAACAGACATTTTTCGATGTTTTATATATAAACAATTATATATATTTATATGTTTAAGATGCAACAGTAAATAATTATTTTTCTAAAACAAAGTGTTCACATGAAGAGAGAATTATTTTAACACAACGCTTAATAAACAAAAACCGCAACGACATAAAATAGAGATCAGGACATCATTACAATTCAATAGAAAAACAAAAGAATAGACATCTGACACAAAAGAATAAGTTACAATTTTCTTTTTGATTCTATTGAGCAACCCATTTCTTTCAAGAGAAGTTAATCAATTGATTTCTATTCGATGATTATTCATAATCGTTTCTAAAATTAGTATTTATTTAAAAAAACATATATATATTTATTTATTTTCCTTACCTCCTAAAAATAGTATTTCTTTAGCCATATCTGCACCAATAATTAAACTACCATGAAATTGTTTACTGTTCCCAGCATGAATATTCTACAAACAAAAATCATGTCTTTATCAAATAGATAGAATAAGAAAAATAGAAATCATACTTTAATATGATTGAGTATGGTTGAAGAATAATTTGATGGGAATTTATTACAGAATGGGCAATTATAACGACGAGATTTACCAAGAATTTCTTTGTAAATTGTCGATACAGCTAGAAGAGAATCACAAAAATAAAGTAAAATATTCCAATCAATTAAACTTACGTATATATTTTAAGTTTTTAATATCAATATTTGATGATAATAATCGAGCTTGTTTTGAATGAAGTAGTTTATGTTGATTCTATAAATAAACAATAAAATATTATTTCGTTTAATTTTTTGAAATACTTACAGTATATATTAAAGAATTTGATGCAAATGAACAATTTTGACATTTGTATAAATTTAATGAATTTTTTTGATGATATGATCTATGTTGATTATGTTCTACAATTGTTGCCGATATATACGGACATGACAGACAATAGAAGACTTTCGGTTTCTTTAATTGTTGTTCAATAAATGATCGTTTTAGAATTGCATGTCGTATTGAAAAATCAGCATCGAATTCATACTAATTTTAAAATAAAAATTTTTATAAAATCGTTTTTTGTTTTTCATAAGAATTACATACATGACAAGAAATTAAACTATTGAAAGAAGTTCGTTTTGGATGATTTTTTGCAATATGTACAATAATTTTATTTCGATATCGATGATTATAACCACAAAATGAACAATAATAGAAAACTTTTTTCTTATCTTTTAATTGATGAAGATAAGTATGTTGTTTAGCATAATTTACATTCATTGTTCGATATAAACATTTCGTACATTCATATAAAGAAACAGGAAATTGTCCATGAGATTTTTGTGATTGAAACTAAATAAAATAATATAATTATATTTTCAATTAACATTAAGAAAACTTACTTTTTGAATTTTTGAACAAACATGTCGTTCTAATTCATAAATTCGATGTGAATGGAATGCACAATCCATGCAAGTAAATACTCGTCTAGGTTTTATCGTTGGATTTCTATTTGGTAGTGTAACAACAATTGGTTGTGATGGTATTGCAGATACGGATGATGATGATGATGGTATTGTTGTTGTTGTTGTTGTTGTGTTTGTTGCTGTTGCTGTTGTTGTTGTATAATTATCTGGTTGAAGACGATCATAAATAGATTGTTCAAAATCTGTTTTATCTTTAATTTTTTCCCAAATAGTTTTTTTTAAATCTTCCCATTCAATTTGACGAAAATCAGTATAACGAGCTAAAACTTTTTTTGATACAACAAAACCATATGTACGTTCATATTCATCATAAGTTTTTTCTGCATCATCATGTGACATTTCATAATAACCATGTTGACTCGGTTCAATTTTATGTCTTGCACGTATATGACGTATGCAATCTGTACGCCAATTTGTACGATAAAAGCAATATGGACAACGAAATGGTTTATATGATGGTCGAGACGACGATATTTTTGTTATTCCAATTGACGATTTATCTGGTCGATCTTCTTCAAATATTATAATAGAATCTTCAGGATGATCATCAATAACAATTTGATCTCTATCAGATTTTTCTGGTTCAATCATCATTAATTCAATAGCTTCATCATCAGTTACAGCAACTGTTCTTGCATCAGCAATACTTAATTTTAAATCATCATCATCTTCCATATCATTTTCATTTTTTAATTGATTATGTATACTTGACATTGTTGCTGATATTAAACTATCAAGATGTGGAATATATTCTAAATAATGAAAATTACGACTTTTTAATTCATCATCAGGTGTTTCATGCATTGTTTTATGATGACGTTTAACATCATAACGCCAACGATAACCACGATAACATAATGAACAATAATATAAACGATTTGGATTAAAATTTGGATGAGTTGAAAAATTGGAATAAACAATTTTTGATGAATATGGTGCGTTTGTATCCATTGGAATCATATTTGAATTATTATTTTGTTCCATTATATTTGTATGATTAGCTTCAATATGTTGTTCAATAAATCGAGGATGATTAGAACGAAATTGACATAATGAACATTGATAATGATGTTTAGAATCATGACGATTATGAAGTTTAGCTTGAAAACCATGTTCTCGCATATATGCATTTATAGTTTGTTCAGCTTCTTCTTGTGATAATTGTAAAACTTCAAAATTTTGATTTGGATGACGTTTTTTTGCATGACACTATTATTAAATAAAATCATTATAATAGATAGAATTATTTTAGTATAAAATACCTGAATATACCATCGAAGATTTGCACGCCAACCACATATTGAACACATAAATGGTTTAATGTTAGTATGTGTTGCAATATGAAGTTTAAGTTTAGCTAATTTTGGTGATCTAAAATAATTAATTAAAAGAATAAAATTATATCAAACAATTTCTTTTCAACTTACGAATGTTCACAATGTGGACATTGAAATTTTTTAAATGATTTTGTAATTAAAGCATTATTATTATTACTATTATTATTATTATTATTATTACTATTGATCGTTGATTCAGATAAATTATTTATTTCTTGTTGATATCTCCAAAGACTAAAAAATAATTAAAATTTAATTTAATTCCTAAAAGTAAAACATTTTCATACGCATCATCTTCATCATCATCAACATCTTCTTCAATCATAATCATGTCATCACTTTGATTTGGAAGAATATCATTGTATGATTCAACATTATCAATTAAGAGTGCAGATAAATCATGAAGGTTATTATTATTATTATTATGCATTAATTCGTCTTGTGTATAGGAAGTATAATTTTTATGTTTTTGTTTTTCATGTCGTGCAATATCTTTTAACCAAGGTGTTGAATATGAACAATATTTACATTGATATGTTTTAGTAAAATTTTCAACTGTTGTTATTGGTAATACAGATGGTAATGGTAGCGGTGGTGGTGGTGGTAAAGATTTAACTTTCAGACGAATTTTATAATGTCCTGTTGCTGATGGTGGATATGGCACATCTGTATCGAGTTTTCCAACATAACGACCAGCTTGTGCATGACTTATTTCATGTTTTCGACGTATATGTGCTGTACAATCATGAAAATTCTATCGACAAAAAAAAGAAAATTTAATAAAAATAAATATCTATTGAAATTACCTTGTAAGTTAAATGACAAACTCTACATTGGAAATTTTTTTGTATTGGTTGTATTGTTGAAGAATAGAATGAGGATTGTGGAAGAACTGGTGGAGAATTGATGATTGTTGATGGACTATTTGTAATTTTTGGTGCTATTGGTCGTTGTGGACTAGTTTTTGAAAATATAATATTTTCATCACGAATTACATTTGGCTAAAATTTAGAAAAAGAATAATTCTTTTTCAATTTTATATTAAAAAAAAAATGAAAATATTAACCTCGGAAAATCGCCGATCATTTTCATCAACTGAAATAACACGATTCCAAAAATGAATCGAACCTGGATCAACATTTGATTGTTTAAATATTGGTGATGTTTGCCGTGGTGCTTGAGAAATGATCTGTAAAATAAGAAAATTAATAGAAAAAATCAAAATCATTAAAACTTCAAAGTATACTTGATGACTAAATGCTGGTTTACGTCTTGAACGTTTTTCATTTGATATTGATGATAAATTTTTCGGTGGTGATTCACTTTTATTTATAGTCTCTGAAAAGAGTATTGTAAAATAAGAATCAATAATAAGAATAAGAATAATTGTAAACAAACCTTCACTATGTGCTTCATCTAAATGACTAATTAATTCTGGTAAACTTTTACCATTGAAATTACATTCAGGACAAATAAATGCTGTACCATCGGTATCGAAAGCATCGTCTATCATCATTGTTGTTGTTTATCTAATCTGAAAATACAATAAAATTGACCGTTGACGAGATTACTGCCTCCCTTTCTCTCTCTCTCTCTCATTCTCTCTAGCGTTATATTTTTGATACGATGATTACGCGCGTGTATGCTTTTGCTGTCTATTATGTAGAAGAAGAAGAAAACGAAGAAGAAGAAGAAAATGAAGAAGAAGAAAAAGAGAAGAATAGACATATGTGCATCATGCTGGCACAGACATATACGCACTGAGAAACAAACAATATATTTCGAATCAAATTTTTGTTGCAGTTAAAACAAGTATAAATAGAACAATGTTCTGCTTTTTAGATAAACATAAGAAATGAATATAGTGTTTTGTATATATTCATTCATGTACAATATTGTTGCTATTTCAAATAAACAATAGAGCACATACCTTAGAAGTTGCTTCGATCCTTCTTTCTTTTTTTTTTCCTTTTCCCTTCGTATAAAACATCGAACGAGCAGAGTTAGAATGTCTACCAAGGTTCCCTTGTGATATGTTCTGGCACAGCCGACAGTTAGTTATTGCAGCTCGCTTCGACAGAAATCAACATCGCCAATTTCTTGCCTGTTCTTCTACTCTGCTTTCAAGCAAGAGAGTGCGAGTAAGGGCATATGCACGACTTAACTATTGCAGCTGCCTGCAGAGTAAAAGCAAGTACTCATACTCAACATCATATGACGATGATGATGATGATGATGAAAAGCAATGGGGCTTCTAATACTAATGTCTTAGTCGAGGGAAAAATGATCGTAAGCAATAAGATTGGGGTTTGGGTGAATAGCTTTTTCTGCCGGAAATATAAAGGCAATCATATACGATACGCATCAACTATTATTTCAGCCTTGTACCGAGAAGCGTGAATATACCGAAAAATGTGTAGCAACTATGAATAAAAGAAATAAAAAAGCTACATACAGACTAGTCGTCGATTACTTCACCTGTATGTTTAAAAAAGGATAAAGAGAGATGCGATGAAGAATAACGACTATCCACATCATGTCACCTTCCTATTTTGACCGATTTATTCTCTTCTTCCACTCTTTCCTCATTTTCTTTTGCTTTCTACTTCCTCATCTTAGCAGATCACATGTCATTTAAACGCTGAAAAACGCAGACGAACATATATACATTCATTTTTCTGTCATTACTGCTCTAATTTGTGCTGTAATTATTTGTTATTCAACCAATTGTTTGAATTCACATGATTCATATTTAAAAAAAACAACTTTCTATTTCATTGCTTGACTTGCCTTCTATTAAAAATACTGAAGAAATAAATATTATCTACTGAAAATAATCTTAATCAATTGTTTTCTTAGTTATTTGAATAATGATGATAAAGAAAGCTTACTTTACGTGCATATATGTTTTGAGGAAAGATGTACGAAGAATCCTGTTCGAATAAATAATAGTTGTTACTGTTATAACCATCAGTACTTTTACTACTACTATTGGTTGCTTACTGGATGCATTCTTCTTTTTTCCCCTATCTTTTCTTTCGTTCGCCCATCTCCTAGATTGCTGCTGCTGTTGCTGCTGTTACTATTTTATACTAGGATGTATGCCGAGGAAGAGAACACGTCCGCTTGCTCGTAAGACTATAAGCATAAACACGCGCACGCACACATACTAGAGGCGAATGCATTTGTTTGCCCGTTCATCGTATAGTATGGACGGACGGAGGAATAGATGGATAGACGAGAAAAGAATAAAAGCGAACGAAGAAACGAACAACGATTATCATTCTCTTAAAAGCCTCCCGAAAGCAATGGTCGACAGGCTGACTAAGAGCGTGTATACGGAATCAGCTTTTCTCTTTTGTCTGTCCGTGTTCTCGACTTAGGTAAATGTGAGAATGAATAGGTGTATATGCGCTTGCTGCGAAAGAGAAGAACAGATGAATGAAGCAATGTTCGATGGTTGGTTTATAGAGAAAGAAAAATTTGGAGAAACAAGTGCAACCAGTAGGGATACTGGCATTTAACTGCATGGTGGCGTGATCAGGTGAGATGATGTTTGGTACAACATGAATATGTGATATACAATGTATGCCATCCGATATGTCAACATCGATGAGAAAAAGTGTCATAGAGAGGAAAAAAATTACAAAAATTGAGTTTACACTTTTTTTTGAGTCCTACATTTAAAAGTTATTTTATTTCAGAAAATAGTTTACTTTTTTTATCCGCATACGCATATTTTTGAATCTTCTATCTTATGTAAATTTCTAATTCACTGAAAATGCTTACAATTGTTGATTATTGATCTACATATTACATATTTAAAGTTTAAAAGGAATACATTACTTTTGCAAAGTTCAACAAAATGTATTGATTATTGGTAGTTCGTTATTATTCACTCACGTGAATATATCGTTTGTCACGCTTTAAGTCACTCGTAAACATATGTTGTTTTTTTTTGTAACGTTTATTTATGTATTCACGTGTTCTTACATGCTAACTAAAACGAATGAATGAAACGTCATTCTAATTGTGAATGCTTTCTTAATTTTCTACAGAGTATCGGGTATCTACATACGCATACTATTTACTATTGCGAATTTGAAATATCTCGTTTTTAAATGAAGATATAACCATTGCACTGACCTTTCTAGAAAGCTTTAAAATCAAGCACTTAAATAAAAAGTTAGATTTCCTGTCGATTAATCAAGTGGAAGTTATTTTTAAGTATATGTTCTTTATTTTCTATAAAATTCATTTGAAATAGTAAAGGTGAGAATCATTATTTAAACTCATTGGTAAAGAATAAAAATAATTAATCAAAATATATTTAGTAATGAATCTTAAAGGAGAACTTCAAGTGTGAAAATTATTTATTTATACGTCTTTGTATTAAACTAAAACTTTTCAATGATAAAAATATAAAGAATAAATAAATGACAAAAAAAACATTCTAACTACGGAAAATGTATTTGTTTTATAGCATCTACTAAATATAAATTTGATTATTATTTAATGTTTTTGATTTTGAAACATTTTCTTCATAGTATCATTGAGCTTTGTAAAGTGTTTATCAGTTTCTTCACGTGATCCCATTTTTCTGGCATCGTCAGAAAATTTATAACCAACTTCTTGTTGTCCTTTTACTAAACCAGCAAATGTTGCTTGACAATATTCATCGAGTGGTTCACCAAATGCGTGACTACCACCAAGATTTGTTTGTACAGCTGGTGGTACTATTTCATAAACTTGAATATTTTTCATTTCATCTTTTAATTCATAACGAAGACTCATTGTAAATGAATGTATCGCTGCTTTTGTTGCTGAATAAATAGGTGCTGTTGCTAATGGTACAAAAGCTAAACCGGATGATACATTCATAATAGCTGTCGTAACTTTCATTTGACGAAAATGTGGTATAAATAATTGACATAAATGCATTGGTGCACATACATTTATTTGAATTTCTTTTTCTCGTTCTTCCCAAGATAAATTCTTGGATGAGTCTTCATTTGGAGTCAATGGCGCACGATGTTGAATACCAGCATTATTAATAAGAACATTTGTTTCAGGATGTTCACGAGTTATCCATTCATATAAAGCTTGTCTATCTTTAACTTGTCCAACATCATTTGTAAAAGAGATTACTTTTTTCTTTCCAAGACGATTTAATTCTTCAACAGCTTCTTTTAGTTGTTGTTCACGACGACCTGTTATTATAACAGTTGCATTTGCTTGAACAAAACATCGTGCAAGACCAAGACCAATACCACCTGAACCACCTGTAATAAGAACAGTTGAAGATTTAATATCTAATGGTTGTGAATAACAATCGTCAGCCATTGCTTATTGATGTAATAGAAAAGAAGAAAAATATTTCAGTGTGAAACGGATCAATGAAATAACATGAGCGTACTTTTTTTTTTCACCTAAGGTTTACATAACACGCATTTTTCTTTCTTTCTTTTCTTTTGCTTTTAATGCGTGACGAAGTTTTTTTCATTAATTTTTAGTCGAACGTCAGTAACACACATTGCACATGATAACTATATATATATAAAAAAATTGCATGCTATAATCTTGGCAGACGAACGTGTCGTATTTTCTTCTTGTTTTTAATACCATACGGACTGAAATTTAATAGTACGTTTTTTTTCATCAATTCTCGTCTATTTTTATAATTTAGTATTCTAAGAGAAGGAAAATAAAGTCGTTTTCTTTTTGTTTTGCTTTTATTTTTAATAATAATCATGCTTATCTTTGTTTCTTATATTTAAACATGAAAACAAAAAAATGACAACACAGTGCAAATAAAAATAAAATTAGGTTTTGTTTTTCTGTTAATATGAAAAATATTTAGTTTAACATTGATGTCTCAGATAGATAAAAAATGTATCATGTAAATAACGATAATGATTTAACTGACACATCAGTATTTAGTGATGCTTAAATAAATTGTTTATTTATTTATAAAAAAAATTGTACTATTTATATGAAATCATTCATAGAATGAAGATGAATGATATAACGGAAAAAAAATATTTATTCAGTACAACAGAAATTGAATATAAAGAAGATATTTTATACTTTTTCGGAATGTAAACATAAAATTTGAGAAAAATATTCGAATTTTAATAATCATTCTCAGTTTGACTCAAGAGATATATCATTGTATGTCTCGTAGTCAATTCAATCGACCGTTTAATAAACACCTATGAAGACTTTTCCTATTTAACACAACATTTCAATATATATAAGTTTCTATCATTCGGATTTGTTATATTCACATATTCATTAAGCAAAAAGAATCATACAATACCCTTGATTTGATTTATTCTCGTGTATAAGATGTTGAAAAATTAGATCAATAATTAATATATGATGTATTTTTCATATTTCCTATTACATATGATTATTTATTATTAAAAATTGAAACTAATTTATTGAAGAAGATCTATTATAAATATATTTAGCAAAATGAAAGATTTTTATTAAATAATAAAATACAGTTTTAGCCATTTGGTAATATTTTTCTAAGATTGAAATTGTGCTCGCATATAAGTTAATTTTTGATGAAGTTGTAATAATTGCAATAAACGAGGTCGATTAAGTTTTTTAGCTAAAGTTTCTGGGGTTTCACCAGCATATGTTATATAAACAATTCCTTCATGAGATGTTGTTATCTGTTCAAGTAAATTCCATAAATTCTGACCATCATCATTATTTTCAATAGCTTGAAAAATTTGGCAAGTTAAATAAGACTTGTCTGCCATAATCTTAGTACACGATAAAATTCGATTAGAAAAAAAAAAGTTATACTTGTTCTTATTGAACACACACTTAGATTACTTTAAAGTGTTTTTTCATGTCTCTTGTTATCCTGTCGTTTTATACACTCAAAAAAACGTTTTCATTTTTTTCTCTCCTCTTCTTCAATACCTTATATATATAGAAGTCAAAAGGCCAATTGCACACTTATGTCCACCCTCTCATGTACTTTTTTTTCTATGTCACAATACTTCACACAATTTATCATGCAATAGAATGACTGTTTTATGTTATATGTCAAGGTCAAAGCTTATTTCATCATCATCATCATTGTACATATTTTATGAGTTAAATTATAGTAACATCTAATAAAATTCCTTTTTAATGATTATCTTTTTCGATAATTGTGATATATCAAAGTATAACAATTCTTATTTCTCTATATTTATTTATTTATATATATATGACCATTTAAATTCACAACTGGATTAAATAATGAATACGATTACATTAAAAAGAAAAGTGTTTTGTTATTCATGTTCGTTTGTTAAATCTTCGAGTATAACTAATTTTGAAATAAATTGATTATTTTCATCTTGTGTAAGAATTGATTGTTGTTGTTGTTGTGATGATTCGATGAGTTCTATATCAGAAATAAGACTATCTCGATTTGGTTGAAGTAAAACTGACGTTGTTTGATAATCTCCATTAAAATTACTTATAATTGCTGTTGATGGTATAAGACTAAAACTTCTTGCTTGTTTTTGTTGTATAGTTTTCTTTAATCTATATTGTTGTTTACGTGTACATAATTTCATAATTGTATTATAAAATTCTTCTCTAAAACGTCGATTTGTTAAAACATATAAAAAGAAATTTGTTGAAAAATATGTTTGTTGTAATGTATCAAGTAAAAGACTTGTAAATCTAACAATACATGTATCTTGATTATTTTTATAGATGAATTTTCTAAATGTTTGATGAAAATTAAATGGTAAATTAAATATTAAATAAAGTATATTTAATACAATTAACATTGCTGATAAATGTATATCACGTATACGTCTTGAACGATGTGTTTTATTTAATATTGTTGCTGTTATTGATGTTATTTGTTGTATATCTGGTAATAAATCATTTGTTATTGTTGATAATTGTTGTCGATCAATTGAATCATTTTCTTCTTCATATTTTAATAAACTTCGTTTTGTACGACCAATTTTTAGACGTAATTGTGTATGACGTCGACATTGTATTTGAAAACAAAAACATGAATATATATTTGATTTAACAGTTGTTCGTGGTAGAAGACAAGAAAATATTTGTTGTATACGTTTTAAAAATTGATTTTGTCTTGAATTAATTATCATACGATTTAATGGATTAAAACGTTTAGCTGTACGCATTCTTAAACGTAAACTTCGTACAATAAAAAATGTACATATCATATTAATTAAAAGTGGTAAACAAAAAAATATAATTAATTCAAATGGTGGATAAATTGTTGTAAGAAAATAAAAATATGCTGGTGATGTTCGATTTTGATCATAATTACAAATTGTTCGAGTTACTTTACCATCAAAAACTAAGGAGAAAAAAAAATAATATGATATACACTATTTAAAACATCTTCGGGATTTGTTTTCAACTAATACCATATAAGAACTACTTATTTTAGAATTCATAGAACAAAAAAAATATATTTTTAAATCTGTACTTGTCACATTAGGTAAACAAAATGATAAGAATCTCATTTAGGAAAAAATAGAAATGTTCATTGTAGCTGAAAGTTTATTTATTATCAATGTTAAGATCTTTGCTTTTAAGAGGACTACGATGACCTAGACTAATGTTGTTAATGTGGCTATATTAGTTAGATCTATTTTATTCTTTCCGGTCGGATGTCGCGCACACAGAGATGCATATATACATGATATTAGTGCATATTATATTTTACTATTCGAAAAATATTAATAGACATTACCTTCATGACCAAATTTAACAAGCCAATGAAAATGATAAGCAGATAAAATCGTAGCAATAATACATTCTTTTATTAAAACCATAGAAAATGTTGATTTTGAAAATTTTGTATTGGGTCGATTTTTTGTTACTGTTCGTGCTCGATCTATATTAACACATACTAATGTAAATAAACTGAAATGTGTTAAAAAATCTAATGTAAAATGATAAAAACGACATGTATATAAATAATTTTCCAATTGAATATTTAAATAATATGCAAACATCCATTGTATAAAACGTACTAATGATAATAAACCATTTGATAATGATAAAAATGCTAAATAAGCAAATGTTGAATGACAACGTAATGAACCTTGCATAAGAATAATAAATGCAAGTATATTTAATACTGAACCAAAAACGAATAATGAATAATTATGAACAAATAACAATGGTCGAGATATAGCACGTTGATTTGGACATGGATTTGGTCCTTCAATCGGAGATGAAAATAAACTAATATCATAAGGATTGTTTGTATAATTAGTCCAATTCATTGTTCTTTTCTTTTTTGTTTGAATCTGAAAAATAAAGCGTACTTTTAAACTTACATCATTCGGTGCAAATAATCTATTTTAATTGAATAAAAAATAATCCATGTTTTTATCTCATAATGAACTACCTCAGACATTTCTCAGTTCTTAATAGAAGAAAGGCATTATAGTGACATATAAATATATATGAGCGCTGAGTAATAAGAGAAATAACATATTGAAAAAAAAAAGAAAAGAGACAAGAAAAATGTAGATGACAACGGTAAGATAGATTAATGAATTTAGTTCTTGTAGACAACTAATATATATAGTATTGCATATATATCAATATGCGAAGATATTATAAATGAAATAAAACAGAAAAGAAACAAATCAAGCAAATAAAAGAAAAACTTTACTATAAATAAAAATCATAAAAATTAATGTTCTTCTTCCATCTGCTCAGTAAAAACTTGAGCTAATCTATAATTCAATAATATTCTCTAATTACAATTTTTTGTTCATGTGTCTGTTTTGTTTAATTTAAAAAGAACTCATTGTATATCTTGCATGTTTTTTTCATAAGTAGTACCATCTTTGTCTACGAATTTTGTTCACGTGAAAGATTATCTTATTGTATTATATGAATAGAAAACATCTATTGGAAATAAAATCTTCCCACCATCGTATGAAATTTCAACGCAACCTACACTAAAATTTTTATTCTACTAACATATAGAATTTTCCAGTCGTAGTTCAATGTGTTAATTTTTTGAATTTTCAAACATTGATAGACAGTAAATCGACAAATACGACCTTAGCAATGTTTCTGCTTGTTATTGACATATCGTCTTTAATGATCAAACACAGTAGTTATAAGAAAAAATCTTGAATGTCAAATGTTCGCTGTCGGAAAAACATACACAGAGTAGAAGAAGACAAAAAAACATTTGGATTCAAACTAAGATTTGATTACGACTATTACAACATCCACAAAAGAAAAAGTTTCTTATAATTGAGATCTCGATCTAAACAAAATTTCAGGTTAAATAGAATTAATATCTTAAGTTAAATTGCAATATAAACCCAAAAATTTCTAAGCTTATATTAATCCTATATATTCATTACATCTAGTCAAAACTCGAGATCAAAAAGTTTTTTAGTACTTGATAATAATCCAGTCTCTTATATTTCAATATTGAATTGAAAACCAGTCATTTTTACTGACGCAAATTATAAATATAATAATAGTAGAAATAAGATCATTTGTTTCTTCAAATCTATAGACCTTCAAGTAAAAGATTAGCTGATAATTACAATTGTTTTTGTTTCTTTTATAAATAAAAAATGAAGTAAGAAATGTCAGAACATGTAACCTAACAAGTAGAATTATCATGAGTTCATAAAAACTAATCATTCAATTGTGAAATTATCAAATAAATTGATATATATGTTATATTTTAGATTGACAGAAAACAGAAAGCTTTGAAATTAATTGAATAATGAATATAGAAAAGCACAGAACGATCTTTTTTTTATTTGTAAAGAGTCATTTCATTGCATAAATTCTATTATGAGTCAAACTGATCGACAATGAAAACACAGAAATTAAGCAGATCACAAGACAAACTAATTTAATTAAATAAGAAAATGTTTTGTTTTGATAATGATTTATTCCGTACACATAAGATTATTATTATGATTATTAATTGAAATTGATAAATTTAATGGATGATACCGTTGTGAATCATCTTGATTATTTGAAATAGGTGATGAAGAATCTGATGATGATCTTGAATGTTGTTGGTTTATATCTTTATAATCATTTGTTGTTGATGTCCATAAATGCATAAGATGATTCAATGATGATTGATGAATATCATCGGATAAATTTCCACCATGATTATGTTCTCCTAAGAATATTTGTTGATTATTTAGATTTGATAAATCATCATCACGTATTATATGACGTTTTCTTTTATTTGGTTGTCGACGTTTTAATTCAATAGGATATTTTTTTCTTTCATTACAAAATTTATAATATAATTTTCGTACTAATAATTCAATACTACCAATAACTGATATACAAGATGAATAACGATCAACAAGACGACTAACAATTGAACGAAGTTCATCGGCACTTGGATAACTGAAAAATATTCGAAAATAAAATATATATTTGTACAAAAAATAATTCATTTACAGTTCATATTTAACAATTTCTTGGTATAAAGCTTGTACAAGTGCATTCAATTGATTTGCATCACCATTACCATTGAGAAAAGCAGCGATATGAGGTGGAAAACGTGGAATTGGAATACCATCAATTGGTTTTGGTAATAAATCATATGTTAAATTATGTTGAGAATTATCATATTGATGTATTGTTGATATACTGAAATATTCAATTCGAATATTTTATTTGTAAAATATTTCAATAAAATAAATCTATACTTATTAATAGATTCATCATAAAGTTTTTCCATTTTAAAATTCATTTGTAATGATGAATCAATTTCGTCATGTAAATTCATATTTCGATTTGATATTAATGGTGTTCGATTAGTATTAGATATTATTTGTAATGAATTTGGTGTTATAGAATGAGCTGTTGTTGTAATTATATGAGATGAAACTGGCGTCGGTGGACTTTTCGAAGTCAATACTAGTGATGTATCCTCAATTGAATTGATATCTTTTTCGCTAGAAAAAAAGAATTCATTTTTATTTCATATAAAATAACTAACGAGATTCCATGAATAGAAATATGATGAGTTACTATTCTGTCATACAGAACTTTTTCGAGAGATCAAACAAACGAAAATTTATGTATATTTATATATAAATAGATTCATGAAATATCGGATTTTGAAATATGTTGTTTTTACTGCTATACGTGTTTTTTAAATGAAAAAAGAGCTAAGACAAATAATAAAACATGATATTTTTAGACGAGTAATGCGTTCTTAAGGTACAATAATACTTAAGCCAGACTAAAGAACTTATGTCAGTTTTTCTTGTAAACAATTATAATTAAATACTTGTAATAATCTGATAATATGTCTATTACGCACTCTAATTTCGTATATATAAAAAAAAGGTCATAAAATAAATATGTCAAATTTTTAATCTTACATTAATACTTGTAAACGACCTTCAAATGGTATTTGTTTAAATGATTCAATATCAATATATTCTTGATATTGTTCATTCCATATTTGTATAATTAATGTTGTTTTTATTATTTGTTGTAATTGAAATTCTTGAACTACAAAAAATACGAAAATTCATTTAATAAATAAAAATTTTTACTAATCAATTGTCTAAGATGTTCATGTGATATTCCATTTTGTTGATGATAATATTCACTGGTTATGGGTATTTCAATTAAACGATTTCGTTGACGAAATCGACATAAATAAACCATCGATGATGATGATGATCTAATGCAAAAGACAAAGAAATAAATCTATTTGTAGAAGAATTTTTTTTTCGTCTATATAATTAAAAATATTTCTACCTTGTTGATAGTTTTTATATGAAATTATTAACATTAACAAAAGAAGATAAATCATTCTGACTGTTACTAAGCAAATTATTAGTTAATATTTTCTTTTATTGATAATTATCCAAAATTTTAGTTAAAAGTAATTGACTAGTTACTGATGACATCAAATTATATACAAAACAAAGAATGAACTAACTATTTAACGAACGAAAAACGCAAGATATACATATCACTGATTGGTAGTAAATAATATTTCTTTGTTTAAAAGATTTTCTTACTTACTGTACAGAAAATAATGATTTATGAAAATTTGCTGTTGATTTTTTATTCATCATTATTCAATGTTAAAATAAAGATCAATTGAAAGTACACAGTTTTTTTTCCGCAAAAAAAAGAAACATACAGGTATATTATATATATACACCATATATATATATACACGAAATAACAAATAAAGTATCTTTTATCCTTTTAACGGTATCGTTCGTGTCGTTGACACATACACATACGGCAACTTAATACATCAGATATCACCTGTGCTATGTGAGAATATATAGGTAGAACTTTGTGCCAGAATAAAACCATAAGCAATGATGAGAGAATAATATATTTTGTTTTTATTTAAATCGACCGTTACATGGTTAAATAATACTAAATTCATCTGTATAAAGTATCGTTTTTTTCTAAGTATTAAAGACAATGTTTTATTTTTTTTTTGTAAATTTATTTGTTTTATTTTTAATAACAAAAACAATGATCTTTATTTTTCTTTTTCTATTTTTCTTGTTGTTCATTATTATTTGTCAATTGAAGAAATGCTAAAGCATTCTCTTGACATGATCGTAAAACATGTGTATCGGATTGAAATTTTCCACTTAAAATTTCATCACATTGTTGTCGAACAGGTTTATTTGCTGTAGTTTTTAATAGAATTAATTCATATAATGTTGCATTTTGTGAATGACAATATTCTGGATCATTTAATTCGATTAAATATTTTATTCCCGAACCGGAATATTCATTATCAAATAATTGTTCAGTTACCATTGATGAAATTGATAATAATGCTTTAATCATAACTAAAATCGCACTTATTGATTTATAAACTTGTAACTCTAATGTCATTGTTAATAAACGTTTTATAAAAGCTAATAATTTATTTTTTGATAATTGTTTATAACGATCAATTAACATTAATTGTATAAGTTTAATAACAAGATCAATATCATCATTAGATGGACATGGTACAAGTAATGAATAAAATAATGCATAAAATCTTTGTGGATCAATATGTATTAATACTTGTTGACGATTTAATATTGAAAAAACTGTTATTAAACAATGAAATTTTGCACGTTGTGTTAAACCAGTTTGATCTGATGATAATTCTTCATAGAAACATGTTATTAAATCATCCATATATTCAATATTAATTAAATTGGAAAATTTTGCTAAACCTTCACATACACTTGGCATTAAACGTAAATTAAGACGACGTTTTAATAAACGAAAATAATTTAAAAATATTAATTCAATTATTTGACGATTTATTTTCAAACGTTGTTCTTGACGATTAGCTAATGTTTTACCTTCAAGTGCTTTATTTAATTCTTGTTTTTCTTTATGTTGACGACGATCACGACGTGATAATTTTTGTGCACGATAATCTGGCCGAGTTGATTTTTCAAGTTTTTTTTCCTCAATTGGAGATATTTCACGAATATTAAGTGAAATAAATACATCAAGTACACATGGTTCAACAGCATATGAACGCGTCTTCAATAAACGTGTTACAAAACGAACAACTTCAAGTGATATGTCACCTGTACGATCATTACGAATAAGATCGGAAATACAAGTACAACATTGTTCTCGTACACTTACATCACTAGAATTAGAAAAAACAGAATATTTATAATGTATTCGAATATGTCAATTAATTCGGAAAAGAAATAAACCATCTCGAAAGGCTTTGTGAAGTAGGTGTGGGTGTTGGTGTAGAAGAAAAGTAGTCCATACCTACACTCACCCTCACCCACCTACTCACATCATATCCATACCCTGAACACTCGCTGCCACAACGACGACATCGATAGTGCCGAGCATCTCGATGGACTCTCACTACTCGTGGCTTCAAAAAAATAAGCTTATCAGATTCTGTTTAATATGTTCACACCTTTTATTGGTGTGTCTTTTATGATTAATAAAATTCAAGTAAAGTTCTTTCGAATTTCTTGGCAACACCTTGTATTCAATACGAGAATTCTATTCGTCTCGTCAAGACTCATTAATTTAGACTTAAATCCAAACAGTACATTTTCATGCTTATGAATCCCATAGAATCAGCTTTACTGAATTCATAGTATTTTATTTCTTACCTACTAGCCATAAATTGCACAATAACATTAAGTAGATTAGTTCGAAAATTAAAATGATGTAAATAAGTTAATAATTTACATAAACATTGAATAGCTAAATGACCAAGATTGAGTTTTGATGATTCCATTTTTTTCAGATGTTTCTGTTTACTTTTTGTTAAATGATTATCAGGAAGATTTTTTTTTGCACATTGTTCAAGAAAATGAAGAAAATGTTGATAATGTTTAAGTAAAGTTTGTTCAAAATGTCGTATGACTTTAACATCTTTTGATAAATTTTCTTTATTTGAATATTTTTTATGTTTAACATTTTTTATTTCTTCATTTTCATCTTTTGTTTGTTCTTTTAATGAACGTATACGATAACCAGGTACAATATCACGAAATAATTCTACTAATGAAAGCATTGTTAATTTTCTTATTGTCATTGATATCAATGGATCACCAAGATTAAGTAATAAACGTAATTGTTTTAAATTTGATATTTCTTCATAAGGACTTTTCATAATTATATCACAAAGTGTTACAATTGTTTGTTTAGTTTCATTAAGTTTTTTATCACGTTCAGCAATTAATTCAATAATTGAAACAGGTTTCGCTGGTGGTGGTGGTACTCCAGATGAAGTAGGAGATGAATCTGTTTCATCTTCATCAGATTCTTCTTGAATTTCTTGTTCGATTATTGGTGTTGATTGAGCAACTAATTGACCACGATCAGTTTTTATTGGTAACAATGGTCGTTGTCTATTTTTTTCATTAAATGATGAACGTGGTAAACGTTCATAGGTTTCCATATTGTGTTGATTATCATCTTCATCATCTGTATGAATATGAACTTGTTCATTTTCTTCATCAGAAAGCATATCTAATGGTAAAATAAATTCGTCATCAACTTCATCATCGATCATATCCGTATCCATTTTTGAGATTTGTGATTCTCTTTTTGGTTTTTGTTTTTGTTTTGGTACTGGTTTATTCTTTTGATACATCGAAGGATTCTTTTTCAATGGAACAGTATTTTTAACTTTTTTATGAAATTTTTTTTCTTGTTTGGATATTTTACCAAGCTCTGGTTTCTTGTTCGCACGTGTCATTTTTGAACGTGATTTTGGTTTCGTGGGTTTCTTCGAGTGTTTAACCATTTTTATAATACTTTACGAAAAGTTTTTCTTGTATGGAATGAAGTAGTACGAAGACGACGAAGAGGTTAACGTTTCATTCGTTGGTGGAAAGAAACGATCGAATGCTGATCAATGTCCTCGATACAGTTAGATATAAGCGACATCTACGATTACAAAATAAAACATTAGTTTCTAATATATAATTAGAAAGAGACAGAGATATTCAGCTATCGTTGTGTTAACTTGATTTTGAAAAATCATGCAAAATTTTCTTGAGTTCTAACGATGTTATATAGAAGTTTTAAATATCGAATCAATTATTCTGCTAAGTATATATAGTGTTGTAACGCAAGTTACAAATAGTACTACTGGGAGCTAATGAAACTACTACACCATACAGAGTAAAATATATTGACTTATTACATATATTTTTGTATTATATTTCTTTTTATTATTGTATATCTGAGAAGATATTTTGCATAGTATTAATTTCTTTTCCAGAGCGAGTATAGATTCTAGTTGTTTTCCATTTTTTAGTAGAGATATCTATCGCAATAGTATCCTCTTAGAAGATATTCCGAAATTTAGTGGATTTTAAGGCGATAACAGCAGTGAAATTCTGTAGTATATTCTTGGAAAAATTCGATTAACGTTGTAGTTTTAGTTAAGCACGAGAAAAATAAAGTTTGAATTGATATTATAGTAGATTTTTTAAAATTCTTATCTCTTCTGCGCCAGCACGCGTTTTTTTTGTGTTAGTAGAGAAGTAGATTCACTTTTTTGAATTTGATACGTCGACAACATCTATAACAATAATAAATTAAGGTATGTCTAGATACACTATACGAACGTATTGTGAAATTATTATAAACTTCTTTTCATAATTTCAATGTTGCAAAAATAGATGTGTTTCATCCTATAACAAACAGTTCGTTTTTACATAATAAAATAGTCGATTTATAGTCCAAAGAGCTCTGATATGTACACAGAGCAAAAAAATAAATACTAGATCTTATAAACCATCGTAGATTCTAAAATTTCCTCAACCATAAAGTTCGTGAAAACTCATCTAAATTCATAATAGTCTATCCATCCATATTGATTTTGAATGAAAGAAGTCAACATGAACTTTAATAAAAATGCATAATATCCATAAAAGATTTATTAGAATTTATATAAATACCCAGCATGAAGTTTAGTTCAATAAATTTACTCAAGTTCCTTATAATCGACTAGATAAAAGAAATCCTTTACATCGACTAATTACTTTTTCTGTATTAATTATTATCAAATCCTATTTCAAATGCTTATTCATAGCACAAGATATTTTCCTTTAGATTTTAATCCATATTTTAAAATGATGAATTCAAATTCTTGGTCTTCGACGAAAAGCCGATTTATAAAATATAATTATAATCATTTATAGACCAGTCATATTAATATTCAAAAATTATGATTTACTAATTCAAATACAAAAAAATCTCAATGGACAATAAAAGTAATTTGAAATACCTGTTGTTTTGTTAGTTAAGTACCCTTCGAAAAATTTTCTTTTCTTTCAAATCCCGCACATAATTTTTCAATGAATAAAGAGTGTTAGACTTTGTTTCATTTGTTTGAATGAAAAAGAAAATCGAACACTTTTAACCCTATTATTAAATTTATTTCTATCATTGATATACAATGAAAAATCAAAAAAAAAAAAAGTAATCAATGTACATATAAGTCATCTTGTTACATATATATATATATGAAATTATAAATTTAAAAATTATATTCGACTGTATAATAATTGCAAGTACTTTTGCATGATTACACGTGTAACAAGGAGGAAAAAAGGACGAAAACTATGCTTTTTTGTGGTTTGCATTTTCTTTTTGTGATGTGAAGAACGCGCGTAGAGATGTCTTGTCTGTAGTTACCGCAATAAGAAAGAGGGTGTAAAGAGAACAACAATAGATAAGACGAATTTATCAAGTGTGTGCGTGTTTGAATAGGATCTCGTAGAGTATAATCAAATTTACTACCATATGGAAAAATCAACATCAACTAAAAGCGGTTTGTCGCTATAACATTCTTCATTTTAATTCTCTTTCTCGCATACATAATACACAGATTACTAATGAATAAATCTATCAATAATAAAACAAATGCTGAAATCGATGATAATACATTAGGAGGTAATATTAATATCGCGTTTTTGTGTATGTACAAGTAGTATACATTATTTACTATGTAACGGAAAGTACCGCGTTTTTTTTCTCGTCTTGATTTAATTTATGAAATAGAAACAGGTCGAGTAACAAAAAAAAACCAAAATAAACACTCTTTAATTTTCTTTCTATACAAATGTTAGTCTCAAGGACAATAACAACAAAGGATGAAGTAGATTCTTATATTTTTCTAAAAAAGAAAAAAAAAGATTTAGTTGATGAATTTTGTTTTAACATTCGTTTTTTATAAGACGTATGTGTGTATGAAAAGAATTATCAGATTACTTACTTTATTTTTTTTCTTCTCCTCTACATTTAATAGGTATAGTGCAGAGCAACAATTTTCTTGGTCTCCTCCCATTACCATACTCGTTGTCAACTTTCAAGAGTAGTTTACCATTGTTACAAACAACGACATTATCATTTGCTGACACTCATATTCCACAAACATCAACAAATAACAAAAACAACAGCACTTATACATCTTCATCTTCTTCTACTACACATTTACATTCATCATTTGACGATTTAAATAACTTTGAAAATCAATCAAAACCAATGTCTTCATCAACATTTCGTGGCTCATCATTTTCCATGGCTAAACCATCTTTATTTAATCAATCACGTGAAAAAGAAAGATTTGAATTATCAACATTAAATGATAAATTTGCTGATTATGTTGAGAAAGTTCGATATTTAGAAGCACAAAATAAAAAAATTCAAATGGATGCAAATCTTCTGACGGAAAAAGAACAAGAAAATTGTCAAAAAATTAAATCAAAATATGAAACTGAAATAGCACAATTAAGACAAACAGCTGAGAAATTATTTAAAGATAAAAATAGTACATTTTCTACTGCACAAGAAACACAAGTTAGTCAAATTTTTCTATAATTAACAAAATTTACATAACTCTTTTTTATGTTTAGAATACTATTGTTCCATTAAAACAACGTTTAAATCAAACATTTCGAGAATGTGATTCATCTAAATATGATACGGAAAAAGTTGAACGACAATTATCATCTGTTGAAGGTGATATTATAATGTTTAAACGTCGTCTTGCACATCAAGATAATGAACATAATCAATGGAAACAATTAATTGCCCAAATACAACGTTTTTTCGTACAAACAAAAAATGAAATTCAAACTGAAATAATAACACGTTCATCATGTGAACAAAAAAGTAAACAATTACAAGATGAAATCGTTCGATTACGCGAACAACAACAACAAAAATTAAAAGATATTAAACAATCTGCAATAATGTCAGGTTCAACTACAACAAATGATCGTGCACATACATTTAAATCTGAATTATCGAATGCGATAAGAAGAATTCGTCAAGATTTTGAACGTGAACATGATGCACATCGAAATGAATTATATGGACAATTTCAACAATCTTATCAAAATATTGCTCGACAATATCCTGAACTTGGACATTTATTTTTAAATGATCGTGAACAAGAACGTATTAAACAAGAAGAAGATCGTGTACGTGCTGATATACAACGTGTACGAACAGATATGAATGCATTAAAACAAAAAACATCGGAATTAAAATTACAATTACGTGAATTACAAATCAAAATTGAAATGACAACAGATGAAAATCAACGTCTTCTACAATCACAACAAAATGAAATGAATCAATTTAAATTACACAATGATAAAGCAACACAAGATTATGAAGATGTTATACATAAACAAACATCATTGGAAAAAGAAATTGAAACATATAGAAATTTATTAGAAGGTACAATGAAACCAGTTGTTGATAATATTACAGATGATTTTAATACAAAAACGGCAAATCAAGTTACAGTAGAGAAACAACAAGATACAACAGCAACTCGAACAACTTATACACCAAATACTGATCGATTATCATCAAAACTTAATTATAGAAAAACAAATGATATTAATTTCTATGGGTCTTATAATACTTTATATCCAAATAATAAATCATCAGAAAATACAACAACAACAACAACTGTTATTGATATTCCCGTAACAAGATTTACAGAAGATTCAGAAATAAAGAATCAAAATTCAGATGTGAAAACTAATGATAATGAACAACATATTGTTGAAGTTGAACAACCAACAGATGATTCATCTTCGATAAATATTTAATTTTTGAAGAATTACTTACATACAACGAAAGAAATCATATTTCTTTATTATTATTATTATTATTTTTTGCTTTTTTCAATATGACTAATTATATTCGTTTTTACAGTTATTTTATTTTATTTTTTAGAACAGACATTAGATTTTTAGGAAATTTTTGAATGAAAAATAAAATATATGTTAAAAGTTTTTCAAATAAAATTAGTCATTGAAATTGACCATAAATACACATAAACTATCTATCGGAAAAATTAACATTTCCTATAATTGAACAGATTATTCTGTTTTTTGAAGATTAGTCAATCGATTTTATTACCGTTGTGTTCTATCCCTTTTTTTATTACAGGTGAATGAAATGCATATGTCTTTGAATCAAGTAAAACTTATTTAGTATCATAAATATTTCAGACGATGAAAAACTATTCATACAACATATTTAATATCTGCTATTGAATAAATACGCTTGATTGAAATTAGATAGATGATGCACAATTGGACGTCATATCGAATATGCCTTATGAAAAGTTCAATCTAGATTGAAATCTATTACGAAATGTTAGTTTCGTATGAAATATAAAATTATGAATTTTCATACGATCATATTAGTAATAGTACGTATGACTTCTACCCTTTTGATTAATATACAAAATTTGATTGAATAAATAAATACTATTGAAATGCAATCAAGAGGAATTAATCATATTTAACTTTTATATACACGAGTCTATATGCCCCATCGAGTAAACTAATAATAATCCATTTTTCAATATACGTAATATCATAATCTAAGCTATAGATTACACTATTTTTTTTCATTGAAATATGATTAAATCATTTTCATTAAGTTTTTGTCAAATAATAATGAACAGACGTATTTGCAGTGCAATATATATTTGTATGTCAAGCATGCATTTCACAGTTATTTGATATTTACTCATGTGCTGTCAGACAGACAATAGGTGTTGTCAATATATGTTATCAAATGAACTTTGCGTAATGATTGTAGTGTACAAATTGAATTTCGATAAAGATATTGATTGAGTATATCCATACAACGTCTGAAGTATATGTATCGAATAAAAAAAAAAAAAAATGTTTTTATTCGTTCTCTTTTTCTAACCTTCTGATATCGGTTCGGTCATCATCTTCTTCTGTTCTTTTAGGTTTTCTTTCCTTCCTTCCTTCTTTTCGGCAAAAGAGAACATAAGAATAGGTATTTTTCTTTCGTACGGTCACAATCAATCGAAGGTGTTATCGTTGACCGTAGTGTGTATACTTTCACCTTTTACTTTTTTTTCTTCTTCCATACAGAAGTGACCTTGACAAGCGACAAGATACATCGGTCACATGTTTTCCTATTAATCTATAATCATTGATGATAATGATTGACAATCAACAACAGTATGTCTGTCTGTTATCACTCAAATTTACTTATTTTTAGTTTATCTTTAGTTTTTACAATCTAATTTAATAGAAATCAGAACAAGAAAATGGGCACATGCTATGGCAAACGTTCAGCTTGTTATGATTTAACACGAAGTCATCCTACAACAATGGAAACAATCTATGAATTAAAACCTCCTGAAACACCACCTGCAACATTACGTCGTTTTAGTAGTTTACGACATAGTGTAAAATCATTTTCATCTGTCGCATATCAACGACGAAGTTTACGTTCAAAACCAATAACAATTATTAAGCAAAGTCCAAAAAATAAACATTGGTGTATTATTAAATATAATGAAACAAAAGAAGCACTTGTTTAAAACTATTCTTGTTTTTCACCGGTTTGTTCTATTCTATTCTCACGTGTGTATGATTTAAGCTATTATTAAAAGTATTATATGTTGTATTAATATGTTTCATGTCATTTTCTATGTATCCACATTAAAAATCATTTATGAAAGAAGAAAAAATAAGAACAAAACAAAAAACAAAAAGAAACAAAGATAAATGCGTATAAATGAGTGAATATTGTTTTTCTTTTGTCGAGAGAAAAAAAAATAATTAAGGACGGTATCCTGAGATGATTAGAAGGATTAAAAAATAATAGTAGAACATGTCTCCTTTTGCAATATCAGGAGCTCAGTTATAGTATACTAATAATCCTTGGTCAATAAAAAAACAAAACACAATAAAGAAGAAATTCTATATAATTCTTCTTTTTTCTTTCAACATAAGGAATGCCAATGAAGAGATTTTATTCATTTAATAAAATTTTAAATTCGAACAACGTTTGTATTAGCAAATGTATTTCGTAATGATAAAAGATTATGAGCTAATAATGAACCATATACATTTTCATACCATTGCGTTGATCGACCACTGAAAATACAAAAAAAAACAGGTATTTTTTTTATCAATAATGTTTTTTATGACGAACCTATAATCTACACAAGCAATTTGAGTCACTGTTGTACGACCAGGTTGTACAGATGATGGTGTAATATAATAATGCATATTATATGTACTACCCATACTACCTGGTAGAAAATGATTTTGTAAATGATCAATTGATACAGCACTAATAAGCATTGCATTTGCATCAGATGCTGAACGCGATGTAATTTTTTTCGAAAAACTAAAAATATAGATATTTTAAGAAATTGAATAAAACAAATAATTTTTTCTTACCGAAATTCACAAAATGATCGAACAGGTACAAGATCAAGATAATTTAGTACATATTGCACTATTTCTTTATCATCATCAATTTTTTCTACTGTTCGACTTTCAACAAAATTTTGATCCCATAAATATCGATCATGTAATATTCTTTGATATACTTGTTTAACATTTGTATTCGGTATATCAATTGAACATTTCCATATTGGTAAATTATTCTCATCGGAATCTGACGATGGTTTATGAATAGATACATTAACACCATCAATATTTGTTTGGATATTTTTAAATTTCGTACTCGATAAAAACTGTTAATAAAAAAACAAAATGATTGTATTTATAATTCTAGTTCGTTTGTTTTTTATTTTACTTGAAGAAATTGTTCACTATTTTTAGAAATAAATTTTTTTATATGAAATTCTCCATTACATGTATTACGAACAAGTTCATCTAGCCGTTTTGTTTTTCTTGCTGACGGCAAGTTAAGTTCATCACTAAGTGCACTTGGTACCTACATATATATATATATATATAATGATATATCGCTATAGTTTAGATTAGTTTTTTTCTTTCTCATACTCGACAAAGTACATCAACATTAAGTATCATTGTCATAAGACAATTTTCCAATATTAAACGTTCATTTTCTTGTACAATTCCATCAGATTTTTCTTTTTTCCATTTCCACCAAAGAATTTTCGATGATGTCTGTTGCATATCATAGAATGATTGAAAGACTGATGGTAAAAAAATACGTGCTAAACTTCGACAATTGACCTTTGAAAAACAAAGAGAAAATAAAAATAAAATATATATATATAGATCATTTACTTGATTATTTCCTAATCGTACTGATATATCAAGTAAAAATCGAAGTATTGTTTCAAGTACTTCACGCGTTTCATCTGGTAATATTAAAAATATATAACGTATAACTAATAATTGTTCTTCTTGTGTTATATCTAAAAAATTCATTGATTATAAAGAAAAAGATAAATTTTTCTTACGTTTTAGTAAATCACATAATAAACGTGTTAATGATGGTGGTATAAGACATTCAGGTAATTCTCGAAAATATTGTCGAATTAAATCAGCAACAACATATGGTTGATATTCATCAAATTTAATTGTTTCTAATGATGATTCCTCGCAAGATTCATTTAATGTTTCGATTTGTAAACGTAAACGATCAATTTTAGATTTAACACCTGGTTTACGAAATAATCCATCACATTTTCCTGCATGCATACGTGTGTATTGTAATGCATTTGTTATAGCTATTGGAAGTATATGACCTGTTGTTTGTTGATAAATACGTAATGGAACACCAAATACACGTTTGCCTTTCCATGTTGTAGATTTTGGAAGTTTATTTAATTTTGCAAGAGTTCTTAATAGAAAAAGTATGATAAAAAGATGAAAAATATATTGTTATATATATTTACATTGTTTCATAATTATGTACATTATCTGAATTACAATATTGCTCAGTTATTTTCAATAATTTTGATAAAGCTTTATGATAAAGATCATATTTTAAATATAACAAAAAACAAAATAATTATGTTTTTAATTACCTAGTTCTCGTACACGATCGATATCATTTGATAATAGTAAATGAATATTTAATTCATTTGTATTCGTACGCATTGTTATTATATCGTTGAAATTGGTCTGATCAATTTCTTCTCTACAACAAAAAAATAATATCTATGAAGAGAATGTCTAACACAAACATCATTGAAATTAATTTTAACAAAAAAAAGTCGATCGCATCGGCATATTGACCTTGTTTGTTTAGACAGAATGAGGCCTCTGGATTCATATCTTTTGAAGGTTATCTTACGAAAAAGAAACAAATGAAGGACAGAAATTTTTTTTTAAATTTAATTATTATAAAAAAAAAGAAGAAAAAAGAAAACTGTTGTTTCTAACAATATAGTCTTATTCTTACTGTTACGAAAGTATTGATGATGATGAAGAATATTAGTAAAAGAGAAGAAAAAGAAAATTTGTTCCATCTTTCTTTATCGACTGACGACAGATCTCTATGACGTAACAATTGCGCACGCATACCCGATCAACTAAAAGACGTCATCAGCACCACAGAGAGAGAGAGAAACCTAAATTGTTATATATATATATATATATGTACATATGTGTGTGCGTGCGTACGTGCTTAACTGAGGTCGTTGTCTATGGCATATATTACCTTCGAATTCGTCGCTGTCGACTCGCACAACAGAAATAATATAAAAATTTATGATGACTGGGAATGCATGCTTTATGATAATGTAATTTTCTTAGTTAAGATGTTAGATGAGTACACTATTCATCTTTCTCAATATTTAGGTTTTCTTCATATTTGTTTAATATAATTAAAAGAAATATGTATGGGAGAATCGTCAAGTTCTTCTCGTGATTTTTGTCACTTACATCCTTCTACAATGAATAACTCATTTACTAATGACAAAAAAAAAGATGACGGAAAATATTCATGCTAAAATTTATCATGAAGACAAACCTTGGATAACATACTCGATTATCTGGGTAAAAAATCTATATAGTTATTGATAGATATCCAATAACAAGGTTATCTAAGTTGTATCTATGGACCTAATGTGACTAAAGATCATGTCAACAGTACGCCGACCTATTGACAATTACTAAAGTATTCCATATAGAAGTATAAGTGAAGAAAAAGAGGAAGAAGAAGAAGAAAATAGAACATATGAGTTATAAGAGTAACAATCTTTATCTTAAGTATTCTTCTCTTTTAGTATATTTTGCTGCAGGTGATTTGTGTTTACATTTTGCCTCTTAGTGTTACAATACTCATCGATTGTGTTGTTGATGACAACTGATACTTGAGATAAATGATTGCTGCTAGTGTATGACGAATATATTATACTTTTCTGTTTCTTTCTATTTATTATAAATGAGAGACAAATATTGATTTAACAGTTCCAGACACGCCTTATTTAAACACAATCGTTTTATATAATTAGATAGAATATAGTCTGGTGTTTTATAAACAGATGAAGTACACAAATAATTTATAATAAAGTTAGTTTTATCTTATAAAGATTGTTTGACAACAATTGCTCAATATTTATATTAAATAGATAAGAAAAATATTAACATACTGATCATTGATTTGTATACTAATACTACGATTACAATCATCGATTGAATTATGAACTGATTGTTCAATATGAATTTCTTCGGATGGTACATGATTTGTTGTTGTTGTTGTTGTTGTTTGTTGTTGTAATGGATATAAATTTTCACCTTCCATTTCAAGACGCGATAGAATAAGATCAATATCATTATTAAAACGAATTAATTCACGTAATATATTATCTTCATCATCATATAAATCAAATCTTGAACTATCGGATGATATATTATCATACAAATGTCGATATTTTCTTCGTGGTGGTTTCCGAATAATACTATCATTCGATCGATTACGATAAAGAAATAAACGTGGTGTTGTATTTGTTTGATCTAATAATGAATTTGATGATGAAGAAAGTGATGATATAGGTTGTTTTTTGGAAATTTTTGTTGAAATATCTTGATAATAGTCATCTAAAATTTGAGCCTTATCAAGAAGTTTTTGAAGTAAACTTTGTGTTGAATATGCCGATAAATTTGTTGTCATTGATGAACGATTATGTGAAATAATACTTTTTGGTGTTGCACTAACAGTAATAGGACATTTTTCATCATTAATTGATGATCCTATTTCTATATCAGCAAATGAATATGAATCAATACCATTATTTAAATTATGACTTATAGTATCAAGTCGATTAGAAAATGATTTTGATTGAATATATTTTAAAGGTAATTCATTATGAACTTCAGATGTAGTAGTAATAATATTTAAATATTGTTGTTCATTCGTAGTAATTTTTGGTAATCTCTCGATTTCATTTACAAGATGACCATTAGAACCTGTTGTTGATGATGATGTTGTTGTCGCTATTTGTTGCTTACGTACTGAACTTTGTCGTTTTTGTGCTATACATTAAATATATACAAACGTTGTTATTATTAGTTATATAATTAGTTCTGAGATTTTTATCTATACATATATATAAAACAAACCTTTAAAAAATTGAATACGTTTAAAAAGACCATTATGTACATTAGATTTTTTAATATCGTTTACTGTTTGCGTTACTTGTTGAGAATTTTGACGTGTTCGATAACAACCACAACATGATGATAATAATGAAGAATTTCTTGTGTAAGTATTATGAATTATTATTGGTGATGATGAACGAATTGAATCTTTATCTTTTTCATATGATATCATTGTAAAACGAAATGAATTTTAACATATACAGATCTATTTCGATTAGAACCTGTTATGCAAACTAATGTTAGATTACATTGTAATGTATAAAAATCTAAAAAAATAGGCGATAAAAAAAAGAGAGAGAGAGAAAGAACGAATCATTATTAACAATTTAATAACATACGACTCATTGATCTGTTAATATACATATATGCATAAAGTGCAATTTAGAAAAACGATAACAAAGAAAATAAGTATGTCATGTAATTTTTTTTCCCGTTGTCGACAGATTAGTATGTTAGTCTTTGTAGTTTAATGTTTATCAAAAAGAAAGAAAGTGTATAAAAGAAGAAGAAAAAAAGTTCTTTTTCTGTAAAAAAAAAAAGAATAGTGGTGATTAGAATAGATCTGTTGTGTCACATATGCCTATGGTTAATTTAACAGAAGAAAGACAGTTCATCTTCTTCGTTCTTACTTTATGCTTATATGCACGCGCACTACTCTCGAAGTAATCAATAGTATATACGTTCTTATTTTCTTTTTTGTTTCATAAAACAAAATTCAGTTTCATTTTTTAAAATATATATTATTCTTTTATGGATTATATATATGTATGTATATATTGTTTTACGAGAGAAAAAAAACTGTCATATGAATAACAAAGTAAAAGAAAATGATAGGGTTTCGTTGTCGGTGAAGCATAAATACAATTACCTCTTTCTCTCTTCATTACGCATGTGTCATGTTTATACTTATCCTTATCAAACGACGACTAATACAGTCATATTTATGTATATTTGTAGTTCGTATCGAGTAACAAGAGTCATCGTTATTGCTCTCAGCTTATATATGTCTCTTATTACTATGCCTATCGACGTGATTATTCGTCTAGGCATATATGAGTGTATGAATTCAAACGATTGACTTGAAAATGTCACAGCTGCCATATGTGTGTGAACAAACTAAAAAAATGATGAATAAATGAATGAATGAATGTTCTTTTTTTTAAGATGAAGAGTAATCAGTTTTTTTTATCTTCTAAAAGATAATTGTAACTGAGAACCATCTAATATAGGTACTACTGTTTCTATAAACATCATGATACATTAAATAAAGTAACATAGAATTCACAGCATGATTATAATTGAATCACTTAGTTTTCGGACAAAAAAACAAAACACGCGTTAATCTTACTCATATATATATATGCGTTTGTTAATAATAATAATAATAATAATTGAGTATTAAAAATAAACAAAGTTGTCAATAGTATTAGATAAATGTTACTTATCACGCGGTAATACGATCATTTATATACATATCAAGATTAAATATAAACGCGCCTGTCCTTCTCAAACATACATATTACATAATCATTGATATCTACTCATCATCATCAAATATGAGAATCAAAGAAAAATAAGTTCTTTCAAGCTTATACTTATTCTACAGACTTTTGTTGTTATATGCTAATAATCATGTTCGTGCATAATTCATTGAAGTAGTACAAGTGTATTGAGTAAATATATACATATACAATGTTTCTTATTCTTAATAAAGATTAGTACAACATATATATATATAGATTTAGTTGTATTAAAAACAGAAAGAAGACGATTAAACTGACTTTTTTTTCCATTATTTTGTAATAGAAATTCCTCCTCCATTATTGAAGCGGAAATAGGACAGAATATTTCTAGACTATTATTTTTCACTTACTATCTATAGAAATAATTTCGATGTTCTATTGAACATAAGAACTATAAACTGTTTTTTTATCGATATAATGAACAGATGTATCTAGTCTATTTATTGAAGTTAATATTTATTCTTCGAAGAAAAAGACTACAAATGAACTCTTAAAATTTACTTTTCTTTTTTCATTATTGAATAAATGTAAGAACATTGATCGATGATTACTACTGTCGACAATACACCAAATGACATTCATACAAAGACGATTCATTATATACAACAGAAGAAGAAGAAGAAGAAAAAAAGAAGAAAGTTGATAGAGCAAATTATCATTGTATACAACCATGTATATACAACTTTCCATACTTTTTCTATCATCGGAAATGACAGCGATGCTTTTTCTTCGTACATATATAAAACGTAAACTAATAGAATAATTTGTTCACTCATATATATATATTCTTTTTCCTTGTATTACCTATCCACTAAACTGCCATAGTCTTCCGTTCACATTTTGAAAATCATTAAGGAATGACGCAGATAAATATATAAAACGAGCCGGAAGGTATATGTATGTGAGCTTTTTTCTTATTTAATGTGTTCATCAAACTATGATTAAGAAAAAAGAAACGAGAAGGAAAAAGAAGTAGATAGATTATGTCTTCATCATTCATCGTATAGCAATAGAATTTTTTTTTCTTCTATTATCAAATAATCATTCTATTGAAGCTCGAAATATAACCATCTCATAGTCAAGTATATCTATTGCATACTTGACACATTTATATAAGAAAGAACATATATAAGTATATATTTTTTTTTCGGATTCTTTTTATTTTTATATTCTTTGTTGGTACAATAACAAAAACAAAACAAAATTAATAAAGTTGTTGTTATTGTTTAATTTTGTTTGTTGATTGAATATTCGAGTATCTCAAAGATTTTAAAAGAAAAATCCGAGAACTTTACCACCAGTATGTTTTCGTCGAGCTTCTTCATGATCTAATATACCATGTGATGTTGTTAATACGACATATCTATATATATAACAAAATTTATAGAATAAAATAAAATCATTAAATTAATATACCCAAATTGACGTGATGGTAAAAGATTTTTTGTCCATGTTTCAATATCACGAATAGGACAATCGAAACGAGGACTGATAACGCCACACTAAAAATAGTTCAATAGAATTAAATTCCATTGCTTTTTCTTAGTCTAATAAATACTTTGTTTAATCGACCGTTTAAATTAACAACTATTTTACCACTGCGATGATCATCGATTATTTCGAATTCACCAATATAACCTATTTGAAAAAAATAAATAGATTTTTTTATTGAAAAAATATTTATGTCGTTTCTTTTACCATGTTTCATCATGACAGTTAAAAATTTAATGATAACTTTTGAACATGGTCGAATAATAACTTGACGTTTATGACGTTTTTCAGCGTTATTTATTGATTTAAGTGCGTCAGCAAGAACGTTCATGTGAACCATGATGAATGATTATTTGTGTATGTGTGGTAAATACACGTAAATCTGAAACAAAATAGTATAAAAACAAAAGTATTCGAGAAAAACGAAAATAACAAAAAAAGAGTTTAGTTTATTCATTCTACAACTAATCAAAAAACTAATAATAATTATCCACTACTAGCAGCCAAATGAGTTTTTCTTATATAATGACGAAATGTTTCACTGAGTAAATCCGGTAGTCGAGATTCTTCTTCAATAAATGCCTAAATAAATAAATAAATTAAATAATAATTATTTTTATTTTTCCAAATTACTTCAATAAGATGATGGGAATTTGTATCAGAAAAATCATATCGAGCTACTTTCGAATCTGGATGAATAATTGCATAGAGTTGAAGAAGTGAAATAGCATCATTGAGTCTAAATTAAATAAATTACTTTATCAATCGAATAGTTTATTTCATTATTAAATAATAAAATTAGACATATAGAAAAGTATGCCGTAAATAGATTAATTATATATATATTTCAAAATTAGAGATGGACATTGCAAAGCAATAGCTATTCTTATTCTTTTTTTGTTCGAAATATTCAATGTCGACAACTTTTTTATAGATTAATATAAGACAAATTGTTTCCGGTTAATGCTTCATATCAGTCGTATACCATGCATGAAATATTAAATAATTAATTGAGACGAACTTCAGATCAAGTGCGCTTCCTATTTCGAACTATATCAAAATTGCCTTTGACAGTATTCTACGCTAATGATTACAGTCGAATCGTTTCTTTTTTGTTGATGAAAGAATAGATCGAATTGAATGTCGTATATAATCATGAATATTCTGATCAAAGAAGAAATTATAAGCTTTGTCTTTAATACAATGTTTTCAGAGTTTTTTTGAACTACATATATTAATTATTATCTTTTTCGCTAAAAAACTTACAAATCTCTTTTAATCATATCAGCCATAAGTCGATCAATTCTCTTAAACCACACATAATAAAATGTCATTGGACCAAAATGTCGTGTTGAACGAAGTTTATCATAAGAATTTGTTTGATCAATATGTTCATATGTTCTATGTGTAACCTAACAGAAAATTATTAGAGAAAAAACAGTTGTTATTAATTTACACGTATATAATCTTCATCATCTGGTTCAAATTGAATACATGCTCGATCTAATATAAATTCATAATTTTGTTGTTCTAAGATTTTCTTAAAAAATCAATAAAAAAAATTTATGAAAAAAAAAAACGAAAAGATTAATTTTACTTCTAATTGTTCTTCTTCAAACATTTTTGGCATAAGTAATTCTCTTCCTGATGTAGGAAAATAAATTTGTCTCATACGTCGTTTTTCATCTAATGTTGCTGTTCGTAATGTTCCATCAATATCACGAGCAACAATAAGACGATTCTATTATTTTTTTGAGAAATAAGATTAAATTAATATTAATTTTGAATTAACATACTCGAATTGGTATACCAAGTGATATATCAATAAATAAATGTTTACTTGATGAAAATCCACTTAACATATCATCTTTTTCAAGTATTTCAATATTTTCTTTAGCTTCAGATAAAACCGGTGGCATTTGGAGTTTTGCTCGACCACGTTCAATAGTTTTTTCTTGTTCCTAATAGAAATATTCATTAAAGAAAACTACAAATTGAATAATACATACGTACTTCTTTGAGTTGTTTATCAGTTAAATATTTATAAACAATACGATCAAGATTTTTATTATTACGTTGACGAAATATTCTTGAAAGATCAAAACCAGTTATATTCATCAATAAATCTTGAACATCTTTACGAATAAATATTGTAGCTGGATCGATTTCAGCTTTATCTAAACGAAATTTAATTTCTAAAATAGTAGTAAAAACGTTTTTAACACATACTTGTACTAGTACTATTGTATTGAATTCGATTGAGCATACATCGCACACATGTGCTTGGACGTATTAATGAACGAAACATTACTTTAAATCATACATTGATTTTTTCAATAAAAATTTAATCTAAAGAAGAATTTGAATATTGCATAATTACGTATACAAAAAAAAAGTTTAAAAAAGAAAAACAACAGCAAATATTAAAATTTTATTTCTGAGATTATTATTCGACTTTTTCATGTTGCTCATTCATTGTATCTGAGATTGATTGTTCGATTTGACTAGATTTTGAGACTTCATTCTCAACAGATGGAATAGGAGCATCTATTTCACCTGTTGTACCATACTCATTTGTACGTGTTCGATCAACTGGATAAATATATCGTTGATAAAGATATATAAAAAATATAATATCTACAAAAATTAAATTTAAAAGATTTAAAAAAAGTTTTCTTTTGTTTACCATCACGAAAACATCCTAATCGATACATTGTTGGCATTTTAATAACAAAAGCAAATAAATCATCAATAAATGTATTCAATGCTTTATATGTCATCATACGCCAAGGTAAATGCGAGACAGATTTAAGTTTATAATTAATAAATAATTGTGGTGTCATCATAATAAAACCTTAATATTAAACAGAATTTATTTAAAAAACTTTTCTTTTGGTTTTTATATTTACCAAATGTTAATAAAAATCCATAAATTGTACTTAAACAAAATGAATACCAGCTTTTTTGTTCATGATACATTAATAAATAACATGCATAACCAAGAACACATGGAAATAAAAGCCATGATAAATATTTAAAAGCTATCTAAGAAATAGAAGACGAAAAAATAACAATATGTTAATACTGATTCTTTACTAACCTGATCATAATTAGATGTAGCTGTATCTTGATATGATTGTTTATAAACATATTTATATTTTGGTATTATACCAAACCATGTTTCATTTGGTAAACGCTTAAATAAGAAAATAAATATACGGAAAACGATTACATGTAAGAATATTTTACTTGAAAATTAAGGACTTTCGGTACTTTCCATAATTCAATAAGTATACCAATAAAAACACTAACACGAACCATTGTATTTGTATCATTATCAAATACATATAATAAGACAATAAAACTTTGGAAGATATTAAAAAATACACTTCGGACAGATAAACCTTCAAGAGATTTACGTGTTCGCCAAAATTGAATATCTATAAATGTATAATTCACACTATATTTTATCTTTCTATTTCAAATATTTACCATTTTTAAATGCTAATAGTTCAAAAACTGTATGTACAAGTGAAACAATCATTGTCATGGCAAGTAAATATGGATTTGTTTCAACAAGTGCACGCTAAAAGAGAAAATAAAATAGTTACAATTTTAAGAAAATTGACTAGTATACTTTGATAGTATCTTGATCTTCATCATTTTCTTCATCACCAAGTAAATTTCCATACCATGATTGACGTAAATTTTGTGATATGTACATTTGCCATTTCCATAACTGTATCGGTGCAATAGTTAATGTTAAATTAAGTTTACTAGAAATTTTATTAATAAAAATTTTATTATGAATTTTTTAAGAGGACTTACTCAAGTGTATTATTAATTGGATAATAATCAGCAAGAAGATTCCAATAGTCATTTAAATAAAGAACTGGATAATATTTTCCAGTATAAGGATCAAAATCAACATCTAAATAATAAAGTATATAATATCTCCTCTTTCGATTATCTCGAGAGTAAAAATAGTCAAAGTTAATATGATCATTAAATTAGCTGTCATGGGATTTATACGAACATCTTGCTTCTCAGTCTCCTGTATATGTACGCTATCCTTAAGAATATGACTTACATTTATCTAATGGTGGTGGTATACTGCCTTTGATCCATGATGATTGATCATCAAGTATATTAATTGTCATATTTGAATGCCAATGTGATAAACGTTCAACAAGTTTATCACTTGCTTTCTAAAAAAAAATTTTGTTTTTTAAATTAAACATTATTTTTTTATTTTAACCTTTTGATATTCTTCATCTTGTTCAGTATTGCCCGTTAGAAGATTTTTTGTTTTCTTATAAACTTTTTTCTTAAATTTATTCAAACGTTTACTTTTCCAAAATGTATATTGTGCTGAATGAGATTCGTATATATTTGGATCAATTGAATAGCCATGTTTTGTTACAACAACATGTAAATAAATCGAACCATTATTTTGTACATTCTAAAATATTTTATATATGAATTCTTCTAAAAAAAAACCAAATTTCTTACTTCGGATATAGGAAATTCAATAAATTTTACAACTGTTCCACTAGTTGTCCAATCTCCATATTTAAGATGGTCCAATTTTAAAACAGGTTTTCGCATTAGATTATATTTATATTTTGGTTCTTCATTAATAAATATATACATATCCTAAATTAAAAATTGACTGTTTAGAAATTACGAAGAATAAAAATATTCTTACAAGTAAATCGCCTGAAGTGTAAACATTTCCAGGTGTAAAAATATTCGATGAAATTGGTGAATTTACTACTAATGTTTCATTTGCTATTGGATTAACTGTTGCTGGTCGACGAAAAAATCGTGTTACAAAATAAATCATTACAATTCGAAATAGAAAAGATTTGAATATTGCCCATGGTGATTGTCGTTGTCGAATAGGAGGAATATTATTAGGTGTTGTTATTGGTGTTTGTTGTAAATTATTTTGTTGAGAAACAATAATTTCTTGTTGTTGATTCTATAAAAATAAGATAATTCTAGAAGAAATCTTTCGAAAAGAAGATAAACATACAAGATTCTCTTCTGTTTTTGATTGATTTTCATTTGTATCCGACATAATTTGAGTTTGTATATTATTATTTTCTATTTTTTGGATATGGCAGCCATTCTATGATATGATCTAATATAATCGGTTTTTGGACCTCCAAATATTTTAATAGAAAAAATCAAATTTTCTTTATTAAAAAAAATTTACATATGAAAATGTTTATTTTATTAATTTATAATACTTTTTTTAATTATTTTATATTTACTATTGATTGTAGCGCTATTGAAATAGATTGGTTTTTGAAAAGACAATTGTATATATATGTGGATAAAGAAATAGACAACAATAAACATAGAAAGAGGTGAGCGTGATTGATGTTTTATCGAAAAAAAAACATTTTTCATACATAGGGATATTAGTTCTCTCATAATGAACAAAACTAAATCATCAACCCAAAATTTCTACATGAATAACATATAATCAATTCGATTCAATCTTTTGAGGATAATACTCATATATTGTCTTAACAATTTTAGTATAGATAATTATTTGAAAAAAAAATATATTAGCTTGACATTTATCTGTAAGTTTTCAAGTGAACATTCGTATTTTTATTGCATGAGAAAACCAATATCAAACATTTAATGAATTTAAAATATAATTTAGCCCTAAAGAGGGCTGTTGGGTTTTATAGAATTTTTTTTGAGTTATTTATTGAGCTGGTGTTGCATTAGCAATAGCTTTCTTGATTTTTTTAACTGAACCAGCAGATGATACTGGCATTGAATCAGTAACACCTGATTTTTTTGGTAATAATAAAGAATTAATATTTGGTAAAACACCACCTTGAGCAATTGTTACACTGCTTAAAAGACGATTAAGTTCTTCATCATTACGTACAGCTAATTGAAGATGACGTGGAATAATACGTGATTTTTTATTATCCCGAGCTGCATTTCCAGCTAATTCAAGAATTTCAGCACTTAAATACTATTGAAAAAAAAAATATTGATTAATTGAAAAATATTTATATTTCTAAACTTACTTCAAGTACTGCAGCTAAATAAACTGGTGAACCTCCAGCAACACGTTCACTATAGTTACCTTTACGTAAATGACGATGAACACGTGAAACTGGAAATTGAAGACCAGCACGACCTGATCGTGATTTTCCTTTACCTCGTCCTTTTCCACTACCAACTAATACGCTTGAATTTGATTTACCTCGACCTGACATTATTTTAGTTTAATTAATAGTAAAGAATGAAAAAACTCTTGATAAAATATTGAACATGAACTTTACCATCTTTTTTCTTTTTCTATATATAGACACTAAACACTCACACAGAAATGAACCAATAGAAACTATAGAAAAATATGTTTCTATTCGTTCATAAATGTTGTCACTAAACTGGTCTATATAAGTATAGACAATTGCTCATATTTTCCCTCATATATACATTTGTTCATTCGTCAAATAGTCGTTTAATACAAATATAATAAAATGGCCCCAAAAGCTCAAACACCTTCAAAAGGTTCAAAAAAAGCTGTTACTAAAACTAGCAAAGGAGCAACTGGAAATAAAGGTGAAAAAAAACACAGACGCCGACGAAAAGAAACATATTCAATCTATATTTACAAGGTTCTTAAACAAGTTCATCCAGATACTGGTATTTCATCAAAAGCTATGTCAATCATGTAGGTTTTTAATTAATATTTTATTCAATGGAAATATTTTAATATTTTTTTTCTTCTTTATAGGAATTCATTCGTGAATGATATCTTTGAACGTATTGCTGCTGAAGCTTCACGTTTATCACATTATAATAAACGATCAACAATTTCATCACGGGAAATTCAAACAGCCGTTCGACTTTTATTACCTGGTGAATTAGCTAAACATGCTGTTTCAGAAGGTACAAAAGCCGTAACAAAATATACAAGTGCCAAGTAAATGATGGCTGAACTATGAGATGAATTCTATCACTCTCAATTAAAGAATCTTTGAAACCCAACAGCCCTCTTTAGGGCTAATTATATCTTAAATTTAAAAAATATGAATTCGTCTTAAAAAAAACTTGCTTGAATTTGCTGTTGTTTCCTAGATCTAGATATTCAATAAATAATTATTTGATTAAGAATAAAAAAGTATATACATTGTTAAATACAGGAAAAAAAATCAATATGAAAGAGTATTTTCATTATGTATCGAAACAACAATAATTAAATAGCAAAGAACATTTGTTTTATTTCAATCGTAATCATCGTATGTCAAAAAAGATAATTGTCTAGACTTCTAAGAAAATAATTGGTTCTAAAAATAAATATATGAACTTTTTTTGACATAAATTCTCTTTCAAAAAAGACATTTGGGGTTGAAATTTAGCTTATATAATATATCTTTGACAATGAGATCATAGATAGTTCTTATTCAATAAGACAAAGTTTGACATAATTCGAAATCGTCAATTGTAAAAATTATTTACTTTCATCATGTAACATGATCTTTTTTTTCCTGTTCAATATAACAAATTATGAATATTTTTTTCTCGAACATTCGATACCTTATCTTCAATGAATTATATAACTCAAATGATTTATTGTTCGTTTGATATATATGAAAGATTATTTTTTCTGTAGAAACTAAATGATTATCATTTCCTGATTTAAATCATTAAGAGAAAAAAAAATATACAAATATTCAAAATGTGTGTTATATAACTCGTATCCATATGTTTGAATGTAAAATATTTTAGCCCTAAAGAGGGCTGTTGGGTTTTATTTGGTGTTTTGTATTTTTTGAGAGTGATGTTATTCATCTCGTATATAATCTTTCATCATTAAATGCTTAAGCGCGTTCACCACGGATGCGGCGGGCCAATTGAATGTCCTTTGGCATAATGGTTACACGTTTAGCATGAATTGCACATAAGTTGGTATCTTCGAAGAGACCGACTAAGTAGGACTAAATTAGAAAAAAAAGAAATAATTATTATAGATGAACATAAAAAAAATTTAATAAACATACTTCACAAGATTCCTGTAAAGCCATGACGGCTGATGATTGAAAGCGGAGATCCGTTTTGAAGTCTTGTGCAATTTCACGAACCAATCGTTGAAATGGCAATTTTCGGATGAGTAATTCGGTCGATTTTTGATAACGACGAATTTCCCGAAGAGCTACTGTACCTGGTCGAAAGCGATGGGGCTTTTTGATACCACCAGTAGCTGGTGCCGATTTTCGTGCAGCTTTTGTTGCTAATTGTTTTCGTGGTGCTTTACCACCAGTCGATTTACGAGCAGTTTGTTTTGTTCGAGCCATTGGTTATGTTTTTTTTTAGAGAAACTTGTGAAAGAGACGTAGATATATTTTCGAATACGAATACAGAAGAAATTAAAGCAAACGAACGCTCTTTATAAACAGTACGATGACCTATATATTATTGGTCTATTAAGAAAATCTTTAACTGACCAATAAACATGATGAGTCTTTGTTTTCTTAATGAGCCAATCAATATATGTATATGTGAACCCTATATAAACATCGGTTTGAATCGTTCTTTTCTTCACAATTCATCTAACCGTCTTCTTCATTTACATTAAATAAATATATTAAACAATGTCCGGACGTGGTAAAGGTGGTAAAGGTCTTGGAAAAGGTGGTGCTAAACGCCATCGTAAAGTTCTTCGTGATAACATCCAAGGTATATTTTATTAAATACAATTAATATTAATCTTATTTTATTTTATTTTCTTCTTCTCCTCTTATCAGGTATCACAAAACCAGCTATTCGTCGTCTTGCTCGACGAGGTGGTGTCAAACGTATTTCTGGATTAATCTACGAAGAAGTTCGTGGTGTACTCAAAATCTTTCTTGAAAACGTTATTCGTGATGCTGTTACATATACAGAACACGCCAAGCGCAAGACAGTTACAGCCATGGATGTTGTCTATGCGCTCAAACGACAAGGTCGTACACTCTACGGTTTCGGTTCATAAGCAATTTCATTATTGTTTGGCCGGATGAGATGAATACCATCACTCTCAAATAACAACTAAAAACCCAACAGCCCTCTTTAGGGCTAAACATTTTCTAATTTCAAAAATCTATGGAATCGAATAAAATACATGAAAATAATTGCTTAATTTATAAAACAAAAAAAAATCATATGACTAGATTTCAATTCATTGTTACGGTCAATAGGTAACATAAATAATATTGATAGTTATTGATGCTGAAATAAATTTCAATTAATAGTGTATATAAAAATAGAATTCAATTCAAATACAATAATATTCCTATTAGGTTTTTTTTCTTTCATATCAAAAGTCGAGACATGTAATGTCATGGAAAATGTGCCGTATCAAACATCGAATTTTTATTTTAAATAGATATTAGCTGTTTCATAATAAAATATATATTACTAACGATGATAAGAATCAGAAGTGGTATCTTTCGTTTGAAATATGTATCATCATATTCTTTTTAGAACTTGTAATATAATCATCTATCATTTCTTTAGATCAATTTATTAAAAAACTTTTTCTTGATCGATACAATACAAAGACAAATATTATATAAATTTTTCGATGAATATTATTCTATCATTTTTTAGTCAAGTAAAAAACAGTTCTATGATACGAATACTTATGTACACATTGTTATATAATACAACATTGAGTTAAGTTTATTTTTATCAGCAAGAAACTACTAGCCTATTATAGTTATTGAAAAAAAAAATCTCAAGGTACCAAATGATAACATATACTGTCGTTGTTTTAATTCTTTATTGATTTATATATAAATATAGCACACTCGATAACCTACAAAGGAATCGAAAAAATAATAAATGGATTTTGACACACATAAAATTTTAGATTGAGAGTACTATCGGAAAGGAGAATAATTAATTTCTTTTAAGTAAAATCATATCCGGAAGTTCTGAGAAAAAATTTTTCTTGATTAGAGATGATTTTATAGAATATTATTTATCATACATTAAATTTTTTGTAATCTATTCTGAATTTTTCTTTTATTTACATGAACGAATCATATTTGATTCTCTATCCTCTACGTATATTATCAATGATTGGATAAAGAAAAGCAAATATACATTGATTTTTTTTTGGAAAGAAGAGATAAAAAAAAATTTCTGTCCAATAAATCGATACAATGTCGAATGATGATTTAATTATAAATCCCAAACAAGGTTTTTATTCTTTCTCTTTTATTTTTAATTCTTATTAAAATATATATATATTTAGGATGGTTAAAAGTTAAATTACATTCACAATCAAAATGGCATCGTCGATATTGTATCATCGATTGGGATAAAGCTATATTATTTATTGCATCGAAAGTTGATAAACGTTATCGAGAGTGGATTAAACTCTTACCACATATATTTATTAATGAATATGAATCATCTTCGGATCCAATAATTGAAATTAAATCAGATAGTAAGAAAAAAAAGAAGCAAAACAAAAATTCTTTTTCTTTTTTTTAAGATGAAATACATCTATTACAATTTGAATCAAAAAAAGAATTTGAATGTTGGTTTTTAGCATTGAAAAGAACGGCATATAGTCGAGTTGGTGGTGGTGAGTTATGAATTTTCTTTTCTCAATACTATTTTAAGAAGTTTTAGTTTATCGGAGATTTGAAAGCAGCTAAATCTTTATATGTAAAGATTAATTAAATAACAGAATTGTTTATTTTTTCTTCAATCAGGTATCTTTGGCCAATCATTAGAGAATACACATAAATATTCTCGCGATAAAACATCTCCTGTACCAATAATTGTTCGACAATGTTGTGAATTTTTACTTGAATATGGTTCGACATTTGTTGGTTTATTTCGGTAAAGATATTTTTATTAGAAAATAGAATCACTATTTTATTTGTTTTAAATAGAGTACCTGGCAAGCAATCATCAATAAAAGAATTACGTGATATGTATGATCGAGGATTAATTATTGATTTAAATAATTCTTATTCACCAGCTACGATATCTTCTCTATTAAAAATCTATTTACATTCATTACCAGAACCAATAATTCCAATAAAAAATTTCGATGAATTTTTTGAAATTGGTTCACGTTTTAAATATAATCAAACAAACGATATTGATCGTTTAAAACAATTAATAGGAAAAACATTATCAGGTATAAATTATGCTGTTTTAGCATATTTATCTTTATTTTTAAAAAAACTTACACAATATGCTCATGAAACAAAAATGGATGCAGATAATTTAGCTGTTACTTTTGGAAGTAATCTTATTAGACCATCTGAAGACCTTGATCTAAATATGATTAAAGGACATAAGTAAAGATTTCTTTATTTATCTTATGAAATCTATTTTATTCTTACAGTTATAATCTATTTCCATTAATTAAAGTACTCATTGATTATAGTGAATATCTTTTTCCGGTATAATTCTTTTTCTTTTTTTAAATAGCAGTTTCTTATTTTAATGAATTTAGAATAATTCAAATGAAATATGTGATCAAAATAATGAATCAATTACTAAATCCAGTGGTTTTTCATCATTTTCTTCACTTCTATCATCAAACGAACAACAACGACCAATGAAAATTAATTCACGTTCATCATCAATGCCTTCCATACGTTTTACAACATTTTCATCAATTGATAGTTCAAATATTAGCTTCGATGATCAATTAGATAATGATAATCTAAAATATCAATCAGAATTAGTTATAGATAAACAATTAAATAATACATTTAATCGCCAACAATCATTCATAACATGTTGTCAAGGAGAAGAAAATAATGAATATAATCAGATAAATATTCTTCAAAAACGATTTTCTTGTGCAGATATAATTAATAATGATGACAGAATGAAAACCCGATTAAATATATTAGAAGAAAAATATAAATCAGGTAAGAATATAAACTTTTTTTATCGAAAAAAATCTTCCTCATAATAAGCGAAAAGAAGAAGAATTTCGTATTTTTCAGAGCGACTGTTATTTTATGTAGGAAATCTTTAGTCAGATATATCAGTGTTATCTCGTAGCTGGATATCTAATCTATCTATCATATTGTATTTATTTATGTACAGTCAAATCCACTTATAAGAGCTCCGCATAACGGAGCGACCCGCTATTAAGAGCGATTTTTCAATTACCCGTTTTTTCGTAATGCATTTTACATTGTGACAAAGCCCGCTTTTCAGAACTTCGGATACGGGAGCGATTCGTTTATTAGAGCTGTTTGTTGGCGTTTTTTTACGATTTTAGCCCGCATAAAAGAGCTCGTCCATGCATATAATTATAAATATGCATTTACGTTTTTCTTCTTTTTCGTTCCTGTCATATTTGATGAATTTTTCCTCTCCTGTCATATATATGTGATGGATTCTTCCTTTCGTTCGTTTTTTTTTCTTTCATGTTGTTCTATATTGGATTTTTCTTCCATGTTCATCATCTATGGGATTTTCCATTTCATGGATTTTGCCTTCCACCTTCGTTCTATATATTGTTCGTCATTTTTCGTTGAATCATTACTTTTCAAAGAATGGCATCTACCAGTGGTAAACGTTGCACATTATCGATCGAACGAAAATTGGGGATCTTGGAAGTGCTGAAATCCAAAAAGGCAGAACATGTGGCTAAAGATTTCAACATCGGCTATTCTACGGTGAAGAAGATAAGGCAAAACGAAGAAGAAATCCGAGAAATAGTGATGAACAATGGCAACTTAAGTCGAAAACAAAAACGCGAAAGCCCTCATGAAGAAATCAGTGGATTTCTTTAAATAAATTTATGTATGTGTATGTACTTCTTAATGAATATTGACAATAATCAAGTTTTACACTATCTTACATATAGTTCGCATTAAGAAGCGATCCGACTGCGCTCTTATAAGCGGATTCGACTGTATACATGATGTCCCAGAAGTCTATGAGGACAGTAAATTCTTTTAATTCCACTATTCATTTTTTCAACGATAGGTATGACTGAGAAGCTTTTATCGATACGGACAAATTTTACAAATACTATTCACAGTTATTATTTTTGAATGAAATATAAAAATTAGTCATCTTTTTGTTGTGAAAGGAAGCACTACCTAGTAACTCTTTATTAATGCTTCAATTTTAGTATTTTTTGTAGTGTTTGAATCGACAAAGTCGTGCACTCTTGTTTCCGTGCATTTATTTTAATACGTCACCATAAAAACAAACCTAATGGCATCAGGTTCGGTGATCAGGAAGCTTATAAAATCACATTGTTTCTACGCACTCATTCACGAATTGAAAGAAAGAAATCAACTATATGAACTCTAGAATTGACACCTGTAGGCTTCTTTCTATAGTGACATATTAAAATAAATGCACGGAAACGATAGCACAAGATTTTGTCGATTTAAACACTACAAAAATACTGACATTAAAGCATTAACAAAAAGTCACTAGGTAGCGCTTCTGTTTACAATAAAAAAAACATGATTCATTTTTATATTTCATTCGAGAATAATAACAGTTAACAGTATTTATAAAGTTTGTTCGTATCAATCTTTTGACATTTTCTATTATTTCCATAAAATCAAAATTCAACTATTTTATTATTTAGATATTCCATCTCAAATTCTATCAAAAAGTAATGTATCATCACCTATCCGTAAAACTTCTAAAAAAACATTTGCTAATAAATTTGGTAAATCAATTACAAATTTTAAAACCAGTGTGTCAAGAGCATTTCATCCACATTTTTCTTCAAGTGAAAATATACAATATTCAAGTTGTATAAATATATCATCTCGTACACTTAATCAAACTGATCAATCATCAAAATCTATTCAATCAAATATATTAAATGATTGTTTGAAAACTCTTCAAGATGAAATTTATATATTAAAAGATTTAATTGATAAAAAAGATAGTTTATTAAATAATTTAACCAAAACATCTTATGAAGAACGTCTTAAATATGAAAAAGAAAATACTGAATTAAAACAAATTATTGAACAATTACAATATGAAAATGAACAATTAAAAGCTCGATATCAATCAGATATTTAAACGATTCCAATTTTTTTTCTTCCTGTCTTTCACAATAGTATTTTTTATTTGTGATATTTTGTATATCATGATAATCAATCAGTCTCTTTCATTTATGCAATTAATTAACTTTTTTTTTCGCTTTTTTAGATTAAAATTCAAAAAAATAACCTTAAAATTTTTATATAATGTCCGTCACTGAAAATATTAAAGTGGATACAACTGATAATCAATCAGATGAAACATATACAACACCAATAAGTCCATTATCTCCGAAAGAAAAATCTCCTGTTTCTAATGAACAACAAGAAAAAGAAAATACTGTTAGTGAAATGCAATCATTAATCCAATCATCAAGTGATTTAACATTTCCATTAGAAGATTCCTGGTCATTTTGGTTCTTTAAAAATGATCGACAATGTGAATGGAAAGATAATTTAATACAAATAACAACTGTATCAACAGTTGAAAATTTCTGGTCAGTTTATAATCATTTACAAGTTGCTAGTCGACTCGGTCAAGGTTGTGATTACTTCCTTTTCAAAACACACATAGTAAGTTAACACAACTTCTTGTTTTATAAATTTCATTCATAGACCATTTGATTTGATCTTAGTTTCAATTCAGATCGAAATAAAGATTTTTCATTACTAAGACCGAGATTGAAATCATGATCGATTGGTTTAAGATTTCAATCGAAAGTTACAATGTCTTATAGCTGATACGATTAAGTCTCAGTTTACCTTATCAATTCTCATGAAAGATCTATATTGTAAACATTTCTATTAATCACTAATCAATTATTATGCTAGAACCCATTTTAGAGATATAATAACCATTGCGAAAGATTCCATTCGTTCGCATTATATTATACTACTTTCTACATATGAAGTTGACAAATCTGATTAAGCGAGAAGATTCACTATGAGTATAAACGATAAAATTCGACTTTAGAAATTTGTCAACGAGTACATCACGTGAATTTCAAAGAGATCTCGTAGAAATCGACAGAATTGTGACTATCTCATTGCTTATCTTAAATTATATAGTTGATCAACTAATCATTAAAATATAACGATTTATAAGTCTTCGATTTTTTGATTGAAACCCTATCTGTTTAATAACAAGATTATATTTGATTTCTTTTTCTTCTGTAGCAACCAATGTGGGAAGATCGATTTAATCGTTCCGGTGGTCGATGGTCATTGAATTTAAATAAAAGTCAACGAGCAACTGAACTTGATAAATATTGGCTTTTTACGGTTTGCTGAAAAAAATTATTTTTGTCAATCATTTACTTATTTTTCTATGTATATTTGTTTTAGTTACTTTCATTGATTGGTGATCAATATACTGAAGATGCTCAACATGTTAATGGCTGTGTAGTATCAATTCGAAGTAAAGGTGATCGAATAAGTTTATGGACAAAAGATTGGAAAAATGCTGAAGTTACTAAACGAATCGGGTAAAAGAAATTCTATGAAATATTTTGTTTTTATTTAATTTTTCTTTGTTAATTATATAGAAGTCGATTTCGTGAAGTAGCGGATATTCCTCGAAATATTCCATTAATTTTCGAAAGTCATGAAGATCAGGAATCAAAACGTGGTGCAACATCAAAAATTCTTTTTCGAGCATGAATGAATTATATATTTATCATTAATATTTCTTTACTATTGACTTATGTTCATATTTATTTATCATTTCATTGCGATCTTATCATAAACGAGAAAAAAAAATAAGATTTTTTTTTTGCAATTTATTGAATGGGGTTTTTGGTTGTTGTGTGTTTGTAGTTTTATTTCTTTTTTTTTCTCTATTAACTTCATTCATGACATCTGATCTGACGATTTCATTAAAAATTGTTGTCTCTGAATTGTTGAATTTTCTCTTCTTCTTTTCCTCTTTTTTGTTGTTGTTGTTGTTGTTGTTTTGTTGTGTTTTATTAATCATAATTCTTCTCCAAAAAATAATATTAAAATTGAATATGACTTAGTTCATTTTGTACGAAAAACAAATCGTTTTGTGCTACGAAAAAATAAAAAAAGAAATTAATCTTTTCCGTTGTTTGTTATTTTCTCGTTGTTGCTAAAATAAATTAATAAAATAAATATTATACTATATCTCAGGCACATATCATAGTCAATAAATTGATACATTTATAGAAAATAAAGATAGTCCTCATGTCTATCGTTTCTTTTTCTGGATTGGTTTGATGAAGACAGTAAATGGAAGAGCGTATATGTTTTAATCGTATTAAGATACGCGTATAGTTTGAAGAGAAATTCAATTAGTCTGAACAATTTGGATTCAATATGCGCTTGTTATTAGAAACAGCTGATTCCATGGGTTGTAGTTGATATATTGAGATATGAAAAATTAATAGAATTGAAATAATCAATGCCATCAGTTCAGTGAGTAAAGTCAACGCAATCGGTGCCTACATTCATGATTCTTCTCTGATTAGATGAACTTAGTTTATTATACTAATTTATTCTAATTAAATTCAGATGACTTCAAACAAATATCCGCAATTTAAGTGATGTTGATTCTAATAATGCTTCAGATTGCACAATGTTTCTAAAAATGTATTACAATGATTTTCATTGATTTCAAGTAAATACGAGTGATTATCGATGATTCTGAATAAGTCTCATAAAATGAAAAAATATTTAAAGTGACTTCATTAACCCTTTCGGGGCCGGTGGCACTTTAAAGTGTCATTGAGATTTCACATGGTGTTAAGTGTAAGAATTCGAGCTTTTTTCGCTTCTCTTCGAAGTGAATGTTGTTTTAAACGTTTGTGTTATGATCGGTATATTCTTTTTTGTTATTCTCATTTATGCTTTGTGGATTTTCCCATTCAGTCCTATGTGTAATATGTGTTGGACTTTTCCTTTCCCTCTGCTTCTCTTTCTTTCAACTACTCTTATGGGTTTTTTCTTCCTGTTCGTCATCCATGAAATCTTTCCAGCTAATGAATTTTCGTCTCCTATTATTACCCTATGTAGAGTCCTCAAATCATTATAAAGAGAGATTGCCAAAAAAAAAATAAAGTCAGGTGCATTCAGAGTTCACAGTTCGTGCTTCATCAATTTCATTCTACATAAGATAACTTCAAGAAAAAGAACGTTCAATCAAATGAAAATCAACAAAATTTTGAACGACTTGAATCTGTCCTCAATTTGTAAGTTTAATTATTTCTCAAAATAAGCCGATCCTCAAAGGATTAGACAATAATTCAGAGTAATCAATAAACAATAGTTATCATCTAATGGCTCTTCATCTTTGTTTGGATGATATACAAAAGAAATGATATTTCATTAGATAGAGTAATAATTATCATGATTTTACTGATAGACTGACTTTATTTCTTTAGAGAAATATGACAATTAACAAATTACATTTAATTTTTTGAAAAGAAATCATGCATTATTTTGAATAAATAGTTTAACCGTTGCATGATATTACTCTGTTTAAATATTTTCTAGTTACACGCTTCTTTAGAAACACATGACGATTTAACAGATGTCACTAATTATCATAGTTTCCATGATAATACTTTTAAAAGAATGTTTTTATCGAATATATTATAAATGGAAGATTTTCATCGAAATAAAAAACTTGAAAATTTTCATTATTATATCACCAATAAAGTATACTATGTTTTATAAATGGCAGTTTTTAACCAATGAAATATTTCATCGATCACTGATACATCACAACAGAACAACAAATAAAATAGACTGAAACAAATGTATATATGTATATTTATTCATACATAGATGAATATTTATTTTACATTAATTCATTTTATTAACACTTTGTTTTTTTTCTTCTTTGTAGATTATTGATCAAAACAGAAGGAAATTTGAGAATGAGTTCAGCATCACGTGAAGAAGAAGCTCAAAAAGTATATTTATATATATATATTTAAAAATATATTTTCCTATCTAATTATTCATTCAAATTAGTTATTAGGTCAATTACAAATGAAAATGATTGATATTCAAACATCATTGAAAAAATCAACAGGACAAATTGAAGGACTTAAACGTGAAATTCAACGCTCAAAATTAACTGATAAAGAAATTAATACACTTAAACCTGAAACACCAATGTTTAGTTCAGTTGGTCGAATGTATAGTATCTATTTTTCTTTTTTTACAGAATAAAATCTTCAAAATATATTTTAGGTTTGTATTAAATACAAAAGCTGAAGTTCGTGAACAAATTGAAAAGAAAATCAAAACATGTGAGGATGATATTAAAAAACAAGAAGTATGAAAATAAAATATGTTATGCGAAAAAAAAAGAAATCTTATTATTGTTATTTTTTTTAGGGAACGAAAACATACTTGGAAAAACAAATGCGAGAATGTGAAACACAATTTAAAGAAAGACTTGGAGGAGGAGCAGCAGGAGGAAAAAAATCACGTTCTTAAATTGTTTGTTTCTTTGTTTTCTTTTTTCATTACATTCATTTAGTATGTTTCATTTTTAATTTTAATGACGTTTTTCGTTTGATTTCTAGATAATGTCAACTGAAACATCTGACAACAATAAAAAATTAAGGTTGTTCTATAGTCTTATTTAAAATTAATAATATAAATATTTAATTATAGTGATGGAACTATTTTTGGAATTGGAAATCCATTACTTGATATTATTGCTGAAGTTCCGGTATCGTTTCTTGAAGGGTATGTTAAAAATACTAATTGTAGAAACCGGAAATCTATTCTATGTGTCGAAGTTAGTTCAAGACATTACCGTCTGATACAGATGTATGATTAAGGTTGAGCCATGTCAAATGTATATATTTGATATAGTAGAACTTATTAAAAGCCTATAGATACATATGCTAATTAAATCGATTCTAATCATTAGAACAGTATTCATACTAGATTTGCGATACTTACTACCATTGATTTTATGTATGCAAAATAGAAAGACTAGAATCGTGAGTCCCATACGGGCGAGATTTTGTTAATAGAAAAATATGACGAAATACTTTCATTGGGAAATCTTCAGATTATTTGATCGTATACAAAATATGCTGTTAGATATAATAAATACTACTGTCTATTATTGATATAAATAGATAAAGATTAGAAATCCTTCTGTTTGATATTTTCCTATTGAAGATGACATATAACATTTAATCTTTTGTTTTTCTTTGCATTTCGTAATGTATTAACCATTAGTAAAGAACTATTGATCGATTTTATTTATCTAGAAAATCTGAAATTTTCTTTCTATTTAGATATAAATTAAATGCTAATGATGCAATTTTAGCAAGTGATGATCATAAAGGATTGTAAGTTTTTATTTCTGACTTCAATATATAGACATATATAATATTTATTGTAAAATCTATAGAAACGAAAGTTTACTTCGTGATTTTCCAAATCATCAATTTGTTGCTGGAGGAGCAACACAAAATTCAATACGAGCTGCAACAGTAAATCATCTTTGCTTGTTTTTGTTTTTTTTCATCTAAATTATTTCTTTCTTCTAGTGGTTATTACAACAAGCAAATTCTTGTGTCTATATGGGTTGTGTAGGTCAGGATAAATATCATCAATTATTACATGATGCAGCTAGTAAAGCAGGTCTTATATTATCCTATCAAGTGCATACAGATTCAGAAGAACGAGTACAAACTGGTACATGTGCTGTTCTTATTACTGGCAATAATCGGTTTGTAATACAATAATTAATAAATAATAATTCATTTTTATTTTTAGATCATTAGTAGCAAATCTAGGTGCTGCAAATCATTTTACAATTGAACATTTAGATGATCCAAAAAATAAACAATTAATTGAAAAAGCTAAAATATTTTATACAGCTGTAAATATTTTTAATTAGAAATATAATATTAAACTAAATAATTTAATTTAATTTAGGGATTCTTTTATACCGTATGTCCACCTGCTATTATGCGTATATGTGAACATGCTGATACACATAATAAAATATTTTGTACTAATTTATCAGCACCATTTATATGTGAATATTTTGGTGATAAATTAATGAAAGCTATGCCATATGTTGATTATTTATTTGGAAATGAAACTGTTCGTTAATTTTTGTTCTATTTTGAATTAAAGAATTTAATTTTTTTTCAGGAAGCAAGAAGTTTCGGTAAACATCAATTAAAATTAGATGTAAGTGTAAAAATTATTACAAATTATACGAATTTTTTGTTTCATCAATAATTAGACTGAAGAAATCAAAGTCATAGCTAAAGCAATAAGTGATCTTCCAAAAAAGAACTCTCAACGTCCACGTGTTGTCGTTATTACACAAGGATCTGAACCAACTGTACTAGCTATTAGTATGTTATTTATACTTAGAATTCCATTCATAATTAATAAATTTTTATATTTAGCTGGTCAAGAGCCAAAAGAATTTCCGGTTAAAAAACCATTAGATATTGTCGATACAAATGGTGCTGGTGATTCATTTGTCGGAGGTATGAAATAAAATCATCCTTTCACAACTCAGATTTGAGAGTTAATGCTCGAGGAAATAATTGAACACGCGATTACAAAAATTCTAACTTAGATTTTTCTCTCACACCCTACTAATTAAGAATTTCTTCGCTCAGATTAACAATAAGAAGGTTATTTCATAACAAAAAAAAATTAGATAATATGTATTCACAGTTACTCATTCATCTATTTTGTTTATTTTAGGATTTCTTGCTTATCTAGCTCTCGGCAAGAGTCATGAAGAATCAATTCAAGCTGGTGCTTATTGTGCATTTGAATGTATTCAACAATCGGGTTGTACATTTCCTGATAAACCAAGTTTTGATCCAACTACATTTGTTGTTTAAAAAACAATGCTCATAAAATAAAAAGATAGTTTTAGAACAAAAAGAACTTTCATTAAAATGATAGAAAAAGAAGAATATTTTTTTTTGTAGTGTTAAACTAAAACCGATTTATAAAATTTGTTTTAGATTATTTTTTTGAATAGAGAAATATTTCAATATGTTGAATATTAAACTAAAAAAATAGAATAATATGGAAAATACTACTACTACTACCACTACTAACAATAATAATAATAATAGTAATAATCGAACAATTGGTAATGTAAATTCGTCTTCCACAACAACAACAAATTCAGCTACAACATCATCGAATTCAACATCAACTATTCGACAAAGTCATAAACGTACTTTTTCCGAATCAGATTCATCATCACGTACTGAACGACATTTATGTTCTTTTTCTCATTTATGGATTATTAAGTAAGATCATAATTTTTTTTTCATGAATATATAATGAAGATAAGAAAAGAAGTAATTTTACATTAAGAAGATTTACTTGTATAGTTTGAGACAATCGTTTAAATATAACTATTACCCGATAAGACGATTATAATATTTGATTGTAAAAGTCATTTTTTTCTTGTAGTTATCTATCATCATATATTGATGATTCAAATTCAACGTGTCTTCAATCAGAAACATTTTCACCTGTTAATACTCCTTATTCAAATACTCGATGGAGTCTAAAATTATATCCACGTGGTTTAAATGAAAAACAACATACAAATAATAATATTGCAATATTTCTCAAATATGTCAGTGGTACAATGCCAACAATTAAAGCCAAAGCTGAATTTAGTGTTGTTAGTCGAAATAATGAACTTGTTATGTTACGTTCAACAAATTTTCATACATTTTCTTCAGGAAATGATTGGGGTTATTCAGGTAAGATTGACACTTGTTTTTTTTTGAGTAATTAAAAATGAAATTTTCGTTTTTCGCTTTAGAATTTCTTGATGGAAATTATTTAAATTCTCGTCGTAATGATCTTTTAACCGATGATCGTCTTCGTGTTTATGTTCGTGTAATATTAGTTGATGAAAAAGAAAGTACAACTGGTGATTTATTTCATCCCTCTCATAATCATAATCATCATCATCACCATCACCATCATCCACCACCCATTTTACCTCCTCCGCCACCTCAACAAACAAATTCTGTTATAAAAAATCAAGCATCAACTTCATCATCATCTGCATCATCATCATCTACACCATCTGTAATAAATTCGAATCCATCAACTACACCATCACCACCAACAACTGTTGTATCTGGTTTATTCATCGATGATAAAGAACGTTTTAAATCATTAGAACTTTTATCCAATCAAATTAAAATACTTCTCGATGACGAACGTTTTACTGATGTAAATATTCATGTTATATCAAAACAACAACGACATCAACAACAACTGCAAGAAAATAAAAATGATGATAATCGAAAATCTCCGCGAGTTCGACGAACTTCTACCAAACAACATCCATCATGTTCTTCATGTCATTGTAGATCCCAGAAATTAAAACTAAATTTAAAAAATAATGAACAAATATTTGATCAACATGAACAATCATCATCAGGTAAATATTATAAATTCTATGTTTATAAAAATTCTCTTTATATTTCTAGTTATTTCCAAAGATTGCGAGTCAAATAATAATAATTCAATCGAGTCTCGGTCATGTCAACTTTCGTTAACACGTCGAGCAACTCGTTCAACAACATCTTTGCTTTCACGTATTGCTCAAAGTTCATCTGAAATTAATCATTCTTCTTCTTCTTCCGATTGCTCTACATCATCTTCCGATACTTGTTCATCGTCTTCCATATTATCATCAACAAGTATCAAACGTTGTATATGTCATGATCAAGAAATAAATTCAGATATTCAACAATCTTCTATAAAATATTCTAATATAACACCATTAGCTACATTTCATGCACATAAAGCTATATTAATATCTCGTTCATCATCATTTGCTAATCAAATGCGTTCGAATAATTCCAATAATTTCAGTCATAATTTAAAATTACCTCCAATGGATTTATATATTGATGATCTTGACCCATCAACTGTTCGTGCTATGTTAATTTATATCTATACAGGTCATTTACCAACAACAAATGATGAAATATATAATAATTTAAATGCAATTGATTTATTTCGTGCTGCTGTTAAATATGATTTAAATGAACTACGTGATTTAACAAAAACAACAATGTTAGATGTATTAAAAATTGATAATGCTATTGAAATGCTTGAAGTTAGTGATCAAGCAAATGATGCATTACTTAAACAACAGATATTAGCATTTATACGTTCGAATGCTTTAGCTATATCGAAAACAACAAATTGGTTAAATTTTACAAAACATAATCCACATTTAATAATTGATGCATTTCGTTCACTTGTTACACCAACAATAACAAAACATAATAATTTAAATCATCATCATCATTCAACGTCATTAACAACGACAAGTAAATATCCGAAATATGATTGATCAATTCAATTAATAGAAGAAAAAAAAATCTCTTTTCTGTTTATTTTGTTTCTTTTTTTTGCTGTACAGTTAAACTGGTTATATAACAAAAAATATGTTGTCTTGTTCGTATCGTTGTTTATTGGTTTTTTTTTGTTTTGCTTGTTTTCTTCGATCTTTATCGCGTTTTGTTTTTGTTTTTTTTCTCGCTCGCTCTCTCGTCATGATATATCTATTTGAACAAAATAAAAACTATATAAAAAGGATTTTACATATATGATATTAAATATGTTTTCTTTTGATTTTAGATAATTTGCAATACTTAATCATTTATTTTAGATGATTTTTATCAGGTTTATGATAATGATAGCAAATGAATCATTCTTTTTTCTTTAGAGAGGAAAAGTACAAATGATTCATTTATTTACTCAGTGTATTGCTAATATATAATACACATAGATATATGTAAGAAATAATAGTACGTTGCTCTTTTTTTTGTGAATTAATAAATTCAAATTTTCTTTTATCATTGAACCGAAGTAAGATTAATATTGATTTTGATATTAAGTGACAAATAAGCAATATTTATTAATGTAAAAGTATCTTAAATTTCGATTCTTTCGTAATATATTGGGAAAGATCAATATTATACATTCCTTGAATTGTCATATTTAGCCAAACGGAAGTAATATATCATCACTCCTGACATATATTGTATAGTACTACTAGTAGTGTCATCTGTCACGAGCATTTGTTTGTTCGGCAAATAAACGTATCCTCTCACTTAAATTGTGTGTTTTTTTTGTTCTGCTTTTTCATCTACTCAGATCAGCTGACGACAAACACCACCTTGACAACAAATACGTCTTTCTTTCTGGTTTAAATCCTTTAATATATTCATTTTATCTTTTCAAAGATAAACTACTTGTTTATTGATTAAAAAACTTTAACTATAAATTTATTTATTTATTTTAGATGCTTTTTACCATAATTAATTTTCGAACAACATCTGCTTCATAGTTCTCATATTGATTAATTATATATATCTATATCTTTTTCTTTTCTCTCCTTCTATTCCATTTAAAATAAATAAATAAATAAAATAATTATGGAAATGACGACGACGACGACGACATCAAACTCAGGCAATGAAGAACATTCACCTATGCTCACATCATCATCTCCATCATCAGATTGTTTAGTAACATATACAAATAGTCATTCAAATAAATTTTCCACACCTGATTATGAACAAACAAAAGATCGTTTTTTAACAACATTTTCCACATGGGATGATCGAGAACAATTAATGTTTGTTGAAAATCTTCTTACACATATGCATAGTCATCAACATGGACAGATCAATGCATTTCTACTACCTATGTTACAAAGAGATTTTGTTGGACAATTAGCAGCACGTGGACTTGAACATATAGCTGAAAAAATTCTTGGATGTTTAGATGATCAATCACTAATATCAACGGAACTTGTTTGTCGTGAATGGTATCATGTTATATCAGCAGGTATAATAATATTTACATTACAAAACTATTTCTTTTCATTGTGTATCGTTTAAATTGACCATTTAAGACTAACGTAAAGAAATATATGGAAAACTTCTTTTTTTCCATGTTTTTTCTTTCTTACAAAGACCAACTTCCATCATCTACTAACACATTCCCTATGGAAATGAGTATATTTTTAGTTAAGATAACAAATGTTCAACTATTTCTCGAGTGTTTTCATGCCGCTTCACTAGTCACATAGTAAAAGAAATAATTAAATAACTATCAACTTCATATTGAATTAAAAAACGAAATCGATAAGAACAAAATTTGTTATTTCTCTTGATTCTATTAAGTAAATGTTTATGTTTAGGAATGTTATGGAAGAAATTAATTGAACGTAAAGTTCAATCTGATTCACTTTGGAATGGTCTTGCTAATCGTCGTGGATGGACTAAATATCTATTTCGTCAAATATTAACATCAAGTGAAATACAAAAAACTCATGAATTTTATCGTCAATTATATCCAAAAATAATTCATGATATTGAACAAATTGAAACGAATTGGCGTACGGGAAATTTTCGTATAGAAAAAATTCAATGTCGATCACAAAATAGCAAAGGTGTTTATTGTTTACAATATGATGATGAAAAAATAATTAGTGGTTTACGTGATAATACAATTAAAATATGGGATAGAAAAACTCTTGAATGTACAAAAGTTTTAACTGGTCATAATGGAAGTGTTTTATGTTTACAATATGATGAAAAAGTTATTGTTACCGGTTCCTCTGATTCAACAGTACGTGTATGGAACGTTAAAACAGGAGAATTAATTAATACATTATTACATCATTGTGAAGCTGTTTTACATCTTCGATTTTTTAATGGTACTATGGTAACATGTTCAAAAGATCGTTCAATAGCTGTATGGCAAATGAATTCACCAACAGATATAACTATTCGACGTGTACTTGTTGGACATCGTGCAGCTGTTAATGTTGTAGATTTTGATGAAAAATATATTGTTAGTGCAAGTGGAGATCGAACAATTAAAGTTTGGGTTAGTTTTTCGAATAATTTCATTTTTATCAAATTAATTCTTTTCTTTTGTTTATTAAATAGGATACAACAACATGTGAATTTGTACGAACATTACTTGGACATAAACGTGGTATTGCTTGTTTACAATATCGTGATAAAATTGTTGTTAGTGGATCATCAGATAATACAATTCGTATATGGGATATTGAATGTGGTGCATGTCTACGTATACTTGAAGGACATGATGAACTTGTACGTTGCATTCGTTTTGATTCAAAACGAATTGTTTCTGGCGCTTATGATGGTATGGAGAAAATCAAAAAAAAAGCACATATGATTTACTTAATTATTTTCTTTTTTTTTACTAATAGGTAAAATTAAAGTTTGGGATTTAGTAGCTGCACTTGATCCACGTTCTCAATCATCTCTATGTATTCGTACATTAACAGAACATACAGGACGAGTATTTCGTCTACAATTTGATGAATTTCAAATTGTATCAAGTTCACATGATGATACTATACTTTGTTTCAATTTTCTTAATGAATCAACTTCACCACCACCACCACCAACAACAACAGACAATTCAGCAACATCGATGAATAGTACATCATAATATTCAATGAAAATTATTTTTTACTATCATCTCATATTTCTTTCGGCTTTGTCTTTTATTTAATTATGTAGTTCTTTCTTCACATGTGTCTACGTGTATATTGATCTTGTCTTGTTCTTTCTTGTTCCTTTCTTCTTTTCTTTTCTTTTCTGTGCGTTAAGTTGTCCTATTTTAAACTGTGCAGTGTCTAATTTCATTTTTCGTTTCCTGTGGAGTGAAAATAATTTGCCTCCGCTGCGATATGTACATTGTACTCTAGCTAAAACAAGATAATAAAATAGACAACAGGCCTGCTAACAGCAATTCGGGACAATGTACCCTTTTTTTCCTCAATTCTATAGAAATATGATATTAAGGTAAAATTAATTGAGTGTATATATATATGTCAGTACGCATATTTTCAATCTATACAATTCATTTATTAAGAGTCAATTTGAATTAGTTATTACATGCTTTTGATAATATTATAAACACAATAACATTGTCGAGTGTTACGTAAGTAGTTCATGGTCGATACTATATATAGATGTGCGTCGTAGAAGTAGAATGGCAACAGCAACTGATACTATCATTATGACACAATCAACAAACTAATAACATTGGAATCAGTAGAAAACTATGTTTGTATCTAAATTCTCAGAATTTGTTTTGTTCTGATACAGATCGAAACATTCTTTTCATTCTCGAAAAACAAAGTTATTCTGACGCAAAAAGAAAACAAAAAACAATTATTTATTAATACAACAAATATAAGATTACAAAAAAATATTTAGGTAAGTAAGTGCATTTTCTTCACGCGAGACACCTATTCATCATCATTTCCTGGATGTACAAGCATATTAATTCATGCTCTCCATGTGCATTTACATGTTTAATAATAGTCTATGTTAAATATATACGCATTTTTAAGAAGGTAAAAGAGTAGAAACATTTTAATTATATAAAGATATATTTGATCAATATAATTCGTTTTCTATGTAAATATGTCACTTTAGAAACAATCTATCATGATCATCAAAAACTAGTATCTATGGTCGATTAGTTGTTAAAGAAAGAGAAAAAAGAAAGATTGATGGAGTTAGTAATAAATCTCAACATATTTTTGTTTTCTTTTTGGAATTTTTCGATCTAAAAATTAATCAATAATAAGAATTTAGAGTGACATCTTAAATTCTATAATCTAATATAAGATATTTTAATAGTATAGAGAAAAAACAACAAAACATTCTTTTATTTTTATATCTAAAATAGATAGACAGATACGTGCTTGTAGAATTGCCTTTCGAATCTGTTTTTTTTCTCAATTTATTCATTGTTAGCATGAAAAGAATGTTAATAATGGAATAATATTGAAAACTAAATTGAAATAATGATCAATTCATTAACATATTCTTTTGTATAAACTATTGAATATGATTAGATTAATACAATCTTTCACAAAAATATTATATAATCATGCTAATATATCTGTTTTACATATTCCTTGAAGTTCTATCTTTTTTTTATCTCTATTTTGTACGATTTATCTATCAAGGACATATACGTAACTCTTTTGTTATCTAACAATCGATTGCTTAAAAAAAACTTTTTTCCTCTACTAATTTGTTAGAGAAAACGTGCCTAAGAATGAAATATTATTATCCTGAGTCAACTTAGTATTACTTTTTTTCTAAAATTAAACTAATAAGATTAATATTTCAAAATCTTTTTTCTTCCTACATATCATATCTTATAATGAATCTCTATATTATTCTTTGAAGTTCAGACTAAAGCTAGTGACAAAATAGAGTATTAATATGTAGAAAATGACATATTCCTATTTTCCATATTCTATATTGATCAACAAGTTCTAAAAGCTCTTCTATACGCTATTTTTATCAACATACACAATATAGAGCTTATAACATAATTATACTTATGGTAATGAATTTTTTCTTTTTTTTTTTTTTTGACTATTATTTCTTTCTATTTCATTTACTCAATTAACGTTAATCGATAAGAAAGAAAGACAAACTAGATAAGCAGTTTTTCTTATGATAATTTGTTTGTAATTCTTTTATTTCAATATGATATCATTTTTTTGTAATAATAGTCATAAAATATGTTAAGTTTGAGAATTCTGATTGAATTGTTGATAACATGACAGTCTTTAACGACAAGTCAAGGATCTAGTATTAATAATGATGAATAAGTATACGAAAAACTTCTTTCTTCTTTTTTTCCATTCTTTCATGACAGCTTTTCCTGATTGCCTGAAGGACAATAATGTAGGGGAAAAGAAAGAAATGTCATAGCTTCTTAAAAAAAAAAGAAGACTTTTGTTTGAAATTTTAGATTATCTCTTTCTTCTTTTAGATCATCTTCGTGATACAATCATATTCATACTATTGAAATGATATACGTTTGTCAATAATCGAAAGACAAGATTCTCAATCTATATTTCTGCCTTTGTTTTCTTGTCAATTATCATCATCAAAAAAAAAAAAGAAGAAAAGAAAGATAGGCATATAAGACACAACACGACACGCCACTATTTGATATCTTTCTTTTTTTATTATTATTATTTCCGCCCATTATAAATGTTGTGGAACATTACACAACTGTCATATAACAAGGTCTTTTCTACTAGTCCATTATAAATCATGACAACTAATTCGACACCTCTAGTAAGTTGAAATAAGAGAATATTCGATATTTTTTCAATCGATTCTCTGTTTATTTTTAGGTTACTGTAGGTTACATGATAAATGAAACAACGCAGGTATCAAAAACGTCACATTATTTATTTATTATTCATTATTTAAGTATTTATGCTCTTGTACTTATTATAATTGGTACAGTGGGAAATCTTTTAACAATAATTGTATTATTAAGACGTCATCTTCGACGTTTTGTAACTGTACGTTGGTTAATTGCAGTTAGTATATGTGATATAATATCATTATATGGTTGGAATTTAAATAATTTCTATAAATTTAATGTTAGTTCACGAAATAGTAATATTGAAGATATATCACTTTTTCATTGTCGATTTATATCCTATATGACATTTGTTGCTTTACAATTATCTAGTTGGTGTCTTACAGCTGTCAGTCTAGGTATATAAATATACATACAATAAGGAAAATTTTATTTTTATTTTTTGTTCATATATATATATAGATCGTGCTCTTAATCTTTATTGGCCTCAATGGAAACGATTATATGGTCGAATAAGATATACAAAATATTATATTATGTTTTTAACAACAATTTGTCTTGCATTAAATAGTCATATATTATTTTTAAATGGTTATCGTACATCAACTGGTATTATCACATGTTATTCAACTCGTTCAAATCCAGATTATATTTATCCACAATGGGAACGTGTTCATTTAGTTCTTTATAATCTATGTCCATTTGCTATTATGTTAATATGTAATACCTATATTATATTTGTTACAGTAAGATCAAGTCGAACACAACAAACTGAATTAACACCAGCAAAACTTCAACGAAAAAGTCTTGAAAGATATCGACAATTTACTGCCTTACTTATTATTGTAACATTTGCATTCGTTCTATTAACTTTACCAGCATGTATATATTTTGTATTTTTTCGTAATTATTTCGTAACCAAAGCACATCGTACTTATCGTTTTATGGTTCAAATATTTTTAAATTCAATTCAATTTACATCACATGGAATCAATTTTTTTCTCTATTGTTTTTCGGCGAAAAGTTTTCGTCATGAATTACATGGAATGTTTCGTGAATTATTAACTAGTTGTCAATGTAAATGTCGTTTATCATTGAAAGATAATAGACAACATGATCATATACGACAATATATTAATAATAATAATAATAATATTGAACCAATTATACAACATCAACAATTACTCTATAATCGAGATATGCAAATGAATCGTTATAAATTTAATTTTTTTCCAGAATTTAAATCAACCAGTGACAAAAATCCGAACTGGGTCTAAGAATGAGAAAATATCCATTGTATAAGTAAATTTTTCATGAATATATATATTGAATAAAGTCTGATTTTAAATCTTTTTTTTTTAAATAAATTTTCATTAAATACAGAAATATTTCGATTGTTATTGTTATCTATTTTTATTAACTTATAAGTGTTGATAAGTTTTTAAGTCTGGTGAATGAGACAAATATCATGTCTCGACGTATATTACGCACTTATATACGTCTGGATAGTAGTATTATCATTATATTTATATTATTGTTTCTCAGGGTTATTTATCTTTAATTATAAATATGTCAGAGACGATACATTAAAAGAATATATATATATATTTAGTATGTTATAGTAACTTGGTAAAAGGTTTAGCAAATACAAAAATTAGAACGATAGGAAATGCATTAAATTAGATATTATATGTAAGTATTATCGTACTTTTTCGTGATAGTTTGTCAGATAAAAAGATTAACAAATCGATAACTATTTATTATGTTTGTTACGTTTTTTCTATATATAGAACATACAGAAAAGAATGTCAGATTCTTAAATCTTATTCTTTTAAGATTAGTTTAATTTCATTATTCATGCGCATTTTTAATAGAACAGATATATATGTTGTTGTTGTTTAAAGATTTCTGAACGTTCTCTTGTCATACGTCACAAAAGAAAACAAATGAAGATTGTAGAATCTTTAGACTGGAATGACCTGCTCTCGATTTATTTTTTTATGAAAATTACGATTCAAGAATTATCACTATCAGAAAATTATTGAAGTAAATACACAATGCGCAATTTCATTAAAAAATATTCATTCGTTATTCGAAATAGTTAGAATTCTATTCCGTTAAGTTAAAAGTATGTCCGTGTCGATGCCATCGATTACTAACTCCATCTGCGACAGATCCTGATTTCAGTCATTCTCAGCAGCAGTTGAAACCATAACTAAGCAAGAAATCTTATTGGCTCCTAAGAGATTGTGAATTACCAAATCCATCAGACGTGGACAGGCTTTCTTTCTTTTTTTTTGTTGGCATGTTTACGTGTGCTATTTTTGAATCATATATATAACTATTTTATTAGAATTCTTTATTTCTTTTATCAATTTAGAACATCTTCTTCTACCATTAAAACATGGTAAAAATATTTCAAAGATCTTTATTATCAAACTAATAAATTAACTTTTTTTTTAGCCTTTGCGTCTTGATGTTAAGCGCAAATTATCAGTTCGATCAGATCGTGTCAAATGTGTTGATATTCATCCAAATGAACCATGGATTTTAGTAACATTATTTAATGGTCATGCTCATATTTATAATTATGATACTCAAGTATATTTTTGAATTATTATTTTATCTAAATTAATTTTATACTCATTTTTCTAGCAATTAATTAAAACTTTTGAAGTATGTGATGTTCCAGTTCGTGCTGGTAAATTTGTTGTTCGAAAAAATTGGGCAATCACTGCATCTGTAAGATTTATTTTACTTATCTATCAAAATTAAATTTTATCTTAACAATCTATTCTAGGATGATATGTTTATACGTGTTTATAATTATAATACTCTTGAACGTTTACATCAGTTTGAAGCACATAATGATTATATACGTTCAGTTGCTATTCATCCAACACAATCCTATATATTAACTAGTAGTGGTTTGTATTATCTAAAATATATTCTATTGATTTTATTCAAATGATTATTATTATTATTTAGATGATATGACAATTAAATTATGGGATTGGGATGCTAAATGGGCATTAAAACAAACATTTGAAGGTCATATACATTATGTTATGCAAATAGCTTTTAATCCAAAAGATAATAATACATTTGCATCAGCATCACTTGATCGTACTGTTAAAGTAAATTAATTTTAAATCTTCTATATCTTTTATTTTTTGAAAAAATATCTTTAGGTATGGCAATTAGGATCAACTGCACCAAATTTTACTTTAGAAGGTCATGAAAAAGGTGTTAATTGTGTGGATTATTATTCCGGTAGTGATAAACCATATCTTGTCTCTGGTGGTGATGATCGTCTTGTGAAAATTTGGGATTATCAAGTAATTTTATTATTAAAGGAAAATAAAGAATTTATTTTTCTTATATAGAATAAAACATGTGTACAAACATTAGAAGGACATGCACAAAATGTTGGTTGTGTTGCATTTCATCCTGAATTACCTATTATATTAAGTGGATCAGAAGATGGTACTGTTAAATTATGGCATTCAAATACATATCGTCTTGAATCAACACTTAATTATGGTTTGGAAAGATGTTGGGCTATATCATGTTTAAAAGGATCAAATAATGTTGCACTTGGTTATGATGAAGGTTCAATGATGATTAAAGTAAATCAATTTTTAAAATAAAAACTAAATACTAGGAAAATTGTTTGTTTAGTTGGGTCGAGAAGAACCAGCAATGTCTATGGATGCTTCAACTGGTAAAATCGTTTGGGCTAAACATTGTGAAATTCAACAAGTTAATTTAAAACAATTAAGCAGTGATCAACAATTAAAAGATGGAGAAAAAGTTCCACTAACTGTAAAAGAATTAGGTAGTTGTGAAATATATCCTCAAACATTATCACATTCACCAAATGGACGGTAACAACAACAAAAAAAAAAGAAAGAATTAAGAAATTTTTCTAATTTTGATTCTTATTTAGATTTGTTGTTGTTTGTGGTGATGGTGAATATATACTTTATACAGCAATAACATTAAGAAATAAAAGTTATGGAAATGCTATGGAATTTGTTTGGTCACAAGATTCATCCGAATATGCTGTACGAGATGGAAATATGATGAAAATTTTTAAGAATTTTAAAGAAAAAAAAACTTTTAAACCAGAAGCTGGTGCTGAAGGAATCTTTGGTGGATCACTTTTAGGTGTTCGATCATATTCAGGTTTAACTTTCTATGATTGGGAAACAACAAGTTTAATTCGTCGAATTGAAATTATGCCAAAATCCGTATGTTTATCCTAATATGTAGGTTATTTTAAATGTTTTTATATAGATTAATTGGAGTCAAAATGGTGAATTAGTTTGTATTGCAACAGAAGAATCATATTATGTTCTTCGATATCGTCCTGAAGCAGTAACGAATGCAATTTCCAATAAAGATCTTATCACTGAAGATGGTATTGAAGATGCATTTGATGTAAATTTTCTTTAATTTATTATTGAGAATACATCTTTTTCTTCTTCTTTTCCTAGGCTCTCAGTGAAATCCCTGAAACTATAAAAACAGGTATATGGGTGGGTGATTGTTTTATATATACAAATTCTCTTAATCGAATTAATTATTATGTTGGTGGTGAAATTGTTACTATTTCACATTTAGACAGGTAATAAACCGTTTCTTCCAGTTTTGATATTCAATTAATATTCTTCATTCTATTTAGAGTTATGTATCTATTAGGTTATGTATCCAATGAAAATCGTTTATATTTGGGTGATAAAGAAATGTCGATTGTATCTTTTGAATTATCTTTATCAGTACTTGAATATCAAACAGCTGTTATGCGTAAAGATTTTGAAACAGCTGATCGAGTTCTTCCAACAGTTCCTAAAGAACAACGTACACGTGTTGCACATTTTCTTGAAAAACAAGTTAGTACAAGTCTTATTGCTCATTGAATAATCAATATAAAATTATTTATATTTAGGGTTATCGCCAACAAGCATTAAGTGTCACATTAGATCATGAACATAAATTTGATTTAGCACTTCAATTAGGAAATTTACAAGTTTGTTATGAACTTGCAATTGAATTAGAAAATGAACAAAAATGGTTACAATTATCTGATGTTGCTACAAAACAAGGAGATTTTAAATTAGTACAAGAATGTTTAACACGTGCACAATCATTTGGTTCATTAATACTTTTAGCAAGTGCATCAAGTGATAAACAATTGATGGCAACAATTGGAGATAAATCAAGAAAATCAGGACAATTCAATATAGCTTTTCTATCCAATTTTGTCTTAGGAAAATTAGATGAATGTTTAAATATTCTTATTGAAAATCAACGTTTACCTGAAGCAGCATTTTTTGCTCGTACATATTTACCGTCACAAATAAATCATGTTGTAGGTTTATGGAGAGAAAAATTAAAACAAATGAATATGGAACGTGCAGCACAAGCATTAGCTAATCCAACTGATTATGAAAATCTTTTTCCTGGTCTTATTGATACTTATAAAACCGAAGAATTTTTAAAACAACAAAATAAAATACAATCAGCTAGAACTTATCAAACAATCTCACCAAATTGGGAAAAAAATCCAATAGAAGAAATGAAAGAAGCAGAAGAAAATGGACAATTTTCATATATTCCAGTGCAATTAAATAGAGGAATAACAGATAATGACGATGATGATGATAATTTTGATGATGCAACTGAAACACCAATTCAATCAATAGCTAAGCCAACAACAACTGATTCATCAGTATTGAATAAATTAGTTTCAACTGTTAATCCTGATCGATCACGTTCACGTTCTCCAATGAATCATACGAATACTTCTTCTATTAAACCAACACAAACAACATCTATTAGTAGAGAAGCATCAACAACATCCAAAGCATCAAGTGTCATATCAACAACTGCAACAGCTGGTAGTGGTCGTCGAACATCAATGAGCGATCTTGAGAAAGAATTACAAGAGTTTGATATTGATATTGATACTGATGATGTAAGCAATACTGAAAATGGACCATCAGTATTCAAAGAAACTTCTAAAAATTCTCCTAATGAGAATGAGGTAAAAATACTAAAGTGTATATGTTAAATATGCGTAACACACTATTGCACGTCTACTAACTATGCATGCACATATATTCTTTTATATTTTATATTTGGAATGTACATTAATATGATAAGAATAATATTATATTTATACATAAATAATCTTCGTTTTTTCTTTATATATTTAGGATCTTCAATTTGATGATGATGATGTAGATGAATTTCTTAAAGAAACATGAGAATTCTATATATATATATTTATATTTATATGTATCAAGTTGTCTGTCATGTTCCATACATTCAAACACACTAATAACAATCTTTATCTTTTTGTAACATGTCGTCAATTCTTTTTTTCTTCTTTTTATTATTACATACATATGTTGTTGATTTGGTTATATTTTTCTTTTTTTTTTATCTTGACCCCTTTCTTTTTTGATCTGAAACAGACAACATATAAATTCATAGTGGGTCAATTTACTTTAATTCATTTCTTTTTCTCGTCTTTTTATTGTGTTTAACATGCGTCCTAATTTAAGTTTTTTTTTCTTCTTCTCTTCTGTTCATTCATTCTTGTTATTATAAGAAAAAAACAACTTGTGTGCTTGTCTGTATGCATTGACGATTTATTTGAGATGATAATTCTTTTATATATTATACGTTATTTTTAATGGGTTATTAGTGATATTTGACAAAAAAAAAAAAACCAAATTGAGATTGATGATAAAATTTTACCTATTATGATTCTGTCTGCAAATTGATAAAACAGATAACGATGTAAAAAAGTTAACATGATGGCAGAATAGTAAACTAAGACTTCAATGATCTATATACAATAATTATTCAAAAGAATGAAAATGAAAATAGTATAGTTAATTTTTAAATGAAAGTTCAGCAATTAACTATATTTAAATAAATCAACGAATACTATTTTATATGTCATAAAAATATTCTTCTTTAATATAATTCACATAGAAAATTAACATTTTATTATTACACTCTTTCGGTATCTATGCTAATATGAAAGGAAATCATAGAAATATTTCTGCGTCCATATTTCATTATTATAATGTACATTGGATCTTTATTTACAATTACCTTTCATATTTTATTATTGCGTTTTAATGCAATATAAAATAGAATGTCAATGTTATTATTCATAGTGAAAAAAATATAACGAAAAATGAAACAATCGAATGTGTTATTGATATTCTTTGTTAATATCTCTGTTGTATTCAGTTCCCATTTTCGCGGATCAATGGTTACATGGCGTGTAACAAACTCAACAACAAATCCTCTTCGTGTTGAAGTGTATCAACGTCATGCATGGAATTATGTCACGTATCCATGTACTAATGCGCTTATTACAGCTGGTAATTATATGATTGGTTCAGGATCGTTAGCATGTATGTCATCTTGTCCACCAAATGTGAGTACATTAAGTTCAGTAGCTGTTCCATGTACTGCATACAATCAAATTGAACAATATGTTAGTGGTGAAGGACGATTTACTTTTAAAGTAGCACCAAATTATCGATTTCGAGCAATATTTACTAGTAGTGCTTGGTTTGCTTTGGTAACTGGTGGAGGAGTATGGTCTATAGCTGTTGAAATTAATACTTATTTGAGATCAAATGGACAATATAATCAAGCGCCTATTGTTACTATGTTACCTGTTATTCGACTTCGTCGTAATCGTACATATTATATTAAAATAAATGTGGCCGATAATGATTTTGATCGATATACATGTATTTGGTCAAATTCCAGTGATGAATGTGGTGGTATATGTCGATCTCTACTTAGTTTACCTACTTCAACATATCTTAATGAAACAAGTTGTATTCTTCGTTTTACACCTGCTACTATTGGTTTTTATGCAGTAGCATTTACTGTACTTGATTTTGAAACGGATGCAAGTACGGTACCACTTTCACGTGTACCAATTCAATTTGTTTTTCATGTTTGGGATTCAAATATAACATGTAATCTACCTCCATTATATATTGGTGATGCACCTGCTGATCAATGTATTTTTGTTGAACCTGGTCAAGTACTTACAATGATTATTCGAATTCGAATTCAATGTCCAAATGCTACATTAGCTAATGTAATTGGTGTTTATCCAAGTGGTTTTACACAATCATCAACATTTCTGGATCCATATGATTTAACTTTGTATAATTTTCAAGTATCTTATTCAGCTAATGTAAATCAAGTTGGCCAAAATTTATTTTGTTTTGCAGGCGTTGATTCAATTGGTAATCAAGGTGATTCTACATGTCTTCGTTTTACAGTACAAATAGGTTCAGATAGTCGTAATACTCTTTATATAAACAATGCAACTCATTATCCAACTGGTCTTGTATCAAAATATCAATCCAACTGGACATTACTATATCCAACTGGGATATCGTTTACTCGACCAAGTACCGATGCTTTTATTCGTTTTAAAATGGCATCGACAAATGAAGATTTCACAACTTATAGTGTAGTAAAACAATTAGATAATGTTAATTATCTTTCGGATCGCTTGGAAATAATATCAAATGTTGTTTTTCAAGCAGGTGCACAATTTTATATTTCATTTGATCCTGGTGTATTTTTACCAATAGCAACTTGTCTACGAGATTCAATGGGAATAACAGATACTAGTTTTTGGACATTTCAAACATCATCTGAACCAAGTACAACATCAACAACAAGTACTACATCAGTAACAACAACAATAACTTTACACAATCGAACAGTAAATTCATTTTTTTTTATCATACGTCATATGAATTAATATTTTATAAAAGGTGCCAACAATAAGAACACTTGCTACAACTCTTCCTCCAACATCGACTACAAAGCAAACAACTTCTATATCTACTACTACAGCTGGTATAACTACAACAATAAAAACTATTTCTTCGGATTCTTCATTTCCTATTAGTACCGCTGTGAGTATTACTATCGGTTCATTGATATTAATAACCGTAATTACTCTCTCAACTGTTCATTTACTACGACGTAATCGAATGAGTTCGTTATCAAAATTACAGAACAACATCAGTAAAACTAATTCATCACCTGAAACCGTTCAACAATATCGATTAACAACACGTACTGCTGCTCAACTAACGAGCCAAGTAGAAAATATTGATACAACCGACATCGTAAAATTATCAACGCAAACTCATCAAAATTTAATAGATCTCAATCATAAAATATAATCTAATATTTTTTTTCGTTATTGTCTCTTCATTGGAAGAATAGTAACAATGTCATTTGCATAAGTTTTATTTATCATGTCATAAAATCTTTTTGTACTTGTGCAAAAGCTAAAGGCGCTTTAATTTTTAATAATTGTTTCATACGTGGTTGTGCTAATTGCATATGTTCTAATGTTAATTTAATATCTGTACCAAGAAATTCAATTGTATCATGAAGAATTTGTATACATTTTGTTAATTTTTTTGCAAGTTCAAATAATAATGTATATTCTTCATGTAAAATTTTTTCAAATTCATCTTTTGTTGAAAAATATGTATAAGAAATTTTTATTGAATTAAATAATTTTTCAAGTTCAAAATCTTTTTCTATTTCATTTAAACCAGATATACAATTATTTAGATTTGATTGATCATTGAGAAATGGTAAAATAAGCAAATGATTATTATCATGTAAATTTATTTCTAATGAATGAATTTTTTTCTTTGAACAACATAATTTTAACCAAGATATTTGATCTAATTCAGATATTCTTTCATTTATTTCTTGTGCATGTATTTTAGTTGATTTTAAATCAGTAATACATTCATCGATTTCACGTTGTTGCTCAATAAGATATTGAATTGATTGTATACATGATAATTTTGTTTGATAGAGTTTTTTTAAACATTCACTACATTGAAGTCGTTCTTCATCACTTAAATTCATATATTAAAAGAAAAGAAATATTAATTCGTTTTTCATCAAGCGCTTCTTTCATTGATTACATGAACTAAAATTGAATTTATCAGCTTGTAGATATCCATATATTCGACAATTCGGATAAGATGTATGCAATAGCCAACTTTCACACTATAATCTTGTTTGATATAACATTATGGTTAATAAAAGAGCAGTACATTTGAGTACATAATGCAGCCATACAAGTCTAGATAATTTCATAAGACATTCAACGAACAATATGTTTGTTTTATTTTATTTGAATAAGTTATTCTACAGTATGTAGGTGAATGCGTCGGTAAACAGCAAGTAATTTTGCTACTCTCATTATGTATAGTTTATGTTAGATCATTCAATGGAGTATATTCAACAAATAGTAAGTATTTTATTTTAGATGATCTGAAGTCATGTATTAATCGAACAGCAAGTACTTATACTTTAATCTATTTGTTTTAGTCAATCTAAATGAATGAATTTAATGAGCAGATTTTTAATTAAATTGAAGTTAACACAGTGATTATTAAAATAACTGGAATTCTATGTGATAGAAACTCTTGCTAAGTTATGATAAGCTTGAGGTGTGGGTATGGATCTTATGTTCTTCTTTTATTTGCACTTCCATCCATACCCATACTTGAGTAAACAGTTGGTTTATTTCGTTATTCATTTCTACAATTTCCCATAGATCGACAGTAGCTATAAGTTAAGCTCGATGTTTCTCACTAGTTTGGAATAGTGCTGAAAAACTCCATGATCTACGTTAATAACTTTCAATACATATCGGTTGAAGACGAATCGAATACTTTTAGAAGGTTTTGTTCGCATTCTTTTCTGAAAACTTCCTTCCACTCAATTATCTAGCTGTTTAATTAGCGTTATAAAAGAGAATACTCAAAACGCACCATGCAACTATGGATTGAACTCGCATCTGATCATAATTGATTCTTTACGGAATGCGTATATTATAACGTAAACCGAGACAACCGTGTAGACAATACATGCACATTTAATGAAGAAATATAATAGGTATAGATAAATAAAAGTAAGAATATTTAAGCGAGACAAAGCTAACACAAAGAACAAAACAGTATATTCAATAAGGACAAAGAGAAAGAAAAAAATGTGTGAAAGACCATTAAGAATTCACTGATGACATAACCGAAAGAAAACTACAAATTACAAAACATTTGCAGTGCAAAAAATAGCGAAGACAAAAGAAAACAAAAACAACAATACAGTTCAAATTAATCAGCAGATAACAAGTCATGTAACAAGTTGATTATAAAAACAGATACTATAACTATACATAAAAGAATAGTATTTTTAGAAGATATCAATTAGAAAACGTAGTATGCTTTATCTAATTTGTACATTAAAACTTTTAGAACAAAATAAATAGACATATAGTATCACCGAAGATGTCAAGCCGGCCGAGTGATTCAAATGGTGAATTAGGAGACTTTGAAACATTATCCGTTTAGTCTTCTTTAATTAAGACCCTATCTACACATATCTGTTCTACATATTCAATTATATTCAGAGCTTTATCTGCTTGAAAACTCAATTGTAGAATTTAGTCAGAGGCATCGCTCAGCCCTGCACTCTCATTATCCATTGTATCGTACTCCACTTCATCCACATGCTCAGGTGAATCTTCCATTCCATGAACTAAATAGTCCTTCATCTGTCTACCGAGCTCTCCATTCGTGAACAATATCTCAACCGGTTCGGCGCTGCCATATATCGCGACAGTATTTTCGCATACGGTCAAACCATAACCACTTCTAATAAGACTTGTTTTAATAATCGGAAGCCAAAAATATATTTCGCTATCAAAAAACGTCTTGATTAGTTTCTCTGAGCAAACATTTCTCAGAAACCACCAGCTCGATTTCTTGATCTTCTCTGAAAGCTTACAAACAGTATTAGGTTTTAGATCTGACAGACGAGAAGATCTATCTAAAATCTTTGTTATAGTCTCAGTAGCTTCGTACATTCCATATTCGTCATCACAGCATGCATCTAATAATACTCCTATCAGTTCATCGATTCCTCCTTTTTTACTAATCGATTCGAGAACTTCACAGGCAGCACGTCGGACGTCTTCATTGACATTCCTAACTGCACGCACGAGCCCCTTAATTACTTCATTGGCTCCTGTTCTTTCACCGATCTTATCGACAGCTTCACAGGTACTACTTCCGACGGAGTGCTCTACATGCAAGAGTGCACTCGCAAGTCTATTAATTACTGTCATAGTTCCCTCTTTTTTACTTATCATACCAAGCGTTTCACACGCATCCCTTCTCACGGAAACCATCACATCACCAAGTACAGTCACAAGAATACTAATTACTAGATCAGCTGCTGCTTTTCCACCCATCTTGTCAAGAGTTCTATACGTACGATGCCTGACCTCTGAGTTCTTATCTCTAAGTGCACCTACAAGTTCATCAATTACTTTAAGATCTACTGCTTTTTCACCCAGCATACCGAGAGCTTCACATGCACCCCTTCTCACACAATCCTCCACATCCCTAAGTGCACTCATTAAATCATGAATTACTATGTAGGTTGCTACTTTTTCACCCATCATACCGAGAACTGCACACGCACGACGTCTTATCTCTGAATCCTTATCTCTAAGTGCACTTACGAGTCCATTAATTATTTCAGGGTTTGCCACTTTTCGATCCGTCAAACCGAGGGCTTCACACGCACTCCTTCTTACAAAATCTTCCGCGCCACAGAGTGCACTCACGAAACTATGAGTTACTATGTCGGTTCCTGCGTTTTCACTTATCTTACCAAGAGCTATACAAGCTTGATGTCTGACCCTTGGATCCTCATCTCCAACCGCATTTACGAGTCCATTAATTACTTCAAGATTTACTGCTTTCTCGCCCATCATACCGAGAGCTTCACATGCGCCGCTTCTCACACAACACTCCACATCGCCAAGTGCACTCATGAGACCGTTAACTACTTGATCGGTTGCAGCTTTTTCACCCATCTTACTAAGAGCTCCACACGCATGACGTCTGATCTCTGAATTATTATCTTTAAGTGCACTTACGATTCCATTAATTATTTTAGGGTTTGCTACTTTCCGACCCGTCATCCCGAGAGCTTCACATGCATCCCTTCTCACACAATACTCCACATCGCCAAGTGCACTCATGAGACCATTAACTACTTGGCCCGTTGCTGCCTTTTCACCAATCTTGCCAAGGGCTATACATGCTTGATGTCTAATCTTCGGATCTCTATCTTCGATTGCACTTATGAGTGCATTAATTACTTCTAGGTCTGCTGCTTTTTCACCCATCATACCCAGAGCTTCACACGCACCACTTCTCACGCAATAGTTCCTATTGCTAAGTGCACTCACGAGACCATTAGTTACTACATTTGTTGCTGCATTTTTACCCATCTTACTGAGTGCTTCACACGCACTATCGATCACGGAAAACTCGTCATCGGTAAAAGCAGCCATGAGTCCATCGATCACGAAACTACTGATCCCGAGATCGACTAATACTTCATCCTTTATGCCACCAAGAGCTACGCATGCTTGACGTCTGACCTCTGCATCCCGATTCGCAAGTGCATCCACGAGTCCAAGAATTACCTGAAATTTTTTTCCTTTTTCACCCGTATTATTAACAGCGTCAGATGCAGTGTCTCTCACGAGCCTGTCTGTACTCACAAGTGCACTCAAGAGTCTACGAATTATTGAGGTGTTTTTTTCCTTTTTCACCTATATTATCAAAAACAGGAGATTTGTTGGCCCCAACGAGCCTGTTTTTACCCACAAGTGCACCAAAGAGTCCACAAAGTACTACATTGGTAGCTACGTTTTTACTCATCTTACAAAGAACTGCACATGCACTGTCTTTTACGAAACTTTCGGTATGCACAACTGCACTCGCGAGGTTATTAACTACTTCATCGGTTTCTATGCTTTTAGCCTTCCCACGAAAACGTCTTTTTCTATAGAGGCCAGTCTGTAAATACTCATCTCTAAGCACACGCTCGATCTTATTAACTTTTTCAACAGTAGTTATCTTTTTACGGATGATACGGAGAACTATACACGCACTCTCTTTCACAGAACAGTTCTCATCCGCCGCTGCAATCAGAAGGTTATTAACTACTTCATCGGCTGCGACTTTTCCGCCCATCGCACCTAGAGCTACACATGCTTCATATCTAACCTGTGAAGTTTCATCTTTCAGTGCGCCTGCGAGCCCATTAATTACTTCGAGGCTCGTAGCTTTCTTACCCATCTTACGGAGAGCCTTACACGCACTGGCCCTGACGAAACTGTGCGTATCCATAAGTGCATTTGTCAGACCAATAATTACTTGATCGTTTGTTATTGTTTCCCCCATCTTGCCAAGAGTTACACATGCCTGACGTCTAACTCCTGGATCCTTATCTGTAAGTAAACTCATGATGCCTTTAACTACGTTGATGTTTACTGCTTTTTGACCTAACATACCAAGAGCTTCACACGCAGCTCTTCTTATGAAATACTCCGCATCCGCAAGTGCAATCAAAAGACTATTGATCACGAGACTGGTTGCTACTTTTTCACTCATCTCACCGAGAACTATACATGCTTGACGCCTGATCTCAGAATCCTGATTCCTAAGTGCACTCACGAGCCCATCGACCACATCAATGTTTTCTCCTGTTTTGCTCATCATACCGAGAGCTTCACGTGCATCGTCCCTCACGAGCCAGTCCGTATCCACAAGTGCACTCGAGAGCCTATACACTACGTCACTAAGACCTTCTTTTTCAGTAGTGGAACAGATATATTCATATATCGTGTTGCATATCGAGTTTTTGGTATCCATAACTGCACTCAGGAGACTATTAATTACTTCATCGATTGTTGCTGTTTCAGTCATCCAACTAAGAGTTATACATACTTGCCGTCGAACCTCTGAATCCTTATTCCTGAGTACAATCACGAGTTCATCAATTACTTCAATGTTTTTTCCTTCTCTACTCATCTTTATGAGAACTTTGGCCGCACTGTCTCTCACAGAAAGGTCCGTATCCATAAGTGTAGTCACGAGAATATTAATGACCTGATCGGTTGCTGCTTTTTCACCTATCTCTCCAAGAGCTACACATGCTTGACGCCTAACCTCGGAATCCTTATCTGTAAGTGCTTTCGCTATTCCATTAACTACTTCAATGGTTCCCACTTTTTCACCCATAATACCGAGAACTTCACACACACCCTTTCTTATGGAAGGCTCGGGATCTCCCAATGCACTCATGAACCTATTGATTACTTCATTCTTTAACTCTTTTTCACCCATCTTCACGAGAGTTTCAAGCGCAGTGCTTTTGATGAAGTCGTCGATACTTCCAAGTGCATGCACGAGTGTATTAATTATTTCATTGGTCGATGTTTTTCGAGCTATCTCACCTATAGCTTCAGAGGCATTAGTTCGAACGAAATAGTTCTCATCTTTAAATGTATTCATGAGTCTGTTAACGACTTCATGGGTTGCTGTTTTCCCCCCTAAGGCACCCAGCGCTTTACACGCACTACTTCGGACACTAGAATCTTCGTTTTTAAGGGCGTCCCCGAGGCTGTCAATCACTTTACTGATTGCTGCTTTTTCACCCATCGCCCCAAGAGCTTCACATGCACTAGCTCTGACGGAATTATTCCGATCCCCCAGTGCATCTAAGAGCCTCTTAATCACTTCAGAAGTTGCTGCTTTTTCACCCATCTTACTGAGAGCAAAACAAGCACCGCATCTGACTTCCGTATTTGTATCGTTAAGTGCGGTTAAATATAAACGAATGACGTCTACGTGTGTTTTTACTATCGGTAAATCAGCAATCAATAAATATACATAGGTACGCATAGCTGGATCTATATGTTTATGGAACGCTTTGAATACGTCAAGTATTTCTGACTGATTTACTAGTGAAGGACTTCTTCGTAGTGAAATTGCTAAAGGATGGGATATATTATTATGCTTGTTAAATACAAAGTAGCTGATACATTTTTTTACCGTGTTTATGACTTCGCAAAAGTGCGGAAGACTTCTATTACAACCAGTCTCCTCTATACAGGAAATAACAACTTGTGCATGTCTTAAACCAATGAGATCTAAGGGCTCGCCCAGTAATGTGTCCCAGAATAACTTGATCCGCCGTTGGTCAGCGCCTTCATTGAGAAGACCGGATGCAAAAGTGAGTATTAATTCGAAACGCTGGTCGTATTTACGAGCTTTGATGAAATCGATTGCTTTTTTCTTTTGAGTTTCATCACCACCAAGAGCCCTTATCAAATATCGTGCTGCAAAATGTTCTTGGAAACTGAGGTGAACAAAATAGTGGTTTTTGTCTGTTTCAATGCTAGTGCCAATTGGTGTATAATCTAAAGATTTTAAGATGCCTATGTTGAGCAATGGTAGTTGGTGGCATAGAGAACATTGAGACTCTTTGGATGCTATTTGTAGTAATTTGGGGCGAATGATGATACTATTGCTTTCTATTCCGTGAAAAGCTAAGCTTTCTAAGAATGCCAGTTCCTTATGACAATGCGTGTAAACATCTTCTTTGTTCATTCGAGATGAAGATATACTTTGCTTTTCTAAGTGTCTTCGGCATAACCATTCAGTCATCTTATCGTACACAGTTGTCATTGTCATCGCTGTTGTTTCTGACCAGTCAGTATTACACCAAAGAGTACAGATCAGTTCCAGATTAACGGGAATATGTACGATGCCCCAAACTCTAGGGTTACATTTTAAGAAGCCTAGTAATTTTTGAGCTTCGCCCAATGCATTACCCATGTCACCTTTAATTTGATCGAAGAATTTTCCCACATACTCCTTAATATTATCGTTTGTAAAACCTGTAATTTCGAGTTGCACCTTATATGATAATGTATTCAAGTATGGACGAGACGTCACAACGTGATGAGAAGTTCGGCGTAATTGTGCGAGAAGATATTGCAGATGTTGCGGCATGTTCTGTACAATCTCATCATATCCATCCAACAGCCAAAGGACTTGACTCTTTGCTAATTGTTCTTGAAGACGTTTTCTGTCATTTTCCGAGAGACCATGATGGAAATACTCTGTCTGTACGAGGTCAACTAGAGAATATCGCGTGCCGTCTGTCAGAGGAGGAAAGAGATCATCCGTCAGATTACGTAAGTGAAATAAAATGACTAAATCATACTGTTGCCAAATGGCACCTGTTGCCCATTCATAAGTAACATATTGGCAAAATGTTGTTTTCCCTATTCCAGCTCGGCCAAGCACAAGAACGTTCTTCGTTTGATGGTCGCATCGTTGGAAAATATCCTTGATTTCTATGTCTGTCTTTGTGCCATAGATTTCTTCAAAAGTCCCAATGATCTCATCATTGAGTTTGGCATCGAGCAGTTTCTTTTCTTTTAATTGTTGTTCCTTAGTTTCCACGATGACTAAGTTAATGTAGCTTTGTTCAATTGAAAACGATCTTGAAGGATTCATGATACGTGAAAGACGACTATGTTGTTGATATTCGTATCTAATTAATTCGAATAAATAACTTGGCTGATCAACACTTTTTAATATTAGATGTTGCGAGGCTAGTGGTTGCGTTTTTATTAAGCCAAGAAGCTCCCACGCCTTTGAATCAATACCTAGTTCAGAAACATCATCAAAGTCTACGTGTGTAGGATCTGTGGTTATTAGTTCAAGCCAATCACAAGGCTGTGAGGCTTTTGCATGGCCGAGCAGACATTTTATAATTCTTTTGTATCGTTTTTGTGCATATTGCAATTCAAGTTTACAAGTCGCAGTCTTTCCGTAATCTGGCGTGATGAAACAACAAACGACTTCAGCATTTTCGACCCCATCAGCCAAACTAAATAAGAGAAATATGTAATTCTAGGATGCGAACAGATTAAATTATTTTAGTATCCTTACCTATTGTACATATTGCTCATGTCGCTCCTTTTGTCGAACCAAACTGGGATATTTACTTCTTGTAGAAATTGGCAAATTTTGAGAACTATATCATGACTGCTCGAATGATATGACAGCATGACGTGTTTTCCTTCCGGAATCGCACAACTAAAAGATATGAATTGCATTTTACTGTATGATCAAAATTAATTAAAAAAAAGAGACTAAACCATATCTTCAGGACATACCTACAGTGGTTTAGTATATGTGAGAGCTCCTCAGACAACATAAAAACCTGAGGTGTGCATAAATTTGCATCGAGTCCGTACAAAGCATTTTCAAACATTTTCTTATTCACTGAGAGTGTTTATAGCCAAACATATAGGAACTTTAGATTTAACTACAGTCTTATTTTTCTGTGTCAGTTAGAAGTGATGCCGGAAAGAATTAGAGCTAGCTGCTGTTATGACACGTAAAATATCCCTTTCAGTACACTAGCAGACAACGGTTAAACGCATGAAATCGCAATATTCTAAGATTTTAACTCATAGAGAAGTGTGTATGGAAATATCAGGGAGATCGGGGTTGGTTATATTTCAGAAATATTTGTTTCCATCAATAGAAAGAAGGGTGAGTGTGGGTGTGGTTGTGGGTGTAGATGCGCGCGTGTGTATTGTATAGGAAAGCTATCCAGATCTTTACCCACACTCATACCGACACCCATAAGATACAAAAATTCAATTTATCTGAAAAATCAATATTCCGACAGAGGAACATTCTTTTCAGTTGAAACTTTCAAGATATTCTAAGCACCATTAAACATATCTACGCGCAGAATATCAGACCAAAGCTTCATTATTTGGTTCAAGGAATAAAGAGCGGAGTCTGGATTTGCGAAGATTTCATAAAATCGTTTTGTATTCCAGGAGTCCAAATTCCGTTCTTTTCTCCTTGATTTTGCTTTTTGGTAAATATCTAGAAATAGGCATGCACCAATTCCAATTCCAACCAATTCCAATACCAATTCTAGAATTGGAATTGGTGCATGCCTATCTAGAAAGTGGGCGAAAATACAGTGAAACTGTTACAACTTAACTTCAAAGATCGATAGGGATGAACTCTTATAGACTTTTGGTAAATCCATTGAAAGCTCATTAAGGGTTCAATATGACCTCAAAAAGGAGTGTTACCCGGGGTGGTTCCCTCTCTAGTGATCATGAGTAAATACCAATCGTTTTCAAAAAAGAATACGAATGAAAAACCAATACTAACAAACCTTGCTAGCACAATTTCCCGTGACATTTTGAAACGACATGCTAATGGAATCTAGGGATACTGAGTAAAAAATATTAATACAATGGCATTTTAAAAAAAGCGAATAGGGCAGAAAGTAGCAGGAAAAATAGTAAGAACGCATAATGTTTCTGCTAGATGCCAAATAGATGGCAGGATTGCTCGAGAATGAGACCTTATACATCTATTGGATAAGTCGTAGTCTACGATATTCAGAGAACTTTATCACTAGCGCTTCAACTTCAAGTAGTCAGGTTTTATAACATGCTTCACGTAAACTTACCATTCATTTAGATGCACGATGGAGCGACCATTAGATTCGACCAATGTGCTCTTAACACGCAATGAAGTTCCAGGCATAAGAACGATCTCTTCTTCCACAGTGTGCGCTGAGTACGCAGTGATGTCTCTACCATGAATTGTGTTAATGCAAAACAGAGTGCCCTCCTCGCTTGCGAACATGCCAGCAACATCGAGTTTCGAAGAGCATGAATTCATACTCCACCAAGTGTGCACACCAACTCCAGCGAAATTTGAGCCGATTTTCTCACCAACGCCTCGCCACACCGTAGTCGAACGACATGGTAATTTTCCGATACCAGTAAAAAGCAGTTTTAAGTAAGGAAACCATGGTTCCAATGCATATGGATTTTCATCTCGAAGCGTTTTGTTCAGTTTTTCATAGATAGGTATATGTTTGGTGTAAAGATAGATAGCTGCTGATTCGTTTACTGTCAATTTAGTATTTCGTTTACACTGTTGTTTAGCTTCATCAGCGTAATTTCGGACGAGAGGGACGAACTGGACGATACTTTCTACAGCTTCTTCCAATGACATTAAGGGTATGTCCTGGTAACCGAATATTGTCCTGCGGTTAATTTCTTGCAGCTCAGAGACATTACTGTTCACAAAGCGGTTCCGTGATTTGAACATCGCTTGTTGATCTATTTGATTACTGTTTTCCTGTTATAAGCAATATAAGATATAAAAATAAGAATATAGCCGTAATAATATCGACATAAAGTTAATTATAGAAACGAGGAATTTTGTATTTAAATATGGATTTTAATATAAATATCAGGGTTAGACATAGTCATTGGAAATTAAATTTAGAAATAAGGAGCAAAGCAGTGATGGACCAAATTCTGCTGTTTTGGTGTGGCAATAAGTTCCGAAAAGTTTCAGAGTGAATAAAAAATGCAGTTTCAATGTGGTCTCATATATAAAGTCATTATGTAAACGACTGGAAAACAAAAATGCCTGGTTGTGCTAAGAGAAGTGACGGAGATCCTTTTGATTGGCACCCCTTATGTTCATTTCACTAATACGTGATCCTTTTCTCTTCTACTTCCTGTTTCTTGTTTATTTTCTCTCGATATATTTCCTCTCTCCTTCTCTTTCCTGTTTTATCTCTCTTCGATATATTCAGAAGATAGTGACTAGATGAATGTATCGAATTGGCGTAACATCTAATATGGAGATATTAAGTGTAAAGTTGTTAGAAGTCATTCTGAATTGAGACTCGAAAATGCAATAGAGTTTGAACTTCGAACTTTCCCAAAGGAAGCTATACATATACGAGCAGAATATAGTGTGTATTTTTGCTGTGTCAACCATATACATTTACTATCACTTATTATTATTATTCAATAAAATTTTAGGTTTCGGCGCTATTCGAATAATTTACACAATTTCTCCTTTCTTGGCTTATATACACTGATTAGAAGCTTATTGCATCTCCTTTCCCGTTACACTAGTCTAATTGTAAACGCTATTCTAATTATGGATAAGCGGTACACCGTCCTGTACGAAAATGATGATTACTTACAATTGTAAGGTTTGTTTTTCGTAGAAATGGGCTTGTTAGTAAATATTCGTTTGATTTTAATGAATCGTAGCACAGATTACTTTCGTTTAATGACAATGAAGTGGTCGATTCGGTTGTTGTGGGAGTGATAGTATTAATTGCGATAAGTATTGTGGGATCAGCAACTTCATCTAGTTTAAAATATGCGTTATGAAGAGCTTTATTTTCATCAGCTAGATGTTATTATGGCATGATATATCTTCTGCCATAAAGAATGCTGATTCTCTTTCATTTTCTCACGTAGTACTGATATCGTTAAGTATTTAAGGAGTGGTTATTGTGAAGAGAACGATGATTCTTGTTTGATGAAAGAAGAGGAATAAATAACAGGAAGGAGTGATAACAGCCTGTTTTTAAGATTATTTATTCGCTCTTAGAATGTCCAACTCTAAAAATCCGATAACTAAATACTTCAAAAACAAAAAAAAAGGTCGATAATGTTGAAGAAATTAATAAAATAATCAGCGAATCACATCTGTTATCGCTCCTTTCGTTCTTTATTCCTCTTCTTTCATCAAACAAGAATCATCGTTCTCTTCACAATATTCACTCCTTAAATACTTAACGATATCAGTGCTACGTGCAAAAATGAAAGAGAATCAGCATTCTTTATGGCAAAATATATATCATGCCAAAGCGCATCTGCTCCCCACCGACAGAGAAAAGAAAAATAATATAACAGAATGAAAACATCAGAAAAAAACGATTGAAATTAAGAGTACATAAAGCTATAACAAAACGCAAAAGTAAGATAGTGATCGCAAAAGATTGTTAAAGAAGATGAAAGTAATTCATGAAAGAAATAATTATAATAAAAGGAAATGTAATCTTCCGATAGTGTATAGACGAGATAGAAAGAAAGAAAAAAAGAAAGAAAGAAAGAAACAAAGAAAGAAAGAAAAAAAAAAGAAAAAAAGAAAGAAAGAAAAAAAAAAGAAAAAAAGAAAGAAAGAAAGAAAGAAAAAAACGAATAAAATGGTTATGAATAATTGATATAGTTTCAGCACCACTAGCTATAAATTATACAGAATTTGCATGTTCATCTCCAGGAACATTTATTAAGAACATAAGTAGTAGGAACTGCTAGGCATCTGAACCACTCGCGATCTTCCGAGTTACACGGTATTCTCTTATGACAAAAATATGATATTGCTGTATCGTCGGAAAACGTCCGACGACAGGTGGTTATAATGGAGTGTGAGTGTGGGTATGGATTCATTCCTTGGTTCATCACACCTACCCATCTTTATTGCACATTAAATTGTGGCTGATGATAGGAAACAACTGCGATCAATATTACCTATTTTTATATCAGTTATTTATCTATTGGTCGACCACCTGAAAATATTGTCTTTATTCTTTATTTTACCTTTATTTCTTTAGCATGATTTTTAAAATAAAGATTATCTTTATTCTTTATGAAATAAAGATAAAGATTTTCGTTACTTTATTCTGTATTATAAATAAAAATAAAATAACACTCCTAATTTCCGTCCATGAATTAATAAAACTTGGACGAATGTATGGTACTCTCACGATTACTTACGAGGAAACACTGCCAAGTGTCCAAACGCTTTCGAGTCTGAACTTTCTGTATTCGATAGACCCCACTGAGTTATAAAAAAATCCAAGAGATAGAATCCCCTTATACTTTCTGTCCGGAGTCCATGATTGCTTTAGGAGAATTTTAATATAAAACATAATATACACCAAAAAATTGAAACAAGATATTTCAATCTGAAATTTTGACCATAGATAGATTTATATGTGTGTATAACACTTTGAAGTTATCAGTGAAAAATATATTTCGCTTCTCAAGATAGTCATGTCTCAAAAGCCAAAAAAATCCTAGCACCCTCTGTGATATATGAACCATCTTTGACACATGAAAATCTCAAGAAGGGAATATATTTTTATTTGAGAACGTCAGAGTGTTATACTCATATATAAATCTGTGTATGGTCAAAATTTCGGATCGAAATATCTTGATTCAGTTTTTTGGTGTATATCATGTTTTATGCTAAAATTCTCGTAAAACGATCATGACTCTGAACAGAAAGCAGAAGGGGATTTAATTTCTTGGATTTTTTTATACCTCACCAGAGTCTATCGAATTCAAAAAGTCCAGACTCGAAAACGTTCGGACACTTGGCAACGTTCCATCGTTAGACTGATTCAATAATACTACCTAACCAGACTCTATACAAACTACATAGTTTTTTTGCCATCGAATCAAATGTATCTTCCTTGAACTGATCGTTTGTTGCCGATGATTTGCATATAATTTAACCATATAGATAAGAATCTGAAAAAGAACTCTATTAAATAACGTATTAGTAAAAAATATAGTTTCATTCACATACTTTTTATGTTTAATAAACAATAGAAAACAGAATTCATCAGCTCTGTCCACTTATTTCCCATCAGAAACAAAAACTATTAACTGATACCAGTTGCATTTTCTATCGTTGGTTGATATTTGATTCTTTTTCGAAACTATCTTTCAGATTAACCCTGTTATATATGATTGGTGTCTGTTTCAAAATGATTGTTGTTCTGTTAAAGTTTCCATCATAATAAAATGCGGACATTAACTGTGTTTACATTCACATACCTATGTGACAACCTTTCTGTAAAGCATATGTACCTTTTCTTCTTTTGAAGGTGGATAATGCTGCAAGATGGCGCCCGGCATCGGTACGATGATTTTAATATTCGGGCATGCGTTTTGTCAATAAATTAAATTTTGTATTTTCTTAAGGATAGGTGTGGGTGTGAATGTGGGTGCATCTTTCCTTTCTCACTCACACTCACACTCACACCCACACTACTGACGTAACCAATCGTTTACTCGCGTAAACAAGAGTATACGATACAGAGAAATACGATCGTAATACTGAGCTAGGTAATACGCGAAAATATGGCGAAACACATTCGTATACGAATCCTGTATTGGTCAACCTGGGTACGGCGATCAAGGTAATGTTTTTGTAAAAATAAAAAATCTATTAAATAATCATTCTAATCATTTTCTAGTCGATAGAATTTCGATTTAAATATTTCAATCCGAAGAGTATCAATCCATTAATATCGAGCTCATTATCATTTATTAAATCTATTGATGTAGTTGAAGATTCAGTAGTGAATCGAACTTTAGACGTTGATTATTCACATATAGCAATACCAGAATTATGATTTGCTAGTATATTCAATGGAGAGTAATCTTTACAATATTCTGATCGTGTTAAATCTCTCTTATGTAAATTAGTATACGATCTGCATCTTAATGTTGTTAATATAGTTTTGGTACACTTTGTTGACAAATAAATTTGAAGTAAAAATCTTGAGGATGTGGGTGTATAAAAGAAGAAGACACTCACATCAACACCCATCCTCAAGATGGTGGAGCAGCTAAGTGTAGGTGCTTGGAAGTATGCGTAGTTGGAGCATCTGAGCGTGGATGCCCATTGAGTAGTTCAATAGTTGAATTCAGGTTTCAAGTTTGACACTACTATTTGTTTTTCTTGAATATAATATTGTTTTTCCGTGGAATTAAGGAAGTGGTAAAACCCATGTTTTTCGCCAGGCAGAAAAAGCGATTAGTAAAACGGAAAAAATGTTTCCGCCGGTATACATGAAGCCGGTAATGATAAATGGAAGGTTATAAGAATCACCTGTGTCGTCTATTGTCACACACACTAATCAGATCGGTCTGCGGTAAAACTTGACATCAAATAGCAAAATATTACTTAACGAAGATGCTGATATTATTGCAGAAAATTATGGCTTGTTCAACGCTATCGATCCTGCGAAAGAACATGAACGAAAATTGATCGTATGCGGTTATGATGGGTAAATTAATATATATAAAGAAGAGTATGGGTGTGGGTGCACCTTCTTTTTCTCACTCACACCCACACCCACTCTACTAACGTAACCAATCGTTTACTCGCGTAAACAAGAGTATACGATACAGAGAAATACGATCGTAATACTGAGCTAGGTAATACGCGAAAATATGGCGAAACACATTCGTATACGAATCCTGTATTGGTCAACCTGGGTACGGCGATAAAGGTAATTTTTTTGTAAAATTAAAAAAATCTATTAAATAAACATTTTATTTATTTTCTAGTCGAAAGAATTTCAACTTAAATATTTTGATTTAAAGAGAATTGATACATTACTGTTGAGCTCATTATCATTTATTAAATCTATTGATGTAGTTGAAGATTCAGTAGTGAATCGAACTTTAGACGTTGATTATTCATATATAGCAATACCAGAATTATGATTTGTTAATATATTTAATAGAGAGCAATCTTTTCAATATTCAGATCGTCTTAAATCCTTCATATGTAAATTAGTACAAGATCTGCATCTTAATGTTGTTAATATGGTTTTGGTATACTTTGCCGACAGCTATTCTTGAGGGTGTCGGTCTGATTGTGACAATATGTTTTTTATTTCACTTAAACACTCACACCCATCCACCCTCAAGATGCTGGAACAAAAGTCAAACGAAACTATTGATTCTTCATGATTAACGAGATTTTTCAATTCAAGTTTAAAAAATTTAAATAATTTTCCCTTAATTGTTTATGAACCATTGACAAATAAAAAACAAAGAACAATAAAATCCAGTCCGAAAACTTTAGAAGAACATACAAGTGATGATACTAGTGAAGATACAAATAACGAAGTGGATGAAGAAATTTTTTAGCAGCAACCAACAGACTGAAGAAAAACAATATTTTTTTTCATATTTTGTATTTAATGTATTACACATTGTTCTTATATAATGCGTCTGTTGAAAAACATACGATGATAAACAATAAACAGATATTCATTTGTATATAGAAACGTTCTATTTTCTAGAATTTTGACGTCTCACTAAATTTTTTCGATATTTAAAAATCCTTATGTAGCATATTAAGTATGAGAATGTAATACAAAGATGAATCCCATTTATAGTCTACTCAAAAAGAAAGAAAAATATTTATTGCCTATGTTTCATCATCGGTTAGAGCAGAAGAAATACTAAAAGTTTTTCAATCTTATGAAAAAGCTATTGCTGAATTTCAGCTGGATTCTAAGTGTAGGTATGGATGTGTAATGAGTAGAGTATCCACACCCACCCACCCACACCCTTCCATTAGGAGAAACGACTTGCATAAGCAATTTTAGTAGATAATTAGAAATCTTTTGTAATATAACCTTTTTAAGCCATCAAACTATTCTTCATCAAGCTTTTCATACATTAACTCATCTATTCAATGAAACTTTAGTGAAAGACGAATGAGAAAGAAAGAAAAATGTGCAGCTTCGCTTCTCTTTTCAAATCCGTTTCTTTACATCACTCTCGCTTGTTTTTGGTAAGTGACTATACATACAAGGACGACAATAGAATGACAAGAATAATAAAACTGCATTAACGTTTGTTTGTTTCGTTGTGAATGTACTTTTTTTTATCAACTTTTCTTTCTCCTTGTATTTGCATTTTAAACGATTAACTATAGATTATCAATAGAGCTTCTTTTCGCGGAACGATTTGAAATCAAAAGAAGCCACATGACTATTCTTAATAATGGCTTTTTGTTTTTAGATTTAAATAAAAAGAAATTATTTGCGTCTTATATCGTTACTATTGATAATATTTTTCTTCACAGATTTCCATGCAATATGACTAGTAATGAACGTCAGTCTAGTGATGCATAACATGCATAATATTGCAAGATTATTGCCATATTTATTCAACTTCTTTTTTTATCAACTAGAATCAATATTTATTTGATAAAAACGGATAATGCATAAATTCTGTTTTTAATATAGTTTTTCTGAAATTTTCGATGATTTCTACTATTATATATACGTATACACTATTTATTACAACAGAATTATTCATGTCGTCCTGAAATAATTGTTCTGGTGCATAAAAAACGATAAACGGTACACAATTTGATATAGAAACCATTTCATGAATTATTTATTTTAATGCGAAAACAAACTTTCATCATATGTAAAGTATATAGAGTTCCTCAGCATCTCATTTTTTGAAAAAGTTAATTTTATCAATTGCTATCAACAATTGAAATAGCCATTCGCACCTTTACTAATCCAAAATAATTCCTTTTTTGTACAGCAATATTTTTTTATATTCAAATTATGAAAAAGTTTCTTAGTATTTTTCTGATTTTTAAAAACTATTTTCAGTAAAACTACTCAATGATCTTGAACGAAACACTTAGCTTGTTTTAACAAAGAACAAAAAGATTCTTGGGTCTTACTTTCATCATTATTAAGTCTACAGTTTTTTTCATTCCTTGGCATAATATTTAAAGCATGCTCTATGTACAAAATTTCACAAAGTTTCTTTTCTTGTTTTTTTTCATCATAAATTTCATATATTTATCAAAGAATATAAAAGAAAAAATAATTTGGTGAAAGAATTGCATTTCTCTTTCGGCTTCTAGTCGATGAAAAAATGTTGCCAACACATCAGCAAGCTGCAGTAATGATGTAGACAGAAGCAAGCATAAGTTGGAAAGAATAACAATAAAATGGATTCGATTGTTTGCTTTTGTTTTGTTCGTTCTTTCAATAATATTACCAACAAATTTGTTTGTTTTGATCAGTTTTTTGCTTTGCACAATATTATTTTCAAACGTGACTAGGTGGAATTTGTCCTTGAGCGATAACAAAAACACGCAAACATTCAAAGTCGCTGCCTATATAAAGAAGAACGGTGATCTTTCTTTTCATTCAAACAACAAAGTCTATTGACAAGGTTCATATTCAACAACAAATCACACCAAGATCAGAATGAGCGGATCAAAATCCAATCAGAATGCTGCTGTATCATCGAACAAGATCAACGTGAGCGGATCAAAACCAACTCAAAATGCTGCTGTATCATCCAACAAGATCAACGTGAGCGGATCAAAATCGAATCAAAATGCTGCTGTATCATACAACATGATCAAAGTGAGCGAATCAAAACCAACTCAAAATGCTGCTGCTGCATCATTTAAATCAACTGCATCATCAAATATTCCTCAACCACGACAACGTATGGCACAAAACTATCTTCTCATCTGGGTAGATGCCAGCATCGATCAAGCAAACAGGGATTGCCAGAATACACTGGCTCAATTGAAGAATGCGGTTAACGATGTCAAGTTATGCACTGAACCGGATCAGTGCATTCAAGCACTCAACAAGATTGATAGAGAACAAGTCTTTGTGATAATATCTGGCTCATTAGGTCAACATTTGGTTCCTGAAATTCATGGAATACCACAGCTAGATGCCATTTACATATTTTGTGGCGACAAATCCAGACATGAAGGATGGACTCAAAACTGGACAAAAATTAAAGGTGTTCACACAAACATTAAAGAAATTTGTCAAGCATTACACTTGGCTGTCAAGCAATGTGACCAGGACACAATTGCTGTAAGTTTTCTTACGGTAAATGAAATGGCTTCAACTGATAATTTAAATCAGTTGGAGCCGACTTTCATGTATACACAACTATTCAAGGAGATTCTCCTTGATATCGAATATGATGAACAATCTATTCAACAGTTTACTGCTTATTGTCGAAATAATAACAGCTTGTCACCAATCAATACTAACCGTTTTGAAAAAGAATACGCTGCTCAATTAGCTATTTGGTGGTATACTTTTCCATCCAATATCTATTGTATGCTCAATTATGCTCTTCGAACACTGGACGCTGATGCAATTATTACTATGGGTTTCTTTATGTGTCATCTGCATCAACAAATTCAACAGTTGTACGAACAACAAGTCAGTAGTTATGGAAGAATATCTTTCTTAGTTTATCGAGGACAAGGTCTTATGAAATCAGATTTTGAAAAACTTCAGAAAGCAGAAGGTGGCCTTATGTCATTTAACAATTTCTTGTCTACCAGTAAAGATAAGAAAATCTCTCTCGAATTTGCTGAGGATGCTTCTAAAAAACCGGACATGGTCGGCATTTTCTTTGTAATGTCCATTGATCCTTGTACTAAATCGGCACCATTTGCCTCCATCAAAGAGAAAAGTTATTTTAAGGAAGAAGAAGAAATTCTCTTCTCAATGCACACCGTCTTTCGAGTGAATGCAATTAAACAAATAGACAATGAGAATCAACTGTATCAAGTTGAATTAGAATTAACATCGGATGATGATCAACAACTACGATTACTTACTGATCGAATACGAGAAGAAGCTAGTGGTAGTACTGGATGGCAAAGATTGGGCAAATTATTGCTTAACATCGGTCAATTTAATAAAGCTGAAGAACTTTATAATGTATTACTCGAACAGACATCTGATGATGGAGAAAAAGCTCATTATTATGTTTGTCTAGGATATGTCAAAAATCACCAGGGTGATTATGAAAAGGCTATTTGGTATTACGAACAAGGACTTGAAACTCAACAAAAAACTCTTCATTTAAATCATCCTGAATTGGCTACTTCATACGATAACATTGGTTTGGTGTATGGCAACATGGGAGAGTATTCAAAAGCACTTTCATCTCACGAAAAAGCACTTGAAATTCGAGAAAAAACTCTTCCTGCAAATCATCTTGATTTGGCTACTTCATACAACAACATCGGTAGTGTGTATGATAATATGGGAGAGAACTCGAAAGCACTTTCATATCATGAAAAAGCACTTGAAATTGAACAAAAAACTCTTCCTTCAAATCATCCTGATTTAGCTAATTCCTACAACAACATCGCTTCCGTGTATTACAATATGAAAGACTACTCGAAAGCACTATCATATTTTGAACATGCTCTAGACATATTACGACGTGCATTACCTCCAACTCATCCTAATATAAAAAGTGTGAAAAACAGTATTGAAATTGTAAAAAAGAATTTATAAAAAATAAGTAATCAATAAATAAAAGAATCTTTTGTCCACTTATTTTTGAATTAATTCTATTTTTTAGTGGCACGCACGCGTGTACAGAGAACAACTCTATAAATAATAAAAACGTAGTGGACAAAGCCGACTGATAAGGTAATACACCTACATACGTATGTGTATAAATGACGTTCTCACACATATTTACATTTCTAATTCTTTACGAGAGTGTTCCGTGTAATAAAAGAAAAAATAGCTTATATGGAATTGCATTGTAATAGTAGTGAACGAGGCCTCGTACGATGAATAAAAAGTGGAAAAACTGCAATATATATATACCGAGATGTCATCAACATTGGGTCTAGTTGACTCAAACAATGAGTATTTATTATTAACTAGAACTAAATGAAAAGAATAATCGCTTATTTATGATGTATCGATCAATTTAGCCATATTCGAAGATATGCTGAGTTATAGTCCTCTGATCTCGGATTCAGAGTAAGAGAGAAATCGTTTGAAGAAATATCTTACAATAATATCTCATTTTTTTAATGATCATCACACCCAGGTGTTTCGGAGAGGACACTATAAGATACTGAAATAGATCAATTAAATTGAATGTATGCGAAAAAGCAACTAACCTTGAAAACAAAGAACATTCTAGATATTTATATTTAATGAAAATGATTGAATGTTGTTCTCTACTTCTATATTCCGAGGTCGAATATCAACAATCGTTTATGAGGAAAAACGGGGATCTACGACTATATGGTAATGAACAATTTAATAAATAACATTCTAGTTTTATTTATTTTGCATTATTGTGCTTTTTTCAAGTTGCCGCTGTAGATCATAAAGACTACCAAGTATTTTCATTTGTTTCACTTCATTTATAGAAGATCATCTAAATCGATTGAATTAATAAATAGCATGCATTTTTATTTTATTATAATTTATTCATTTGATGAACTATTGCAAGATTTTGTTTTGAAAAGCTAATGGGCTGCTGAATAGTGAGAAAGTAAACAAAAAAATAAAGTAATATTGTTTATTTTATATTAAATGGAGATAGGTTCAATTAGTATTACCCTGAAGAATTAATCGAAATCAAGATAAAATTAGTCTTATTCTAAATGATCTGAATTAATTTAAAATACGAAACTTTGCTGTTTAGATCACAGCCATGAGTGAGGGTCACTATTGAATTAATTGACTGAATTGTATTGTCAATGATTATGCAGATTCTGATAAAGTTTATACAGCTAGTAGAGTTTATACAATTAACTATTTTCTTATATGACCTGAATGATTAAGATAAACTCATCTATAATACAATATTTCAACTTTTATTTGATATAACATTATAAGAATGGAATTCAAAAGTAATTATTAATATATCTACTATAATTTATAAAATTGATCTTCTGTTCCTAGAAATAGAATGAAGAGTAATTAAAGTCATTTATATTTTATATTTTTACATACAAAATTACATGTAAAGATGAATAATATATCTATTTTTTCTTGACAGATTGAACTAAATTACACACTAAAAAAGTAAACATGATGAAATTTCTTCTCATTCTTGATTATTAACGAAGGGTGTGGGTGTGCATGTGGATGTAAATGTGGGGGTGGAAATAGGTGAGAGTGAGGGTGTAGGTGTGGGTACTCTACTCATTCCACATCCACCTCTACTATTTTATTAGCTCAAGAATAATAAAATACTGCAGAATAATAGAGAATTGTTTTTACTATTACTGCACATAAAAAGAAAGACTCCGTCAGCTTCCTAAGCGATAAAAAAGTTTCACTGTTACTGCTTTTAGTACTCGAGATGTCCGTTTTTTATTCTATTCAAATGTTAATAATTTTCAATTTAAAGATATGCATACAAAAGCATACCATTTCTTTTCATAGACAGAACAGTTTGGAATCCAAAATTATTTATACGAACAATCACAACATAATCTTTTACATTTTTTATTTTCTAAATATTTTTAAAAGAGAATCGAGTAATTGAACCAAAAGTCTTGTTAGTTGACTGTGCACCAGTTGGACTGATTCCATTCGATTTCTAAAATTAGTCTTGTTTAGTATAACGGGAACCACGTCGAATAGACTTTTGCTACAGATAATCAATATTCATACTATAAGTCAGATAATTAGAAACAGTTAAACTGTATGACTCTCACTCAAACTCTATGCTGACTACATATTCTGAAAGGAATTACTTGAAAAAGTAGTCCTCCTTGCAGACTTTTTTATATGTTGCTAATTAATTATATTTGTATTTACGATCATAATGATGATGAACAATGTTGATGTTCCTAATAAAAATATTATACAAGGAAAATTTCAAGAAACAGTCGTGTTTAAAAATAATTCAATATATAGAGCAAAATATCCCAGACAAATCTGTCAAACAACAGATCAAATTATAGTAAAACTCGTCAACCATGAAAGTAATGATCTTATTTTTTTTCTTCGATTGACTCATCTGATTCTGTTTCATGAGAACAAATTCTGCACTATGTTGTAAAATATGTATGTTTGATTTTATGATCAAATGACAATGAAAGTCATTTAATCTTTGATGATTATAATCGAGAATGTACTATTTTATATCGATAAAGTAATCTTATGAAAGATATTGTTTACAGTTGTTATTTCGACTTTGTCATCTTCAAATTGATATATCATTCTTTTTCGTTTTTTTTCTTCCAACAAGTAATTACAACATCATGTGAAATCTATGAAAAAAAACAAATATAAACTCAGCTAACGATAAGATAGAGAACAATATATATAACGAACGTATACGTCTACACAGCACACATTTCATCAACAATCTGCAATGGCAAATCAAACTGTCGCTAACTTCCTTACATTACCGGTAGAACTTGTCTACCGAATTCTGGATCACCAATCAGATTTAACACTTATATGTTCAATGAGAAACGTTTGTCAACGATTAAACATGATCGTAGATAGTTACCATCGGTATCAGGTAAACATTTTTCTATCATGATAGCTTAATTTTTATCTACTAGCTCCAATATAACATATGTGAATAAACTATTTCTCATTCAAAAAAATCTATCACTTGTCCCTTTCTCCCCAAAAATTCCTTTTTTCCTTCTTTTCAATTTCACCTGCATACTCCACGTTTCAAATTAAGTATGACGTTATAAACATACAATGTGTAGATAAGAACGAAAAAACGGAGTAAAACATTATTATTTGCTTATTACGTGTACCTCAACGTCTTTTGTTTAAAAATCATTTCGATAAAAAAAATAGTTTTTGAAAGAAATTAATCTTCGATAAATTAGTGTATCTTGTTATAAATAACTGCGGCTGTGGCACGCTATGTAACATATAAAATCCCAGAAATATCCATCTTAATATCCATAGACCCTGAAACAGGGTCAAAACAACATTCATTTTACTGCTCTGAGTCCAGATGACACCTGCCAACATCTCTCTCTATCTTTCTTCATCTAAACCATACCTTTACCTTCTCTTTTTCATATAGGAACTCAGAGGTATCAAAATCTCGAGTAATGAAATCAGACATGTTGGAACACAATCCTTGGGTGATACATTAAAACACAATACAGTAAATATCGTTCTCTCTTTATCTATAACATGTCTTTACCTCCACATTTTCATCTAGACACTCACTAGATTATTTATCGATCATAATGAAATCGGAGCAGTTGGAGCAAAACATTTAGGTGATGCATTACAACGCAATACAGTAACTCACATTCTCTCGTTATCTATATCATGTCCTTACCTTCATTTTTTTATCTAGACACTCACCATGCTATATCTCGAGCTTACTAAAATCGGAGATGCTGGAGCGCAATATTTGGGTCATGCATTACAACACAATACAGTAACACTTATCCATTGTTTATCTATGTCAACTCTATATCTCCACGTTTTCATCTAGACATTAACTAAGCTACATCTCGCATACAATGATATCGGAGATGTTGGAGCACAATATTTGGGTAATGCATTACAACACAATGCAGTAATGCTCATTCTCGCTTTATCTATACCATGTCTTTATCTCCACTTTTTCATCTAGACACTAACCACGTTAGATCTCGAACATGATCGAATCGGAGATATGGGAGCAAAATATTTGGGTGATGCATTAAAACACAATACAGTAATTCTCATTCTCTCTTTATCTATACCATGTCTTTAACTCCATGTTTTCATCTAGACACTAACCACGCTATGTCTAAAATATAATGAAATCGGAGCATATGGAGGAGAATCGTTGGGTAATGCATTGCGACACAATACAGTAACTCTTACTTTCTCTTTATCTATACCATGTCTTTACTTCCACGTTTGCATTTAGACACTAACCAGGCTACATCTCAAATTTAATCAAATAAGAGATTCTGGAGCACAATCGATTGGTAATGCATTACAACGTAATACAGTAACTCCTATTCTCTCTTTATCTATTTCACGTGTTTACCTCCACATTTTCATCTAGACACTAATCGCGCTACATCTCTCATATAACGAAATCGGAGATTTTGGGACAAAATATTTGGGTCGCGTATTACAACACAATACAGTAACTCTCATTCTCTTTTTATCTATACTATGTCTTTGTGTTAACTGTTTTATGTAGACACTCACCACATTATATATATATGGGAATGGAATCAAGGATGATGCAGAACGTGTAATCGAGGAAGTACTGAGACGAAATCAAAAAAGAAGAAAACCATGAATGATTACGTTAAATGTATTTTGATGATGAAGAAATCGTCGATGGTAGCAATATGAGTATTTCTTTTTTGTGATATGATTTTAACATAAAAATTAATTAAAACTGCTTGCTTTCAAACTTAATCCGTATTGTGGTATCTGGCGAGAAAGACGATGGGGCTCTTAAAAAATAGAGCTTTTGAAGAACTATTGTGTGATTGTGTAGCCGCTGTAAAACTAAGCTGAGGTAATCTATGTGAATATTAAAACTCTAAAAGTTTCTTTTAAATGGAACCGAGCGAGGAAAACTTTTATATGATAGCAGCAGAACTCTGAATGATCGTTCCGGATGATGACGAACAAATAAAGGTTCTCTCTGATTATAGTAAAACCGTGCGACATTCTTTCCAGTAATGTGAAGTAAAGTGTCTTACTCGATTGTATTAGACCAGAAAAGTTTTTCTCTAATGATACGAAACCCTAAAATATGCAATATGAATTAGTGTTGAACTCAAAAGATTCTGTGTTGAATCAAATATGTTTGTTTTAGTTTTGCAGAATTTATCTAAAGAAAAAACAGTTCAGTATGGAACCATCTTTTAATTACAAAAACTGCTTTATCGGAGTGGTTTGCATATGTTCAATAGTACTATTGCATTTAGTTGTGTTATTTCTTTTACTTGATTTGATCTAGTGTAACATGTATCGAAAGTATTTTATTGAAAACTTTAAATGAAATCGTATGATGATGTTGAAGTAGCTTTGTAGCATACTCATAAAAGAAAGGCAGATAATTCGTTTACTGTACATGAAATGGTCATGTGAAGAACTGGTGAACGACAATGAACATGATTAGATTGACAAGTACGTAGGATAGATTTCATAGAGATAAAACAACTGTACGAAATTGCATTGTGAAGAATGTTACATTGAATTCAAATCTGATGAGAAATCAGTAGTTTAGGTTTCTATAGTTCAAATACGTGTTATCTAATAAAACTGATGGGCGAATATTGTAAATGTGATTGTACAATAACATATATTATATCTATTTTTGACGAAGGTTGGAATAGTTTTTGAAAGGATATGTACTTATTGATACGTGATATAGTCAGGACTAAATGCATCAATAATTTTTTGAAATAAAAAGAAGTCATATATAGTTTTACTGGATAAATGACAATTTGTCTATTATGAATATCAGTTAGATGAAGAATAGATTATGATCTATTAGCTGATTAAAATAATTAATTATAAAATGGTCAGTTTTTTAATATATAACTATCAGTAAAACTTCAAATTCATTAGTAAAACATTCAGATTTTCTCATTAGGAGAAATAAGGTTATTGGTATGAAGATTAAATTATTATGAGAAAAATAAATAAGAAATCACAATATTATTAGGTAGAAATTCGAAAGCTGAAAGCAAAAAAATATGAAAATTTGATTACTGTACTAGTAAGATAGACCTAACCGTTGTTCATTCACCTTTTTGTTTTCTCTCTTACCAATCAGTATTGTTTTACTGCGCGTGATTTAGAATATTCTTCACAAATACATGCACGACACTCTGTTCCTATATGGTGTTTGTCCAGTATGATTTGGAGAGCAAACTATGTTTTCTCTTGCTTCAACTGTTTAATATCATAAAGTTCATAATTCTAAATATATTATTGATTCTGTAATAAATATTTTTGCATTAAATGTGAATGGGTGTGAGAGTGATGCTATAACATATTTCGATCTTTATAACTACACTTTAGTTCTACTGACCATTTTATTTATTTTACTGACTAGAATATATATTCCCAATCTTAAAAAGCTCAGAAATCTCACAAAAATTCAATCTAAACTGTTTTCTCTCGTAAGAATCGATATTTCTAATGAATTTGATTGAACATTGAGTTTTTTGATGAAGTACTAAAAAATCTCATATTTTCTCTCGTTGGGATGAGAGGAGGAGGTAATCACAAAACTTGAAATTATAACTTACACCTACATTTTTATATGTAAGTTTCACAAAACGCGAAGACGGAAAGAAATATCATTTGTTTAAAGTGAAACGAAGCGAGCACCAGTCCATAGAAGGAAAGATGATTAAAAGAATGTCGTTAAGTGTAGGTTATGAGTAATGTCTTCTTTTATAAAAACAACTTTTATACGATACGCAGTAGTTTAGCTGAAATTTGTATAGTTAGAATATATTTTACTGTACATTGGTTTTTGAGGAAACCCATAGATTATAAATCAAGAAAATGTATTAATGATCAAAAAATTGTATTTCCTTTTAAAACCCAGTCTTAATTTTCTATTTCAATATAATTCATTCGAGAAGATAGTGAAGCTACATTAATGTACAAGAGACAAATATTTAATTACAGCGGTTTTTATTTGGAAAATATCATAGATAAGATTATATTCAACGTCATCGACAAAATCAATGAAAAACGATAGAATATATGTGTTTATTCCTGTTGTTGTCAACACCTACGTTAAATCTATTTGAAATGAGCAGAAGCAATTTTTGTTCATCGGACAAATATGTTTATTGAGCGTATAGAGGACGTCATTTGTTGATATCACGACTTTTTTTCTGTTTTTCCTGATATTTGAAAAATACTGTAAAAGGACAACTTAGTTAAAAATAGAATAATTTTAAGGAGAGTATGTTCATACAAATTTTTTTTCTTTTGTTAATATCTTGATGGTGGCGAATTCAATCCTCTAAATCGTTAAAGAAATAACAATAACATAGTGTAGTTATGGATGTATCAGTTTTGTTGGAAAAAAAAGCTTGTTGCAAAAACGTATGGCGCTTTTTTCCGGGAATGAACACTTATTAAATCAGAGAGAAAGAGTATTGTAGAAAAAAGAAGAAAAAACTGGTGATACAAGTTAGTCAAACATTTATAAAATATTTTAGAAAGTAAAGAAATACAACATGTTTTAGATAATATTTATTTTATCATTATTTTCTGTTTGTAATTCTATTCTTATTACTAAAATACAAAATATTATAATAGTTGGTAATATGTATAATAATTTATTCAATGTAACAGAAGATCAATGCATATGTGAAATGATCAAAGTAAATGATTCAATATCTGCTTTGAATTATTTTTCAACAAATCAAACTTGTCAATTATTTCGTTCAAATACAAGTACAATCTATATTGAATTTTATTCAAATTCTACTTTTATATTTCTTAATCAATCATCAATATCAATATTAAATATTCTAAAATATCGTAAGTTTATTTTCGATATGACTTGTACGTTTTCATTTCGCAATACTGCAAAAATATGTTAACTATTTATAGACCCAAATTCTAATAATTTGACGTTTGTGTTTTTTAAATTCCAAAAAAATTTGCTAATAAATCAATGATATTTTCTACTGACTGTAATTTGTGGTTTTCGCTAGTGATTAGTATCTGTCTTCGGATTGTATTGCACTACATTAATCTCTTTTTTCCGAAACAGAGCCGAGTACAACATCATCAACACCAACAGCAATATCATCATCAACAACAAATGGTGAGTATAGAGTTAAACACTTAATACTTACGTCAGATGTTGAAAAGAGAATTAGTTTCACGCGATTTTAAAATGTAGTACTTGATACTTCGAATCATATCAAATTCGAATAAACAAAACGAATTTATTGCATAGAAAAATTCTGAAGATAAAAAAATGATCTTTCTACATAGGCAAGCTAGTATCTATATACGAAGCTGAATGTACTAGTTGACGCTTTTATAACTTCTCGTGATTCCCTAGACTCGACTGTTTTATCCTTCTCTAAACATTAACTAAACTAAAAAGTCGGCCTGTAAGACGATGACTTTTTGTCTATAAATCATTCAAAATACTAAAATAATTTTTGTCCTTAATAGTCTGCAACTTTTTTCATGGACAAGCTACTTACTCAGTTGGCAGTACTCCACGGTCATTAGCAGTTGTCGATGTGAATAGCGATAATAAACCTGATATTATCGTAGCAAACGCTGGTTCGAACAACGTCGGCGTTCTTCTCAATGCAGGCAATGGCACTTTTAGTGCTCAAACTGTTTACTCAGTTGGCAGTACTCCACGGTCAGTAGCAGTTGCCGATGTGAATAGCGATAATAAGCCTGATATTATTGTTGCAAACTTTGGTTCGAACACTGTCAGTGTCCTCCTCTATGCAGGCAATGGCACTTTTAATACTCAAACTACTTACTCAGTTGGCTCTTCTTCGTGGTCATTAGCAGTTGTCGATGTGA
>CAJNOI010000011.1:664588-685473 GCA_905250115.1 Adineta steineri | reverse complement strand
ATGCAGGCAATGGCACTTTTAATACTCAAACTAATTACTCAGTTGGCAGTACTCCACGGTCATTAGCAGTTGCCGATGTGAATAGCGACACTAAACCTGATATTATTGTTGCAAACTTTGGTTCGAACACTGTCAGTGTTCTCTTGCATTGCTAAGGCTTATCAATGACTAACCTTTATTTATTCATTAACATTTTACTATTCTACTAAAAACATTACGCTTATAAAACATTATACGATACGAAATGCTATTTAGGTTCGCTCGATATTACGAATTTCAACAAAGCATTGCGATTATGGATAATATTGGCAAATACACCAGTATATTCATACATTGGGCAGTAATTTATTATTTTATAATAACATGTCTAGTTATGAAACTTTTCTGCATACATGAAACTATATGTATTGCAATTACTCAAAGTGCAAAACACTATAGCAAAGTTTCATAGGCTTAATTATTTTTCTCTGATCTGTTGCAAATAAGATCATTCATTTTGAATAATCAATAAAATTCTCGCTTTGAAAATAAATAAACTACTGCTGATTCTTTGAGAGAAAGTATACTTAAAGATGTGACTAGTGTGATGATAATGATGGTAAAGAAGGAAGTTACTCTCACACACTCTTCTAAAAATTGTTCAATGAAAATTCACGTATCTATTCGAAAGTACTTAATATCTTTTAGCCCGCTAGATGTCTATCAATATAATTATAAATTACCATAAACCAAATCAATAGAATACTTTTTCTAATTTAACTGAAATTTTTACTTTTTTTTATTATATGTTCGGTGCATAAGATAATACTAAAGATTTATTATTGATTTTTAGGCAGCGAAACCGTGCAGATGAATAGATTTTCTTTGTTATTTCACCCTCAAGATGAAATATTCTAATCGAAGAAATAAATCAACAATGATTTCAATGTATTCTAATGTACAGTTCTACGGAAATCGAAATTTATTGATTTCATCAATGTTCGATATCTATTAGTTACATCCAAGGGGGAACAAACTGATTTCCTGATTTGATTTTCGTGATTTCCCCTGATTTTTAGTTGATATTGCTGGAATGAAAACCAGTTTGTTCCCTCTTGATCTAATTCAATGTTAGAAATAATATTTTATTGTATGTGTGATAGTAAAAGAGCAATCTCTCTTTATAGAAGATCTTATAATTTTGATTTCGTCTCCATAGCTATGGCATAAGTCATATCATTCAACAATAGATATTATATACTTGACTATTAGCAGCATAACATGGTTCTTTATTTGAAATTGATGGATATTTTCTTTGGAAATTTTAAGATCAATTATATAAGAAATATTTTATTCAACAGTTGTCCAATAATGGCTTTTCCAAATGTGACTCCATAACTGTTTACTAATTATATATTTGATATTTTTAATTTCTAAAACACATTTTAATAGAAAAAGAAGAATATTACAAGGTGTTTATTTTTCTAATCTTCTACAACTAAAAACGAGGCGTACGTGGCATTTGTGGTGTTCTTCGAAAAGCTCCAGGTGTATTCGGTGCCGATATAGGTGTATAGCCTGGTGTATTTGGTCTTGGATAATCTTTTTGTTTACATATATGAATAGTTCTACCGGATAGTACAAGACTTATTAATAAAATAATAAATAATACACATGAAATTGCTAAACAAGCACTTGCAAAACTTTTATCATTACGTTCAAAACTTGATACAAAACCACCATTACTGTTATCAATTCCTTTCCAACCAGCAATTATTGTTCCATAGGTTGCTATTACAAATATCAATAAAAATATCGATACCAATAAACCAACAAAAAAGGTTAGTATCGTTGAGTAACTCTGTCTAACACCACTTGTAATACCTAATGCACCAGTTAGCAATATTACAAGACTAAATAACAATGTAGCTGTTGACCATGGCCAAATCCATCGATTTTCCGATTTAGGATTTCGAATATCTCCATTAAAATCAATGACTACATTAGCATCTATTAAATATTGATATGTTACATTAGAATCGTTTCGTCCACGATTAATCGAGCCTGTATAAATACGTCCAAGTTCTGATGATAATAAAGCTGCAGAAAATAAAATTATTAAACAACCAAGTACAAATCCATGCCAACGAAATGAATAACCATATCCATTGTTATTAAACATGTGAATGCCTCTACCTATACGATGATCTATTTTAGATGAAATATAAAAGTTACGTCTGGGACTATTATTATTATTCAATCTGGAAGATCGAATAGTACTAGCAAACATTATAGATTAGGTAATGACTAGTATGTACAAGTGAAAATCAAATGTATATGTACTCTATATGTCTCGTCGTTTCATGATAATTTTTTTTCATGATTTTGCTCGATGATAGAAAGAACATTAATCTAGTATATCATAAAACACAAAATGTGTGTAATTAAAGACAACTATATAAACGAATGAAATTGATCAAAAACAAAAATTTATACTCATATATCATAAAAAAATATTATAAGGGATAGAAGATTTTACTATTAAAATTCTAATAAAAATTGAAAAATAAAATTTTAGATTTAATTAATTGTACATACTTTTTAACGCACAGACGGAAAAAGAGAAGTAAAAAATCAAACTTTTAATTATATATCTTGTTTATGTTTTTTTCGTGTCACGGATGAATGACAAATATATTCGTAATTTTTTTTCTCGTCTGATAAGAACGGATAGTATATTGTCGTTAAGAAATAAACTATGTACTCGTTCGGTGATGAATCATTCTCATGACACCTTTACTTCCGAGCAGACAAGCGACAAGGTTACGTCTTTTCTAATAACCTATAGAATCAACTTAGACATTTTCATATTTTAGAATAATTAATATATATATCGTCTTTATGCTATAATCATAACCATAACGTGATTTAGATACCGAAAGCATGAAGGTTATTGTTCTCTCTAGTCATAACATATTACAAACTAAGAATAAAAAAATGCTTCAAAATAGAATAAAGAATTCACTACATATATTACAAAGTAAATTAAGATTATTGTATTTTTTTCTACATTTTATATGACAAGAATAGAAGATTTCGCTATGTATTATGTATTCAAGGATTTTTTGAATTAATCAAGTATACAATATTTTAAACGCAAGTTTTATCTCTTTTACCTATGCGTAACAAACCTTTGGTATACCTTTTTTTTTTATTATTTCTTTTATGTATGTTTTTGTTTGTGTAAGTATTTATTTGAAATTATCCTATTGAGATGGAGAAGAATATTTCAAAGTCACTTTACATTTCTTAGCATTTTTATTTATATATTAAACAATTTTTTTGTGACACTTAACTTAAAACACTTATCAAAAAAAAGTTTCATACGTTTTTTATAAGCAGTTATTTGATTGAAGGTTAAACAACGTGTCTGGTTACCTTGAATATGGTAAGTTACATCTAATTCTAATTGATGAGTAAAATCAGTTGCTTCTGTACATTTACTGAATTCAAATTATGTATAAACTATTCGATTATCGCACGATTTAAGCTAGTATTAATAATTCTGTTTTTATATTTATTATTTGCTTCAAATACCTTACCTATATATTATATTGACATAGAAAAATGTATAGATGTCTTTTGAATGATTAGATTTATTTGGATTTCTGATGTATATATCAAATAAGCTCCATTAAAAATTATTATAATGTTAATACGCAAATAAGGACAATGTTCTTGTTCTGTTTTCTCTCTCTCTCTCTTCTTTTTTTTTATCTTGTCGACAACTATATAAAACATCCAATCTACGCACACAAACATATATTAACATAGAGCTCTAATGTGACAAGTAGTTGCGACAAAGCAGGTGAAGTATAAATTCAAATAAGAATAAAATAATGTGTCTCATTGTTTTTAATCATTGTATATATTCTCCAGGTAGAAACACGTACATGAACACATTACATTTTATATTAAACACTCATCTATGAGATACTCAATCATGTCATTGAATAGAAAGATATGTTAACGAGAAATAACTTGCTCTCAAATGTATTTAACTCTTCATGTAAATGACAGTGCATACATTAAAAAAAACCTTGAACGGGTTGTCTAAGAATAGTATATAAGAGAAATCGATGGTATAGTTTGTTCAATTATATTTTACGCCATATGTTACTACTGAAGAAAAAAGTAATTGTTAATCTAAATGAGGTAAATTCTTTTCTTCTTACAACTGTTCTTTTGTGATTGCATAGAACAGGTTAGCATTTCTGTTCTTTTTTTTTCTCTTGCAAATAAATTGAACAAACTGTAATTTTCTTTTATTCTTTTTCATTCTCTTTTTTTCTCTCACAATCAATTTTAGAATAAATATACAGACGTGTACATATATTGTTTCGTCTTTTTTTTTATTATTTTCATTTTCTTGTTAGTGACGATGATGATGATCATCATCATAGTTAAGACAAGCTGTTGCTTTCCCAACATTGAAAAGAAAAAAAAAGGTTTTTTTTCTCGTTTGTCATTTCTTTACATATAGAGAACAGGAGTAGACAAGGTCGAATTTTTTTATATTTTGAGTATAAAATTTTGTTTGATTAGCCATATAACTGTTGATTTATTGAACGTTTGAATCAAAAAAAATCATGTTGTTTTTATTTTGTAGAATACAATGACTGTATGTAAAGTGCTTTTATATGGTCTAAAGCCATGTGATATAAGTAGTCATACGAATGATAAAATATCTGATATATCTCATCAACGGCAACATTCAATAATTTCAACAACACCACCTAAACTTCCATCAGAAAAATCATTATCACCCGATACTGATTATCTTAATATAGACATTAAACCTTTGCTAGCACCAACTAATGCAGTAAGAAAAATAAAACAAAAAACGAATTGGATATATCTTTGTTTATTTTTATTCTAGCGTTCTTCAACAAGTAGTGATACCGTTCATGAATCAAGTCCAATTCGTGTAATAATGCGTGAAACACCACGTGGACGTTATCGTATTTGTGTTTCTCAAACATTATTACGTTCACATATCGGTGATGTATCATGATATAATTGTATTTTTATAAAGAAACAATAACATATGGTTTAATCTATATAAGATCAATTTTTTTTTTGAAAATGCTATATATTGTCTGTTTGTTTTATTATTTCGAAATTAGTTTATCTTTAATAAAAATCTAATTCATTATTATTCTATATTTATTATTTATATTTTAATTAAATGTGTAGGTAGGTAGTTCGTATATTTTATAATACTGATGCTTGATCAGAATAGACAAAACATTTTCTTATTGTTGTTCATTAGTTATTCGAGAGAAAAGATTATGCATAACTTTCTCTTTTTTTTCTGCACTGTTTCATACTTATTTAGGCGAATCTTGATGTAAAATGACATTGCTTCGGTTCAATTGATTTACATGCACATTCTAATTCGAATTATCCTTGTTACTTATTATAATAATTCATGTGTATATATATTAGACAATCTAACTAACTTGACAATTTCCGTTTAGTCATCCCTTCTGTTATTTTTTTTCTTTCGACTTATATATTAGATCGGTCTAAATAACTATGTTATAGAAAAACCAATGAATTGTCGTTGTCATCAGATAAAAATTTGCCTAAGGAAAAAATATATTTAAGGAGAAAAGTTAATCTGATATAGTTTTGAGAAACTTCTATATCATCTATATGTTTCCTTTCGTGTTACAAAACGTTCTCTGTTCATTTATGCGTTCAAAAGAAATGCATGTCTGAATAAAAAAAAAAGAAACACAAGTTTATTCTATCTTTTCTCTGAGGTTGAATAAGATTACTTGACTAAGAATGCATAGAAAAGATAGAAAGCAAGAAGAGTCATTGAGCATATAACTAATTTATTGTATAAGAAAAACGACAAGAAGAAGGCTACGGCTTACACATTGACAAACATCAATGAATACATTCAACTACATAATTTTTATTAAGGTAAGTTAAAAAACTTCATTAATTAATAAAGATAATAGAAAAACAAAAGAAAAACACAGATAAGGTAAAATGAGAATGATATAAACATATCATGTTATGTTTCTTGTAAACTATGACTGATCATGACAGATAGTCTTTTGCAATATGTTTGAACTAATTTATACGTCCTTAGAGTGATGTTAATATTTAGATTTATGTAAGTTGAGATGAACGAAGCGGAAAGAAAGAATAAAGTTGTTGTTTGGCATTTCTTCGTTCAATGTTAATATAGATAATTGAGTAAAACAATATATAATCGAATATTTTTCTGTCAATCGTGAAATGTCATTTGAAAAAGAAAAAAAACTAAAAGTCTTTAACATGACGTTTATTTCAGCACTGATCTCCTGATAGAATTAACATGCCATTGGCTGCTCTAACTCCAGTACTAAACGATTTACTCAATAAAGACGGCGGTTGCTCATCTTCATCATCATCATATCCTCAATATTCATCTCAACAACAACAACCACCACAGCAACAGCAACAACCGAGTTCAACTGATGCATTAAATACGAATGATTACCTGCGCAAAGCATCTATTGTTGCTAATCAATTGTCGTCTTCATCATCTATTGATGATGTGAGTATTTTTGATTAATTATATTTATTTTTCGAATTATAGTGAATAGATATAAGAATCTTTTTATTCATGAATAAATGAATGAGTCTTATGTCGTTAATCAAACCCATAGAAATAAATTTGATATAAAAAGAGAAATCTATTGTTTCCTCTTCTTTTACTACTTCTCCTTCTTCTTCTTCAACATCTTATTCATCATCTTCACATTACGCCCGTTGCTCTTCATTTAATTGAGTATGATAGAGAATTCCGAAATAAATTATCAACATTTGTTTGCTATTATTTACTTATACTTAAAACATATAGAATAAGAGAAAGAACTTGTTTGAGAAACATGTTTAAATGAACAAAAAAAAATGCAAAGAGTTCTATTATACAACGACGACAAAATTAAGAAGATTCAATCGAACGCAATGATATCAAACACATGGTGATAATCTTTTTAACAAAAAAAAACGAAAACTATTGTTTTTAAATGATAAAATATATTATATTTATTTTTTTTCCTAATAGAATCTTCATCGACATACAATGACTGCAGTCAAATCACACAAATCATTAAAACGTGAAGATTCGTTTTTACAAAAATTTTCCAATCGGTATGGTTATCGTGGAATGGGAGCAATGGGTAAATCTATTTTTTATATAAAAATGAATCCCAAAATCTTTATATTTAAGATCCCATTAAACGAAATTTTCATTTAAATATGGAAAAAGATGAACCTATTAAATCACGTTATAAATTTGTACGACGAATACTTCGAACTTGTAATTATTTTGTTGTATCAACAGATGAATCATTTTTATTCTATTGGTTAATTATATTAAATATCTTTGTATTATATAATCTTTGGTTTGCAATTGCACGTCAAGCATTCGATCCATTACAAAGAGATTATTCGAAAATATGGGAAATTATGGATTATATAGCTGATTCAATATATTTTATTGATATTTTTATTCAATTTCGTACCGGTTATCTTGAACAAGGTATACTAAAATAATCTAAAAAGTTTTTTTTAATCATATTGACTCTACAAACAAAAAGTATAAATTAGTTGACATAGAAATTAAAAATTAATGATTTTTTTTAATTGCATATTTATATTTTCTATCGTCGGATCGTCTTTTTTTTTCGGTACTGAAATCAACAATTTTATTTAAAAAAATATGTTCTAGGTTTACTTGTTTACAATCATTACAAACTTACAATCAATTATATACGTTCTTCTAATTTTCTACTTGATATACTCTCGTTAACACCATTAGAATTACTTCAAATTAAATTTGGTTCAATACCAATTCTTCGTTTTCCACGTTTTCTAAAAATTTATCGAACATTTCAACTTTATTATTATCAAGAATCACGTACGGTCTATCCAAATACATATCGTGTTATGAATCTTCTTCATATTCTACTTTTATTGGGACATTGGTTAGCATCATTTTATTTTATGGTATCGAAAGCTGAAGGTTTTGTTGGATATTGGTCATATCCAAAACCTGTTGGAAATTTTTCTGAATTAGCAAGAATGTATCTTCGTTGTCTTTATTGGTCAACATTAACATTAACAACTATTGGAGATTTACCACCACCAGAAACGAATTGGCAGTGAGTAGATTCTTTTATTTCTATATAGTCTTAAGAGTTTTTAAAATTTCTCTTGTTCGTCTTGTTTTTTCTTTCTTTTTTTCTATTCTCAAAAGCTAGATGGCTCAAAAATTTTTCGAACAAACGGTAAATATAAATGCTTTGTGTATTCTACTGAATATGTAGAATTTGATTTATTTGAACAAAAAATCTATTTTCATTATTTTAGTTACGCTTTTCTTATAAGCGTTCACTTGTTCGCTGTTTTCGTCATAGCTATTATCGTGGGTAAGCAATAATAAATATTAAAAAGAAAGTAAAATAATGAGTTCTTCTTGAGAAATAATTTTCATATACAAATAAGAATTGCATTTTATGGATAAATTACTCAGATACACATCACATTGTTCATTTATATTTGAGGGCTGTTTTTGCTATTACTGGTTATATGATTGGAATATTTGTTTATTCATTAATTATAGGTAAAATTGAAATAAAATTATTGAAAAATTTATTTTTATTTTTTATTAGGACAAGTTGGAAATGTTATTACAAATCGAAATGCTAGTCGGTTGGAATTTGAACGTTTATTGGTTAGAATTAAAATAAAATTTAAGACTAAATTATTTTCAAGAACTTTTTTTTTTTTATCTTTTAGGATAGTGCAAAACAATATATGCGTTCTCATAATGTACCAGCTGAAATGCAACGACGTGTACAACGTTGGTACGATTATTCATGGTCACGTGGTCGTATGTCGGGTGCTGGTGATGTTCATTCAATAAAACTTTTACCAGATAAACTTAAAACAGAATTAGCGTTGCATGTGAATTTAGGAACCTTAAAAAAGGTAACTATATTTCAAGAATGTCAACCTGAATTTCTTCACGATCTTGTTTTAAAAATGCGTGCGTATATATTTACACCTGGAGACATTATTTGTCGCAAAGGTGAAGTTGCACGTGAAATGTTTATTATAGCCGATGGTGTTCTCGAAGTAGTCAAGTAAATATAATCTGTGATTAAATAAAAAAACAATCTAATATTTCTAGTGAAAAAAATGATGTTCTAACACGTTTGGGTCCAGGTGATTTTTTTGGTGAAATTGGAATTTTAAATATTGATGGTGCTAATCGACGAACAGCTGATGTACGAAGTGTTGGTTATTCAGAATTATTTTCTTTATCAAAAGAAGATGTTCTTGAGGGTTGTCGAGATTATCCTGAAGCTGAACGTAAATTATATGAATATGCTCAAAATCGACTTGGTTTTGAAAGAGCAAAAAAAGAAGCAGCAGAAAAAATGAAAGGTGCATTTAGTACTTTAACATCAATTGCATCATGTTTAACACAACAACTAGTAATAGCACCACCGCCACCACCATCACCACCACCAATTCTTTCAGCTATACAAGAAATAAGTGAAAAAGATGTAAATAATGATAATCAACAGATATCATTATGTCGTTCGAATCGAGCAATATCATTAAAGTAAAAATACAAAATACTTTTTTTTAATTTAAAATTAATTCATTGACTTGGCTTTTTTAAAACTAGATCAAAATTACAACATTCACCTCCTACTTTACAAGATTTTGTCTGTGATAATCAAGAGAAACCTTTACTTGATCCAAATATGTTATCATCAGATTATTCATTAGTTCAGTCGTTACGTACATATTCAAATGATTTGATAAGTGATATTGAATTATTAATTAATGATAAAATAGTATAAAAAATCATGATGATTTGTTTTAAAAATCATTCCTTTTCTTTTTCTTTCTTTAAGCGTTCTGTTCAAGAATCTTATCGACAACAAATTGCTGAATTACAAGAACAAAATCAACTTAAAGATTTACGAATTGGATTATTAGAACAGAAATTACAAAAACTACAGGTTTGAATTCAAAAAAATTTTTAGAAAAAAATTACGATTTATTTTATATTTAGAAAGTATTATTCAATCGAACTAAAATATGGTTTGATGAAGATTGAAGAATTTCCTAAATCATTGCTACTCTGGGACTGATCTTCTTATTCTTTCATTTGTTCGAAAAATGTATTTTTACATTTATTCAATAAAAATAATCTTTGAATTAAATAAATACTTTATTTAAATAGAATTCATTTTTTCTTATCAAGAGCGATCATATATATATTTACAGTTATAACAATAAAATAATTTACGCTATTACTAATTTTCAGGTAGAATCAAAGTATAAATGATTATCAAAACTAAATCTAATATATATTTGAACGTTAGATGTTACTATTTTCCTTCAAAAAAGTCACGCATGCACACTAATGTTTTCTAACACACGGGCGACATCTATTAAACAATTAACTTATCAGTTTTTAAAAAGTACGTCATTTAATTTTAAATAAAATCTATAAATAATGATGAAAATACATAAAATATTTTTTATTCAAATAAAAAAATGCCGACTATAACCAATCATATGAAAACTTCTTTGTTTGCCATCTTTCTTCTGTTTGCTAATGGATGTATATACATGTAGTAGCTTTGTCTTCATCGTTCTTTCTTTTCTGTTATTATTGTTTACTTAACAGTGCAAGTTGAACGAACTGAATAAGGAAACGAAGAATAGAAAAAGAAGAAGAAGAAGAAAAAAACGGGAGACAGAAAACAGCCTAAAAGAAAGAAAATGATGCGGAGGCGTTGACGTCAATCGCGTTGTCATTTGGCGTTCTTCTTATTCTAATAAGAAATCGAAACGGATTCTTTTTTTTCTCCTATTACAATAATAACACATTTGATTTTTATTTTTTAGAATCACGTCATGATCAATTATTAATTAAAATAAAATAGAAAACAAAAAATGTTTAGTACATTTGCTGATGTATTTGGTTCAGATGATAATCATACAAATAATCCATTTGGTACATCAACAACATCAACAGTCGATCCATTTGGTATATCAACTGATAAAAATTTAACAACATCAACAACTGATGCATTTGGTATATCAACTGATAGAAATTTATCAACATCAACAATGGATCCATTTGGTATCTCAACTGATATGAAATTATCTGCATCTTCACAACGATTTGATGATAGTCCATTTATAATTGAAGCATCAAATGACGAAAATAATAAATTTCGTAGTGGAAAAGATGCATTATCATCAACAAATTGGAATGCCTATCAAAATAATGCCAATGAACCAGCACCTTCATTTGATCCATTTGAAAATATTCAAGATAAAACAACAAATTTATCACTGAATAACAATAATATAACACATTCAAAAAGTATTAATCTTATTAATCCATTTTCAATTCCAACAATTCCAAATGATATATCAACTGTACCTGTACAAGCTACAGCAATTGATCTTTTATATGATCTGAATGTTGATCCAAGTACATTACCAGCAAATAATTCTGATAATTCACTAACACATTCTGATCAAGTACAATCATCATATGATCTTCTTGGTCTTAATAAGCAGCAAGCTAGTCCAGCACCATCAGTTAAAGTATTAAAAAGTGATAGTTTAACTGATATACAAAAATTAAATCCAACAAAAAATTCATCACCATCAACATCTTTATTAACGAAATCAAATATTCCAACAGCAGCATCATATCATTCATTACCAACAAATGCTCCACCAACATCACCAAGTACATTACGTATTCAAGCAACAGCATTAACAATTATGACAGGTACAACAACATCGACAGCACCCTATGATGATCAATTTCTTGATTGGTTAACACAATCCGATGATTTAATGTGTGGTGTCGATCCTAATTTAAGTGGACAATCAAAAAAAGCTGATATTAATATGTTAAAAAGTACAGAAGATCTTTTAGGAAGTATTTATAAACAACAACAACAACCACAACCACCAACAACATTAACAACAGTTCAAGAAGTTGCTCAAGAATCAACTGTATCTTCACCTATATCAATTCCTAAACCATCTATACGTCGTCCATCAATTGAAGATGTTCCATCAATTTGTATTCATGAACCAACAAGTGATCATAATGATAGCAATATTGTTCCCCAAGGATATTTTGATAACAAGAAAAAAGCTATGAAACAACAAAATGATAATGATTCCGATGATTCTGATGATTCAAAAATGGTTTTTAAAATATCAGAAAAAAAACATGATACATCTTTTAATGACATGAATATACCTGTTCCATTATTGCCACCACCACCATCACCATCAACAACGAAAAAATATAAAGAAGCAAGTGATGATGCAAGTTCATCATCATCAGCTACAGACGATGAAAATGATCCATTAGCTATGTTTCGTTCAAAACCTATGAAAAATAAAACGAATGAAAAACAAAATAATAATCTTATAAGTGACTGGGATGAACAACCAGCAACAGATACAAAAATTAATCAAGAAGAAGTTAGGGTATGCTTTAATGTTGTCCTATATATGTTTATTGTTGTCTTGTATGTATATGACAAATTGTATCTAAGGTTGGTATTATATTTTTGTAAATATTTATAGAATAGATCTTTTTTCTAATTTTCAATATTTAATTTTAGCAAGAAAAAGCTCGAGCACAATCAGTGGATTATTATTTACATGAACCTGATTTAGATGATAGTGCACCATTAGATGCATATCATAGTGATATTAATGAAATTCAATTACAACAAACAAATGGATGGTTATTACAAATTCGTGTACCATTAAGACAAAAAGATTTATATAAGAGTACATTTCAAAGATTTAGTGAATCACGTAATTGGCAAGAAGTTCAAGTTCGAATATCATCTGACGAAAAAAAATTACGTTTTTATCTTCCTCAAACACCTGAACAAACATTTGCTGAAATTGAATTACAAACATGGTATCAATGTACTAAATTAAGTCTTCAACAACATGATCAATATTCAAAAATTCATACATTTAAAGTTTTTGAAGCTAGTTACAAAGAAATTCCTCAAGTTCGTATGGATCGTCTTGTAACATTACCAGAAAAATTATTAAGAAAATTTACTCGACCAAATAAAGCTCAACAAGTTTTACTTGATCATGCTAATTGTGTTCAACAAGAAATTGTTAAATTTGGTCAATTAAATTATACATATCTTAAACAATTTTCAATTATATTAGATGATTTATTTTGGACAATGCCTGTAACACGTAGTCGATTACAAAAACATTTAAAAGAAGAAGTTACAATTAAAATTTTAGATGAATATTATGCACATATTGATAAATATCGTCATATATGTAAACATAAATCTCGTACACGTGTATTTATTTTGGCATTTTTAAATGGTACTGAACCAGTTGTTGAAATTGGTATGAATGATTGGTTTCGTCATGGTAAAGAAGTTAATAAACGGAATGAAATTATTATTAATAAAACATTACAAGAATATTGGATTAAACCAGAACAAGTTGAATTAGCAACAATTATTGATTCAAGCGAATATGAAAATACACATTTACTTAAATTAATACCACCGGATAGTCAAAAAATCGAAATTATGCGTTTTCGTACACGACCTAAACAAAATGTTGAATTACCATTACAGGTAAATCCTATAATAATAATAATATTTACTTTATGTTTTGTTTTTTTAAAAATAAATTAGGTTTATTGTTTTATGTCATTAATTGAACGACAAGTAAATATTCGAATTGAAGTCATTGTATCGAATGCATTTAATATAAGTATATTATCAAAAGCATCATCAATGGCAACAAATGATAAAACAGCTAACATACGTGATGATAACAGTGATGAACAATGTCCATGTGAAAATATTCAAATACGTTTTCCAATACCTGATGCATGGGTTTATATGTTTCGAGTTGAAAAACGTTTTCGTTATGGAGCCATACATAGTGTCCGTCGTAAAGCAGGAAAAATTAAGGTAATAAATATGATAAATATTGTGCAAATATAATTCAGTTTTGTTTTTCATAAGAAAATATATAATTTGATCATATAGGCGTTCATTCTTCTATGTAGACATGATCAAAGAAGATTGTATCTCTCTAGAGAAAAGAAGAAAAACAACAACTTATTCTTCTAAGATATTAGATACAGAATTGATTGCATTTCTTTTTAAACATTATGTTAAAATATATTATTATTTTGATTAATAATAATACGTCACGATGTGTGGGAAATAATGCAGAATGTTTTCTTCCGATTCAATTGACATGTCACGATATAAAAGATTCAAAAGAGCAGTTTTTTATTCTTTTTGGTCAATAATATTTTACAAAAGGTTAAGACAGCGAATGATTTAAAGATTTTTTTGTTATAAAATCTAAAGTAGGTCACTAAGTTAACTTCCGTTGTAACTAATAATATTAAAAATAGAATCACTCGACAAAGAATTTACATTAATATTATCACGCAATCAAGTCATTGATAGTAAGTTTTAAGTATTATTACACTTTATTAAAATGATAAGACTATCAATCAATTATGCGCTTATTTTTAATCATAATTATAAACAATTAGAATCTGAATATTTTATATAATGATTTTGTTCATTTTTGATGAACATATCACGAAAGAAAATTATTCTTTTTCTTTCTTCCGGTTATTTTAAATAATTAATCTAATCATTCCTAGGGTCTTGATCGTTTTATGCTTCATCGTGGTGATCCACTTGCAGCAATGATGGCAGCGTCAGTTGGTGTAGCAAAATATGAACAAGCATTTCGTTGTATTGTTTGGCGTATTGATCAATTACCAAAACGTGATCAAGGTGCTTATAAAACACATATATTCGAATGTAAATTAACAATTCCATCATATGATCCAGTACCGGAAAAATTTGAACCAATAGCAGAAGTTGAATATGCAATGTCACAAGCATTTATTTCGCATTGTCAAGTAAATCAATTTGTTTTTTTTTAAATATATTGATTTTCTTATGTATTAATTTTTTTTTTCTAGATTCGTTCAGTTGCTATACCACAAGCTGAAGAAGCACCAGAAAAATGGATAAAACCAAAAAGTCAATTTACTTATACACTTGATATAGAATATGCATTTAAAGAAGAAGAAAAGAAAGAATTTGCACCAGTTGAAATCGATATGAAAGAACAATCAATGTCTCAAAGTGAAACAGAAAATAATTCACATTCGGATGAAAGTGATTAAATTTTTTTGAAATATCATATGCCTTTAATTCATAAATATATGTATATGCAAGAAGAAATCAACGATTTATTATAATTAGCATTTACCAAAACAAAAATATCTAGATTAAAATTTTTCATACCAATTTACTTAGATCTCTATGCAAGATATCACGTTTTCTTTACCTTATATGTTAGTCATTCTTTGTCTTTTTCTTTTTTTTTCTATGTACCCAGTTCTTTTCCTTCCGTTTGATTTTTGTGTGATATTTTTCTCTTTTTATTTATACCTGCTTGTTGTATTTGTATTTTTTAGAGAATCTATGTCATTTTTATTTTTCACCAATGTTTTGTGTATGTTTCGTATAAACAAAAACAAAAAATAACAACAATAATAAACAAGAAAAATTTTATCCTTTCCCTTTTGATTTTAATTTCAGATAGAAAAAAAAACAAAATGACAGTTAATGGAAATACACGTTCATTAAGACAACATGTACAACGTTCACTTGGTGATGATTTTGTTGAACCACCCGCATCTGTTTTGCCAAATGATATTGATGATGATGAAGATGAAGGTGAAGAATTTCAACCAAAAGCTGCAGCAAGAGGACGTCCATCAACAACACCTGGACGTGGACGTGGACGACCATCACGTACAGGAAGAAAAACAAGTGCAACAATTAATCAAGCTGATGATGATTCTATGGAAACAAGTTCAGTTACAATGACAACAGGAAATAATACCACATTTGCTAGTGCTCAACAATCCGAAGAAAAAGGATATTTTCATCATTTATTAGCTGGAAAAACGAATATACAAGTATTAGTTGATCAATGGATTGATTCATATCAAGCTAATCGTGATGAAGCATTAATTGAATTAATGCAATTCTTTTTGGATAGTAGTGGTTGTAAAGGAAAATTAACACAAGCAATGTATTTAAAAATGGAACATGTTGATATGTTACGAGCTATGACTGAACATTTTGATGAGGTAATATAATATTTCAATTCTCATAGAATGAAAAAATGCTAAAGAATTTAATTATTTTATTTTAAGGATACATCGGAATATCCAATAATAATGGCTGGTTTACAATATAAAAAATTTCGTACATCATTCAGTGAATTCGTTGTATTATTAATAAAACAAGCATCCTATTCTATTATTTATGATCAATATATGATTGATAATCTTGTAACATTATTAACTGCTTTATCTGATTCACCTGTACGTGCTTTTCGTCATACTGGAACTCTTGCTGGTAAAATTAAATTCTTGTCGATTATACGGAAGAATATAAGTTTTTTTGTTATTTTAGTTTTAAAAGTTATGACAGCTCTTGTTGATATTGCATTAACAATAAGTATACAAAAAGATCAATGTCAAAGACAATATGAAGCTGAACGACAAAAATCAAGTGCACGACGTGCTGCTGATCGACTTGATACATTAACAGCGAAACGAAAAGAGGTTTATTTTCAAGAAAAATATTTCGTATTTTATAATATTTCTATTCATTTTATTTTTTTTTAGCTTGAAGGAAATGAAAATGAAATAAAAAGTTTTATGAATTTTATATTTAAAGGTGTTTTTATTCATCGTTATCGGTATATATTCAAAAAATCTATTAACTGATAATATGCATATATCTATATTATTTTAGAGATATTGTACCAGATATTCGATGTTTGTGTATGAGTGAACTTGGTGAATGGATGAAAAGTTATCCGATGGTTTTTCTCGATGATATTTATCTTAAATATATTGGTTGGACTTTATATGATAAAGTAAAAATTCTAAACATTTCTTTTTAATATTAAATCTATTCATTCTTTTAGGTTGGTGATTGTCGTTTACGTTGTTTACTTGCCTTAATACCATTATTTCAAACAACTGATCTTGTTGGTAAACTTGAATTATTTACAAATCGATTTAAAGATCGTATTGTACAAATGACAGTTGATTGTGAATATGAAGTAGCTGTACAAGCAATTAAACTTTTAACTGCTATATTAAAGTAAAAATCATCTTGAAAGAGAAGAAAAAACACGATGAAATTTGTTTTTTTTGAATATTAGATTTAATGAACGTATACTTGAAGATAAAGATTGTGAAAATATCTATGAACTTGTGTATCATTCACATCGACAAGTTGCACAAGCTGCTGGAGAATTTCTTAATCAAAAATTATTTCATAAAGCTGAACAACCATTAACATCATCGAAAAAACGTAGTCAAAATACAGCTTTTATGCATTTACTTGTACAATTTTTTATTGAAAGCGAGGTAAAATATATTTTATTATAATTCTTAACAATGACGTTTAATTTTTAGCTTCATGAACATGCAACATATTTGGTTGATTCTATGTGGGATCAACATCCAATGATGAAAGATTGGGAATGTATGACTGATATATTACTTGAAGCACCCGATCAAGAAGAAGATCGTAAGTTTAATATTTTCGGTCGAGAAAACAAAATAATGTATAAATATTTATTTTAGCACTCGATGATCAACATGAAAATTGTTTAATTGAAATTATGGTTTGTTGTGTACGTGAAGCAGCTACTGGTGAATATCCAATTGGTCGTGGTCAACCAAATCGAAAAGTAAATATATAAAAAAATAGGAATTTTAAAATAAATTTTCTTTTGTAGTTAACAATGAAAGAACAAAAACAAAAAGAAGATGATAAACGTGTATTAACCGATCATTTTATCGGTACTTTACCACCATTACTTAATAAAGTAAAGTATTTTCTTTCCTGTTAATCAATATTTTATTTGAAATTTATCTAGTATATTGCTGATGCTGATAAATTACTTAATTTATTACAAATTCCACTTCATTTCAATTACGAAGTTTATACAACAACACGACGTGAACGTGATCTTGATGCTTATTTAACAGCATTGAGTGATATTGTACAAAGACATACAACAGCTGAAGTTTGTTTTCAATATGTAGATATATTTTGTTTTTATCTTTATTTTAAAATTTAGATATTTGATGCTGTTTCAAAATGTTTCGAATGTGTTTGTGATGTTAGTTTTACATTATCAAATCGTGCTATTGCACATCGTGGAAATATAATTGATAAAATTTTAGCAAATTTTAATGCTGCAATGGGTATTTTTGAAGAAATGGTATGATAAGATTCTTTTTTTTTATTATATATAATAATTCTATTTTAATTTTATTAGGATGAAGCTGATGAAGATGATTTATATCCATTATTACTTAATTTAAGAAAATTAGATGCATTTCATCAGTAAGACTAGAAACAAAAATTTTTAAATAATATAATGAATAATTAATTTTTTTTTCAAGATGTCATGATTTGGATAATATAGATCTATGGGATAAAATACATTTATTATTTAAAGCAGCTATTGATAATGAAGATATGTCACCAGAGGTAAAATAGATATTGAAATTATTTTATTTTAAAAATTAATTCTTTTTTTTATAGATTGTTGATAAATGTTTTGGTATTGCTAATCGTAGTTTACTTTGGGGATTATATCAATTGGATATTCAATTTGATAAGGTAATTATAAAGAAGAAAATCATTCATATTAAAATATAAATTTAATTTAGGATTTATTAAAAAAACTTGTAAAACGAACTCGTAAATTATGTGCTCTATGTCAAAAATTAATGTTACATGCTAATACTCAAATTTGTCATTATGCATATTCAACATTATGTGATTTATTAATAAGTATGAGTCCTCATTTAGTTGATAAAAATCCTGATTATCAAGTTCTTGTTGTTGAAATTAATGAAAATCTTATTCAAGCTTTATTAACATTCTTAAATACATATGTATTCTTTGCTGAAGAACCAAAAAGTAAAATTGACAATAAATCTATTCTTATTATTTTAATCTAAATTTCGATATTTTCTAGATCAAGATGAACAAGGAAAAATTGAAACACTTCATAAAAAACGTAATTTATTAGCTGCATATTGTAAATTAATCGTACATAATGTTTTACCAATACAAGCTGCAACAAATATTCTTAAATATTATGTTAAAGTATATTTTTCACAAAATGAAAATTTACTTTTTTTATGTGTATATTTTTTCTTTTTATAGTTTAGCAATGATTTTGGTGATATTATTAAAAATACATTTACACGTGCTCGAGATATTTCCAAAATTCATACTGCAAAAACAATGGCTTATAGTCTTATGGCTGTATGTAGCAGAAAAAGAATTTTTGAAATTATTTATTTTTTTGGAATTTCTAGGTTTATAAAGATTGTGTTGCAGCTCGTGATACTGCACAAGAAGCAGCTGGCAATGATGAAACTATTGCTATTGATTTATCACCATTACGAGTAAGAATATAATTTAATTATAAAAGAAAAGATTTTTTGAATGTTTATTTTTCGTATTAGGAATTAGCACGTCGATTTAATCTTTCATTTGGTCTTGATATGGCTAAACAACGAGAAGCACTTGCTGCTCTTCATCGGTATGTTGTAATAAATTTAATATATCTATATGTTGCTTTTTTCTCTCTCTAGTGAATGTATTCGTTTTGCATTAACACCATTATTCAAACATGATGATCCATCTCAACCCGGTCCAAATATTCTATTTCTTGAAGTTTTACCAGAATTTGCATCAAAACTTCTTAAACCAGATAAAAAAGCAATCTATGATCATGTTGATAAACTTGTTCATAATGCAACAATTGATGGTGATGCATGGCAACCATTAATTAATTATCGTCGTATTCTTAATGATGAACCAGGTGGTGGACATGGTCAAAAACCTCGTACTTCAACTGCTACTCGTGGACGTAAACGTGCAGCACCACAGGATGGTAAATAGATTTATTTCATCAATTTCTTTTTTCTATCTAAAATTTTATTTCTCTTTTAGATGATAACTCTCGATTATAAATCATGAATGAGTCTTGTCTATTTTGTACAGCATGTCAATGTATATATATATTTCTTGTGTCTTTGTTGTTATGATTATTGTATTAATTAGTCAAACTTTTTTTGTGTATGCTGTTGTTAGTAGTCTATGAGACTTCTGTTATATAAATAAAATGCTAAGAAATGATACTTTACAAGGTTTTCAAAATATATTGCGCTGAAACATTCATATCTAGAACGAATAATTCCATCAGATCCGCTGGGAATTCGCCGGAAATTGAACTCCATTAATACATATTTTGTTTCTTGTAAACCTTTCGATTATAAATTGCTAGTGAAGTCTTTGCTTGGTCTCCGAATGAAACACCCAAGGCACACTTTTGTTTCAATTTTCCTCGAATGTTGTAATGACAGAGAGGTCTTAATTATTTAACTTTGAAAAACAATTGTATTTATTCTTCTATGAGTGTATTTCGATTCTTATTATGATATCAGCAAAAAAAAATGAAAGTTGACAAGAGATTTAAGAATAATAGTTCTCGTCAATAAAGTGTTATTCGCATGATTACTCTTCTATATTTAATGCAATGTTAAGCAAAGTATCTATGTAGTCCTTCGCGAGTTTTCTTGCTTTCTCGACGTAGAGTGTGGGTGTTGGTCTTTATCTTTATTCAGCCAT
>CAJNOI010000011.1:640666-664488 GCA_905250115.1 Adineta steineri | reverse complement strand
TGATGCCAATATTAAATAAGATGGACTTAAAATAGTAAACAAAAACTTTGTATAATAACGAAAATGACAGAAACTTAGATTATATAAAGAAGGATCGATATTATAACCATTTGATAGTATTGCTAATAACGTAGTTGTATAAATTTGTAGAAGATTACTAATATTATACGCTATCAAATATATTGCACATGGATTTTTGCGTAGATTTTTTTTTTGTAAAAACAATCAAACTAAGTACGCAACTTACAGTACCCAGAAACATCAAAATTGGTCCACCGTATTTATATAAATTTGTTAGTACTGATATTAATGATGAGTTATCATTTATTTCCGACGACATTTTAATCGATTTATCTAAAAAACATCCAATGTAAGAGATATTATGTTAGAAACAATTAACTTGAAAATTCTTTTCTGAAGTATTTTATACTGAGATTTTAATTGAATATCCCATCGCAGATTGAAATAATGTTCTCACAGACCAATTACAACAAAAATAAACGAAGAAATCTTATTAACAGATTATAACGCCAAGAAAATGATGAATTATACTGCCTGTTAATATATTATTTTGGTGACTAACACTATCTGTGCGATAAAAATGTTGCTCATAATGTCCCAAGTAGAAACAAAAAAGATTAAAAAAAACTCACTTACCAACAAGACTATAGATATTTTCTGTGTTCTCGAAAAAGATCACGCGAGATATAATAATTAAAATTTAATACAAGATTTTCTAGCTCGTAATATATACGAAGGAAATGCCGGTATACCCTAAGCAAGGCTAAAGCGAACGACTTTATTAGATTAATGGTTGTTTTATTTTAACGGTTTCTAGCATAAAGTGAGGAAGTGGAAATAAGGACCGTTCCATGACAAACAGTTGTTATTTCTGTTTTATGAGAATTTCTTCAGACGAAGTAAATGATAAAAGTAAAGCGACACAAACTTTAATAAGCCCTCTACTGATAGAAGTCTTACTTGATGAAATAAAAATGTTCGTTCATAAAGTTTCGAGTTTCTTCGATCTATGGGTGTGGATGGGTAGGTGTGGGTAAACAAATGGTGGATCCACATCCTCACCCATCCTCAATGCATTTCAAATTGAAGAATATTTGTATACTGCAAACTAATCTATGAAGTATTCGATTGTGAACAATTTTGTTTTTCAGACATATCAATTATCTCAGGTGTGCTTAAAATAAAGTACTATTTTAACATTAACCATCTTGAATTTTTAAACATAAAGAATAATTATAGTCAAGAAAAATTTACTTGAGTAACTTCAGATGAACAAAAAATGAATGAATCTATATATTATATAAGTTAAAAGTAGTGTTATTTAAATAAATTTGTTTATATATAGTACTGATTCCATATTTAAGTGATAATGACAGTTGAGTGTATAGTTAAACCAAATACCAACTATGCAAAAAGTTCAAAATCAATATCAAAATAAAGAATAAAACTTATCTTCATTGAAAGAAATATTTATACCATGACAATCAAGAACATTTAAACGCAGTTTTTTAACTTTTTCTTCATGAAACTATGCCTCGTTCAACAATATAACAAAACAATTCAACTCAATTTCACATAAGTTATTCTTTTATACCACGATTATTATTCAAGAAATATATATTGGTTTCTTCTTGTTATATTGCAGGGAATACTCTCGAAAAGAATTAGAAATGTAGATATGTCTGAGATGGTCATTTATACACAGACATGTGTGTTACCTTATCAGTCGGCTTTGTGCATTACGTTTTTATTATTCGCAGAGTTGTTCTCTGTACGCTCGCGTGAGTTACTACAAAGTAACATTAACCCGAACATAAGTGAACGAAATATTCTTTTATTTATTTATTAACTAGTTTTTATCATATATTTTACAATTTCAATACTATTCTTCACACTTTTTATATGAGGATGAGTTGGAGGTAGTGCACGTTGTAATATGTTCAGAGCACGTTCAAAATATGAAAGTGCTTTCGAATAATCTTTCATGTTTTGATATACAGTACCGATGTTGTTGTATGAAGTAGCCAAACCAGGATGATTTGAAGGGAGAGTTTTTTCATCAATTTCAAGTGCTTTTTCGCAAAAATAAAGTGCTTTCGAGTACTCTTTCATGTTGTCATACACACTACCGATGTTGTTGTATGAAGTAGCCATATCAGGATGATTAGAAGAAAGAGTTTTTTGCCAAATTTCAAGTGCTTTTTCATGAAAATAAAGTCCTTTTGAGTACTCTCCCGTCTTGCCATACACGATACCAATGTTGTTGTATGAAGTAGCTAATGAAGGATGATTTGAAGGAAGAGTTTTTTGCCAAATTTTAAGGCCTTTTTCGTAAAATGAAAGTGCTTTTGAGTACTCTCCCATGTTGTCAAACACCAAACCGGTGTTGTTGTATGAAGTAGCCAAATCAGGATGATTTGAAGGAAGAGTTTTTTCAGAGATTTCAAGTGCTTTTTCAAAATATGAAAGTGCTTTCGAGTTCTCTCCCATTTTTTTATACACCAAACCGATGTTGTTGTATGAAGTAGCCAAAAGAGGATGATTTGAAGGAAGAGTTTTTTGTTGAATTTCAAGTGCTTTTTCGAAATATGAAAGCGCTTTTGAGTACTCTCCCATGTTGTCAAACACCAAACCGATGTTGTTGTATGAAGTAGCCAATGAAGGATGATTTGAAGGAAGAGTTTTTTGTTCAATTTCAAGTCCTCGTTCATAATACCAAATAGCCTTTTCATAGTCACCCTGGTCATCTTTGATATATCCCAGCTGATGATGATAGAGCGCTTTGTCATTCTCATCAGATGTCTGTTCGAGTAATACATTATAAAGTTCGTCAGCTTTATTAAATTGACCAATTTGAAGCAATAACTTACCCAATCTTTTCCATCCAGTGCTACCACCAGCTTCTTGTCGTATTCGATCAGTAAGTAATCGTAGTTGTTGATCATCATCCGATGTTAATTCTAGCTCAACTTGATAAAGTTGATTATTATTATCCATTTGTTTAATTGTCTTCACTCGAAAGACTGTGTGCATTGAGAAGAGAATTTCATCTTCGTCCCTAAAATAACTTTTCTCTTTGATGGAGGCAAATGGTGTTGATTTCAAGCAAGGATCAATAGACATTATAAACAAAATGCCCACCTTCTTTGGCTCTGTTGAAGCATTTCGAGCAAAACCGAGGGATACTTCTTTATCTGTACTAGTAGATAAGAAACTGTTAAATGACATAAGTCCACCTTTTGCTTTTTGAAGTTTTTCAAAGTCTGATTTCATAAGACCTTGTCCTCGATAAACTAAAAAAGGCTTTCCATCGTAACTACTTACTTGTTGTTCGTATAGCTGTTGAATTTGTTGATGCAGATGACACATAAAGAAACCCATAATGATAATTGCATCAGCGTCCAGTGTTCGAAGAGCATAATTGAGCATAGAATAGATATTGGATGGGAAAGTATACCACCAAATAGCTAACTCAGCATCGTATTCTTTCTCAAAACGGTTAGTATTGATTGGTGACAAGCTGTTGTTATTTCGGCAAAAAGCACTAAACTGTTGGATCACTTGTACATCATATTCGATATCAAGGAGAATCTCCTTGAATAGTTGTGTATACATGAAAGTTGGCTCCAACTGATTTAAATTACCAGTTGAAGCCATTTGATTTACCGCGAGAAAACTTACGGCAATTGTGTTTTGGTCACATTGCTTAACGGCTAGTTGCAACGCTTGACAAATATGAGCGATATTTGTATAGATACCTTTAATTTTTGCCCAGTTTTGAGTCCATCCTTGGTGCCTGGATTCGTCGCCACAGAAGATGTAGATTACATCCAACTGTGACATGTCATGAATTCCAGGAACCAAATGTTGACCTAATGAGCCTGATGTTATCACAAAGGCTCGTTCCTTGTCAACCTTGTTGAGTACTTGAATGCACTGATTCGGTTCAGTGCATAAGCTGACATTATTGACCACATTCTTCAATTGAGTGAGCGTATCCTGGCAGTCCTTGTCTGCTTGGTCGATGCTGGCATCTGCCCAGATGAGAAGGTAATTTTGTGTCATACGTTGTCGTGGTTGACGAACATAAGACACTGTTGCTCCATGAGACGATTTTATGCTCGATTTTGAAGGTTTCGGGCCCATGATACATTTATACTAATAATCAGACGAGAATTGAATGCGGTTGAAAAGCTAAGGGTTTTATGCTTAAGCAAAGAAACGAACGCTGTGATTTATATGAGAATCAGATCTCTTCATGACAATGTTTTTATGATATCATTAGCTATTTTTTTTATGTTTATTACTATTATCTATAATAAAATCCTGTCCTGTGTATCATTCAGCTTATATCGTACAACAAGGTGAGTAGGAAGAAGAAAGAAGAATTCATTTTTTCCCACTTTCTTCACATATAGGAGAGAATATCGTTAATAAAAAAGACACATATTTACTCTGCAAATAATGTGCGTCAACAGGCTGACTGCATTTTCTCCTGTTTTTGAATCGCACATTGCAATTACACAGGAAGAAAAGTCAAATGATTGTGTTCTTCTCTATGAACGATCAACAAAATCTGCTCAATCTTCTACGGATATTATCAGTTAAAAGAGTAAATAATAACGAATATTTAACTTATTATTTGATAAATTAATAATTTAGTCAATATCAGAATCATAACTAAAGCTAGAAATACTCGCCGTTACAGAAAAATACTGTATAAAGTTCTTATCATGAATCTTTCAACAGAAGAGAACAAATAAGTGCATGTAATATTCACATCTCATTATTAAAATCCAAATTGAACACTGCATTAGTTGATTCTGTAATCCTTAGTGATAAAAACCTTTATAATCAGAATTTGAGATTAAACGAGGACATAGCTACTGAGATATGAGATATCCAAAATAAAAATCAGTCATTTTATAATCATTTTCTCTAAGCAAAGTCTGAATTAAAAAAAATTAAGCAAGATACAGTGTAATTTTTATCTCTACTACATCACATTGAATTATTCAAAAGCTTAAAAACTTATGATAAAGCATGTTGAGTTTTGAACATTTTACTCAACTATGTTTATAAATGTGTGTTGAAAGTGAGTTTATGTAAAATAAAACTATATTATTGCTTACTTGTATTGCTTTTTCAAAGATTATTACTATTTAACACCGCAACGAAGATAAATAAAAAAGAATAGCAGACTTAATAATACGATTTGACTAATATTAAGTAAATTAATTAGAATTAGTAATCGAAATCAACAATTCAATATTGATAACAAACATTTGTTGCTTCTAATAAAGAATTCAATTCTAAATTAATTACTCGTGAATTAATAAGAAATTCTATGGCTAATTTTGAAAACAGTTGGTAACAGATAACGAATCATCAGTATTAATTCAACATATAATAGTTCGAATTCTCGATTTCGATAATATGAATTTAATTGTATTCTACTATAATCATGGATGTTGAGAATTCTGTGAAAATCTCAAAGTCGTTATTTCGAAATCAAGCTTCGCATCTCATGTCGTATACGAGTCTCGACTCATATACCATCTAGTTCTTTCTTGTACTTATTTTTTCTTAATGTACTTGCTCGGCTTTCTCAACACAATAACGATGAAATGTATATTTTGATAAAAAAGAAATTCTGATCAGTAGATGATATTAGAGATATATTACTATTTCATAGGTATGGTAGTTGTAATTACTTAGAACAAGCGATCCGACTATCAAATCCTGTCGGAGTTTTTCAAATTGGATGATAAGCTATCGAAAGTTACTGGAACCCGTAGCTAAAGATTCTCACAGTCTAGTCATATTGTCACAAACACCGAAATTCTAACAAGCCCTACAAGGATGCGTTTGACTTGGCGGTAGGCGCGAACATAAGTGAGAGGGGAGGACGGTGTGCGAGGATGAGCATGAGTGTAACATAGATTTATATGTTCTTTAGTGACATCCTTACCCTCACATTCACCCACGGGTTTCCGCTCATTATCATTGAGACCTACACCCTCTGGTGCGAAAGCCTATCGTTGCAGCATTTCTTTCATGTAGCCATTTGTCCCGCAACATTATGTCCTAGCGCCACTTAACCCTTTCGCTCTCGGCAACACATATATGTGTGCTAATGTATTTATCGAATAAAAGTCGTAATACTATACATTTCAAGTGTTTAGAACAGCTTCTTATCGTTTGTTAGATAGTGCCAAAGTGATATAATTCTTCTCTTTTCTTTTTATTAATCGTTTTATTCGCGCACATTTCATCCATATTTTCTGTCGCTCTGGTGTGCTCCAGCACAGTGTGTCACTATGTATTGTTGATTGTTTCAAAGACTATCACGCGAAGACGAAATATTAAAGCTGTTTCTGATCAAAAAATTAAATTCTTTGATAAATATTACTTTTCAAAATCTTCATTCTCTCAAAAAAATCGCTTGAAGCCAAAGGATTAAAGATAGAAAAAAGTCTTATGGTAAATGTCCATCTTATATGAAACTTAATGATAAAACAAAAAAATATCTTAATACAATAGAAAAAGTGTTTGGTAATATATCACTTATAATTAAACCAACAAGTAAGACGGAAAAACAAAATGTTCATGTCTTTTTTTATGACTTTTTTTTAGTTAATGATAAGAAATATGAATCAATACTAAGTCGTACAACAATAAGAAGAGTATTTAATATATTGAATACTCAGTATTTGAATCAAGAAGAGTATTCAAAAGTTTTCAAAGCAATAATTAGACTTGGTGAACATACACAGGACGATGATTCCGGAAGCAGTACTCCGTGAATTTTCGGAGAAAACGATCAGGAAATTCGGCATTTCTGGTTGGAACTCGCCGGAAAAAGGGAGCAATCTGGTACAATGATCTGATGACCGGTAACGGCTGCCGGTTTTAACAAGTTCGTGTCGCTTTCAGGTGCAACCCGACCAATGCGGGGAACATATCCGGTCACCAGAATACTATGGAAACGGTCGTTTCCATCTTGAGGGTGTGAATGAACGCATCAGTTTCACCAAAAGATGAATACGATACTCACACCCACACCCGGGTCAAAAACCCAAATATTTTAAACAAGTTAGAGGAGGACACATTGGATCAGAGTGCACGCAAGTTTTAGCGGATGTTTACATGAGAAAATGGGAGAAATCTTTCAGGGAAAAACAAAATTCAGAGGGAGAATTATATTTCAGATTTCGGGATGACATATTTCTTACTACTAAAAAAACTAAAATAGAAATGAATCAAATTTTAGAAGAATTTGGAAAAATAGATAAAAATATAAGTTTAACATACGAAACAGGTAAGTACGTTGACTACTTAGATGTTAGAGTAAGTGTAGAAGCACCAAATTTTAGAACTAAGATTTTTCGGAAGTTAGCGGCTCAACCATATATTTTATCTTTTGATTATGAACATCCGCTGCAGGTGCTCAAAAATATCCCATTTTCAGCAATAATCAGGATCGTTAGGATATGTTCACATAAGTCTGATTTAGAAGAAGAGATAGAAAAAATAAGTATCCGCCCAATTTGAATGAAGCACATTTTAGACGTTTTTATAGTACATTAACAGGTAAAAATGATTTAACTCTACTTTTGAGAAATAAACACAGTGAGTGTAGAGATCAGGTTTTTTGATCCAAATTGGAATAAAAAACAAGAAAAATAGAGAATAGATCTTAATAAAGATACTTTAGCGCATTTTACCTACACACGTAGTTTATCAAGTTTCGGGACAACATTTCGTTCACTATGGAAGGAAATATTCGAAGATACTCCTCTTAGCGACATTTCAGTTATTTTTGCACATAAATTAACAGATAATCTGTAAAACATTTTAGTACGTAAAAAACCATCAAAATCAGTAGTTAAAAACATAGTAGGACAAATACAAGAATAAAGATACTCACACTTTTTTCTTTTTCATGTTTCAGATACATCATCGACAAGCTCGACTCATCGATGCGCATTATAATTATTTTGTAGTTTTTTCATATATATGATTTTTTTTGCATGTTTAATTTTTGTGAATTTTTTTATAATAAAGATATTGTAGTGATTAGTTATCCCCATGAATTGAGCATTACACCTTCACCTACACTTTTCAGTTGAGTAGATAAAAGATAACAAATTGACCTAATGAGAAGATATTGTAAAAGAATTACTCGAGAGTAGATAATAGACAGTAGAAAATAGACAACGAAAGGGTACAAAAGGAAATACAGTTGAGCAGATAAATAGATAAATATTGTCTGAAGAGAATCAAAATTCGAAGCGCGTAACACTTGTATTAAATTTATTTATTTAAAAATAAAATTATTCAAAAATATTACATTTGTCTTATTATTATTTATATTTTCGTCACTTCTCATATCTATTACTTCATTTATTTATTTATTTATTTATTTATTTATTTATTCATATCTACTTCTTTCTTTTTTATTTCATTCATATCTTCATCTTTATTTTTCTTTAAATTCTTTTTCGCTTAAATATATACATCTCTATATATATATAAAACATTAAAAATAATAAAAAAATTATTAATATTTGATATTTATCATTACTTACTTATCGAATACTTATATATTATATCCACACGAACACCTCCATCCACCCACCCTCAATACATTTAAACAAATGGCTCATTAGAAAAGAATGGAAATAACATAAGTCGTCACAATATTTCTTTCTTATTTTACGTTTAGTTAATTCATTTTTCTGTATTACAAAATTTTATTCTATTTTTGTATAATCTCACAGAAACAACTCATGTGAGTACTCATGCTGGCAAGTCGTACTTGCTTGATGAGTACTTTCATTAGGGTTAAAATAACCCTCACTGGTAATTAAATTATATGCAGCTTCTATTATAATTGGTTTTCTAATCGGTTTATTGAATGGTTTTCCATAATCCTAATTCTCGTAAACAAGGATTTGGATTTTATCTTAAATTGTTTCTACTCTAACTGTCAGTTTGTTAATTATAAAATTATAATTTGTAAGAATGAGTGGATGTGGATATGAGTGAAATATAAAAATGACACCCTCTCCCACCTCATGCATACTCTCAAAACTTTTTGATTTCCTTATATGAATATTTATTGTTGAATAAAAAATAGTTGTTTACAACAGTTTTACAAGATGCTTGATTACAATGAACAAAGAAACACACAATAGTACAACATTCAACAGTTAGTCTGTTGTTACGAGTAATTTGTGTTAATAATCATGAACAACATATTAACACTTGATAATATTTTTGACTTCATATCGAAATGTTTTGGACACGAGAAAATTGGTATAGAAGCCAACACAAAATGGGACATAAGAACTGAACAGAGCAACATTCAAAAGCAGGCTTACGAGTTCAAGTTTAGCAAAATCATATGGTTCAGTTTGAAGAATTTGTAAGTATATAAGAACAGGTGGCATCATTGCACTGAATATAATATATATACCGATATCAATCATTAAAATTTGAATAAGTTGACTATCCTTTGACTTTGATTGTGTAGAACGCACAACAACAGTAGCTGCGGTGACAGTAACAGCAGTGACCTGACGTCTTTGTCGAAGATTTTTCACAGCCCATATTCCCAAAATAATCATCAATAAAGGAATTAGAATGTCTTGGATTAAAATTGTATAATAATCTATGAATGTTAAATAGAATCCAGGCTGGAAAGTGCAAATGATAAGATTTGGTACCGGTTCCAAAATATAGGTCAGAAATAATGTATGAATATGAGCTAATAACCAAAATAATGTTACACCTATGATGGATATATAAGTTACACGTAAAGTACTGCGTTGTCTTGTTAGAGCATTTGGTGAAGTGATTAATATTCGATCAATTGATGCCAATATTAAATAAGATGGACTTAAAATAGTAAACAAAAACTGTGTATAATAACGAAAATGGCAGAAACTCAGACTATATAAAGTAGGATCGATATTATAACCAATTGATAGTATTGCTAATAACATAGTTGTGTAAATTTGTAGAAGATTACCAATATTATATGCCACCAAATATATTGCACATGGATTTTTACGTAGATTTTTTTTCGTAAAAACAATCAAACTAAGTACGCAACTTACAGTGCCCAGCACCATCAGAATTGGTCCACCGTATTTATATAAATTTGTTTGTATTGATATAAATAATGAATTGTAATCTATTCCCGACGACATTTTAATCGATTTATCTAAAAGAAATAAGAAAATAACATTCATGATACGAGATGTTATGTTAAAAGCAACTAACTTCAAAATTCTTTTCTGATGTATTTTATACTAAGATTTTAATTAAATATTCTATTATATGCTATGTCGTTGTTTGTCGCACATTAGAATAATGTTTTCACAAACCAATTACAACAAAAATAAACGAAGAAATCTTCTTAACAGATTATCTATGCGAAAAAAATGCTATTTATAATGCCCCAAGTAGAAACAAAAAAGATTAAAAAAAAAGCGTACCCATTTATATGAAGAGAAAAAAGTTCTTATACCAGCAAGATTATAAATATTTTTTGAGTTCTCAAAGAACACTACTTGAGATATAATGCATAAAATTTAATACAAAATTTTCTAGCTCATAATATGTACAAAGGAAATGCCGCTGCACCCTACGCACGACTAAAACGAATGAATTTATTAGATTAATGATTGTTTTATTTTAACGACTTACAGCATACAGTGAGTGAGTAGAAATAAGGACCGTGCCATGATCAATAGTTATTATTTCTATTTTATGAGGATTTCTTTAGATGAATTAAATAATACAAGTAAAGCGACACAAAATTTAATAAGCTCGCCATTCAACAATGTCTTACTTGATGGATCAAAAATGTTCCTTCATGAAGTTTCAAGTTTCTTCAATCTATGGATGTGGGTACATAAATGATGAATCCATATCCATCCTCAATGCATTCCCGATTGAAGAATATTTGTATATTGAAGACTAGTCTATGAAATATTCGATTGTAAAAAATGTGTTTATCGAAGATATAGATTGTTTCCGTGTGCTTGAAATAGAATACTATTTTAACATTAAGCATCTCGAATTTTTAAATATAAAGAATAATTGTAGTCATGAAAAGATTTGTTTGAGTAACTTCTGATGAACAAAACATGAATGAATCTAATATATAACATAAATTAAAAGTACCATTATTTAAACAAATTTATTAAAATATAGTATTGATTTGATGTGTAAGTGATAATGAAAGTTGAGTATATAGTTTAACCAAATGCGAACTATGCAAAAAGTTCAAAATCAACATCAAAATAAAGAATAAAATTTATCTTCATCTAAAAAATATTTATACCATGACAATCAAGGCCATTTAAACGCAGTTTTTTAACTTTTTCTTCATGAAACTATGCCTCGTTCAACAATATAACAAAACAATTCAATTCACTTTCACATTAGCTATTTTATTGTTTTATTCCATGATTATTATTTAAGATAATATTTATTTATTTCTTCTTTGCTTATTACAAGAAATACTCTCGTAAAGAATTAGAAATGTAGATATGTCTGAGAAGATTTTTTATACACAGACATATGTATGTGTATTCCCTTATCGGTCGGCTTTATCCATTACATTTTTGCTATTTACACAGTTGCTCTCTGTACACGCGTGGGACTCTCTAAAATTAGAATTAATTCAAGCATAAGCGGAAAAAATATTCTTTTATTTATTTATCAACTATTCTCTATAATTTCTTCTTTTACAATTTCAATACTATCTTTAACAATTTTTATATTAGGATGAGTTGAAGGTAATGTACGCTGGTATATGTCCAGAGCACGTTCAAAATATGACAGTGCTTCCGAATAGTCTTCCATATTGTAAAACACGTTAGCGATATTGTTGTATGAATTAGCGAAATCTGGATGATTTGAAGAAAGAGTATTTTGATAGATTTCAAGTACTTTTTTATGAGATGAAAGTGCTTCCGAGTACTTGCCCATTTTGTCATATACAGTACCGATATTGTTGTATGAAGCAGCCAAAAGAGGTTGATTTGAAGGAAGAGTTTCTTGATAAATTTCAAGTGCTTTTTTATGAGATGAAAGTGCTTTTGAGTACTCTCCCATTTCGTCATACAAAATACCGATGTTATTGTATGACTGCGCGAAATCAGGATGATTTGAAGGAAGAGTTTTTTGACGAATTTCAAGTGCGTTTTCGTGAGATGAAAGTGCTTTCGAGTACTCTCCCATCTTCTCATACACACTACCGATGTTGTTGTATGAAGTAGCTAAAGTAGGATGATTAGAAGGAAGAGTTTTTTGAAAGATTTCAAGTGCTTTTTCGTAAAATGAAAGTGCTTTCGAATACTCTCCCATGTTGTAATACACAATACCGATGTTGTTGTATAACTGCGCGAAATCAGCATGATTTGAAGGAAGAGTGTTTTGATGAATTTTAAGTGCTTTCTCGTAATATGAAAGTGCTTTTGAATACTCTCCCATGTTGTCATAAACACCACCGATGTTGCTGTATGAAATAGCCAAATCAGGATGATTTGAAGGAAGAGTTTTTTGTTCTATTTCATGTCCTTGTTCGTAATACCAAATAGCCTTTTCATAATCACTCTGACCATCTTTGACATATCCCAATCGATTATAATAATGTTGCTTTTCATCCTCAACAGATGTCTGTTCGAGTAATACATTATAAAGTTCTTCAGCTTTATCAAATTGACCAATTTTAAGCAATAAGGTACCCAATCTCTCCCACCCAGTACCATCACCAGCTTCTTCTCGTATCCGATCAGTAAGTATTCGTAGTTGTTGATCATCATCCGATGTTAATTCTAGTTCAACTTGATAAAGTTGATTGTTAATGTCGATTCGTTTAATTGCACCCACTCGAAAGACTGTGTGCATTGAAAAGAGAATTTCTTCTTCGTCTCTAAAATAGCTCAACTCCTTGATGGAAGCGAATGGTGTTGCTTTTACATTGGGATCAACAGACATTATAAATAGAATGCCGACCATATCCACATTTTCTGATGCACTACTGGCAAGTCCGAGAGGTGTATATTGTTCTGTACTAGTGGATAAAAAGTTGTTGAAAGACATTAAACCACCTTTTGTTTTTTGGAGTTTTTCAAAATTCGTTTTGGATAGACCTTGTCCTCGGTAAACTGTGAATGGTTTGCCATGATAGCTATTAACCTGCTGTTGGTGTAACTGTTGTATTTGTAGATGAAGATCATGAATAAAAAAACCCATATTAATAATGGTATCACCTTCCATAAAGCGAAGAGCAGAATTTAGCATAGAATAGACAAATGATGGGTAAGTATACCACCAAATAGCTGATTGAGGATTGTATTCTTTTTCAAATCGATCAATATTGGTTGTCGATTTGGAATTATCTTGTCGGCAATAAGCTGTAAATTGTATAATGGCCTGTTTACCATGTTCCATATCAAGAAGAATATCCTTGAATATTTGGGTGTACATAAAAGTTGGTTCCAACTGATTTAAATCATCAGTTGCAGCCATTTCATTTACGGTGACAAAACTCATAGCAATTGACTCTTGACTGTATCGCTTGACATCCATTTGTAATGCTTGACATAGGTCTTTGATGTTGGTATGAACACTTTTGATTTTTGGCCAGTTTTTGGCCCATTCTTCATGTAGGATATCGATATGACTAAAGATATAAACACCATCTAACTGAGGAATATCATTGATGACGGACATAATTTGTTGAGCCACAGTATTCTCGATAATGAGAAAAGACTTGATGTCTTCACTATCGGAAAGAAAGTCGATGCATTCATCTCTCTGTGTAAAGACGCTAACATTGTCGGTACCGGTTTGTATTTGTGTTAAAATATGTTTGTAATCTTTGTTGGTTGCGTCCGTAGACTCATCTAAGCAAATGAGTAAATAATCTTGTACCATACGTCTTCGTCGTTCGATACTATCAGATAATGTGACCATTTCGTGTATTATGTGGATTTTTTGATTAAATTGATAAAAGTGAATGCTATGGCATGATATATCTCTTGCCGTAAAGAATGCTGATTCTCTTTCATTTCTTCACGTACTACTAATATCGTTGAGTATTTAAGGGGTGAATATTGTGAAGAGAAGGATGATTCTTGTTGTATAAAAGAGGAAGAATAAAGAACAAAAAGGAATGAAAATAGTGAAGGAGATGAAAAAGCTCGATTATTTATATGAGAATGGAATCTCTTTATCTAACAATTGTACGACATCATTATCTATCTTCACAAGTTTATTTAGATTAATTATAATAGAACTTTGTCCTCTGTATTCTTCCATATACATTATAGAGCCAGGTGATGACAAAGAACGAAAAAGAAAGAATTCATTTTTTTCAACTTTCTTCACAGATGAGAGATAATATCATTACTAACAGAAAAAAAACACATGTTTTCTTTGTAAATAAAACACGCTAAAAGTCTCGCACCATTTTCTTTTGTGTTGGAGTCGTATATTGAAATTACAAAAGGATACAAATTGAGTGATCGTATTTTTTATGAGCGATCAATAAAATCGACTCAATCTGGTATACATATTATCAGTAAAATGAGTAAATAATAACGAATACTTAACTTATTGTTCGGTGAATTAACAATTTATTCATTATTAGAATCATAATTAAAATTAGCGGAGGTACTCGCCGTTTCAGGAAAATTGAGGTTATGCATGGTTGTGAGTGTGTCTCTACGTTTAAACCAAAACACACCCACACCCATCCGCAAGAAAGAATTTACGACTAAATTGCCTTGTTTAATATACTTGAATCATCTTTCACGAATAAGAATCCTAAAGATACAATGAGTAATGAGCGTTTTCCATTCAGTCAAATTGAGACATTCATTGAATGATACTGTCCACGTCGCATGGTATTTAAACGAGTTATTCGGAAGGTGTGTATTATATTATATATTCTAAAGAAATGTGGTCATCAATAATCCAATAGAGAAATTCGATTAGCGAATGAATAATTTGTTTATCATATTGAAGGATATGATTCATCTCACAGACAAGATCGTTATGTACATATTTATTCATTAACATTTAACTTTAGTAAACTTTATGGATTTCATTCATGTTCTGAACTAAATCATCGGACATTATTTTACTGAAACTTTTCTCGATGGTTGTTTAGTTTTTTTTCAATCTTTATCCAAATGCATGCCGAATATTATACCAATCGATTATAATCTTAACTTTAATCATGTATTTAATATGACTGTTCCATCTATTATTATAGATTAGGACTTATTTCATCATATTCTTACTCTTCGATTTATATCTCAGATATACAAGTCGATTTGTTTTGCAGTCAGAATTTGTATATTATTTTTCTAAGATCATCATTAAATTATTGAATCAGCTACCGACTAGTTGCTCTAAATCTGTATATCGATTTTTAATTGTATCTGTAATGTCTTTCGATATCTATTAACAGATGTTAAAAGTTCTTTTTTTTATATAATTTCGATGGTAGAACAAATACAATGAGACGAAGCATTGATGGAATAAATGAAACACAATATATGATCAAACGTGGTAAAGCAAGAATAACTAAAGAATTGAAGCAATTAATAAATGGCGATGATGTTGTCATTGTTGTAATAATAGACCTTGATAACGAGATTGTTGATTTTCAACATGTGCTCTTTGTCGAGTGGTCATTAGAATAATAAAAATAGCTGGGATAATATTAATGATAAATGAAATAAAAATATGTTTCTCGTCATCATTATTTAAAAGACGTCAATGAATTGGATCATGAATAGTTATACCAATGATGAAAATAATGAGAATAATAATTATATATTTAGCCATTTTTATAATTTTTTGTTTGCTAAAACTTGTTCCTTTCATTACACTGAATGCTCTTTCTGTAGCTACATATGCATTTAACCATTTATCTATATTAAACAGATTCGTAATAAAAAGTCAATTGAATACCATTGAAAATTAAGAAATGATTGATTGGTAATATATATGAGTTATGCTATGAGGAGTATCGAAAACTTGAGGATGTGAGCTGGGTATTACCTCGTGCAAAAATCGCACACACACACACACACACACTCCCACACTCACACCTTCAAGACACAACCGCATTAGTTACAGTTTTTAATAAATTAGTTATCAAGCACGATACACGATTAAAAAAGTATCAGACAAATCACTAAGAAAATAACACATTTTAAATTGACAACTAGATTATAATCAGTAAGAAATATAAAAATAAAAAATAACAATCATGATCCTTAAGATTATGCATATGATCTCATCATATCAAGCCCTAACCGATTTGTAGATATATTTAGTATTCATCATTCGTTTCGCTTATTTTCATAACTTGTCTAAAAGGAAAAGTATTAATATTGAGAAGAATTTTTTATCTAGAAGTGTGAACAAGTCGTCGTTCTGTTCTTGAAACGGCCATTCACTACATTTAAACGAATGGCTCATTAGATAAGAATGGAAGAAAACATAAATAAGTCATTAAAATATATCTTTCTTATTTTCCATTTAATTAATTCATTCTTCTGTATCACATAATTTTATTCTATTTTTGTATAATCTTACAGAAGCAACTCATGTGAGTACGCACGCTGGCAAGTCGTACTTGCTTGATGAGTACTTTCATTTGGGTTAAAAGAATACTCACTGGTAATTAAATTATGTGCAGCTTCTATTATAATTGGTTTTCTAATCGGTTTATTGAATGGTTTTCCATAATCGTAATTCTCGTAAACAAGGATTTGGATTTTATCTTAAATTGTTTCTACTCTAACTGTCAGTTTGTTAATTATAAAATTATAATTTGTAAGGGTGAGTAGATGTAGGAATGGGTGGAATATAAAGATGACACCCTCTTCCATCTCACACACACCCACACCCTCAAAACTTTTGGACTACCCTATGTAAATATTTATTGTTGAATAAAAATAGTTGTTTACAATAGTGTTACAAGATACTTGATTACAATAAACAAAGAAACTCATAATGGTACAACATTCAACAGTTAGTTTGGTATTACAAGTAGTTTATGTTAATAATCATGAACAACATATTAACACTTGATAGTATTTTTGACTTCATATCGAAATGTTTTCGACACGAGTAAATTAGTATAGAAGCCAACACAAAATGGAATATAAGAACTGAACTGAGCAACATTCAAAAGCAACATTCCAAGTTGAAATTCAACAAAATCAGCTGATCGAGCTTGAAGTATTTGTAAGTATATAAGAGCAGGTGGCAACATTGCATTGAATACAATATATATACCAATATCAATAATCAAAATTTGAATAAGTTGACTATCCTTTGGACGAGTAGGATGCACAGCAACAATAGCTGTGTTGATAGTAACAGCAGTGACCTGACGTCTTTTTCGGAGATTTCTCACAGTCCACACTCCCAAAATAATCATTAATAAAGGAATAAGAATGTCTTGGATTAAAATTGTATAATAGCTTATGAATGATACATAAAATCCATATTGGAAAGTGCAAATGATAAGATTTGGTACCGGTTCCAAAATATAGGTCAGAAATAATGTATGAATATGAGCTAATAACCAAAATAATGTTACACCTATGATGGCTATATAAGTTATACATAAAGTACTGCGTTGTCTCGTTAAAGCATTTGGTGAAGTGATTAATATTCGATCAATTGATGCTAATATTAAATAAGATGGACTTAAAATAGTAAACAAAAACTTTGTATAATAACGAAAATGACAGAAACCTAGATTATATAAAGTAGGATCGATATTATAACCAGTTGATAGTATTGCTAATAACATAGTTGTATAAATTTGTAGAAGATTACTAATATTATACGCTATCAAATATATTGCACATGGATTTTTACGTAGATTTTTTTTTGTAAAAACAATCAAACTAAGTACGCAACTTACAGTACCCAGCATCATCAAAATTGGTCCACCGTATTTATATAAATTTGTTAGTACTGATATTAATGATGAGTTATCATTTATTTCCGACGACATTTTAATCGATTTATCTAAAAGAAATAAGAAAAAACATTCATGATAAGAGATATTATGTTAAAAGCAACTAACTTCAAAATTCTTTTCTGAAATATTTCATACTAAGATTTTAATTAAATATTCTATTACAATCTATGTCGTTGTTTATCACACATTGAAATAATCTTTTCACAGACCAATTACAACAAAGATAAACGAAGAAATCTTCTTAACAGATTATCTATGCGATAAAAATGTTATTTATAATATTCCAAGTAGAAACAAGAAAGATTAAAAAAAAAGTATACCTATTTATATGAAGAGAAAAACGTTCTTTTATCATTAAGATTATAAATATATTTTGTGTTCTCAAAGAACATAACTTGAGATATTATAATTGAAATTTAATACAAGATTTTCTAGCTCATAATATGTACAAAGGAAATAACGCTGTACCCTACGCACGACTAAAATGAATGACTTTATTAGATTAATGATTGTTTTATTTTTACGACTTACAGCATACAGTGAGTGAGTAGAAATAAGGACCGTGCCATGATAAATAGTTATTATTTCTGTTTTGTGAGGATTTCTTTATATGAAGTAAATGATACAAGTAAAGCGACACAAACTTTAATAAGCCCTCCACTCAACAATGTCTTACCTGATGGATCAAAACTGTTCGTTCATGAAGTTTCGAGTTTCTTCGATCTATGGGTGTGGATGGGTAGGTGTGGGTAAACAAATGGTGGATCCACACTTACACCCACATCCACACTCACCCTCTGCAAATGACTTCTGAAAAGAAATCCTCTATTAAAATTTATCTATCCAAGATAGATTCAAATGATCATGAATAAACTTTGAAAACAACGATTGAAACAATGTTTATTATAATCACTTATACGAAAGATAATAAAACAATTTAATATATATGTTTTTTTTGCAAACAAATAAAATTTTCTATTGTATACCGCTTTAAAGGTTATTCTGTAATAGCAAAGACTAAGAAAAAAAAGTCATGCTATTTTCGTTCATCGTCCAACAGAATAATTGGAAAGAACATCTTTGTTTTCATTGACGATTTCAGTCAATTAAAATCAATGAGTATAACATATATATAATCTTAGAAAATAAAAATGTATAGACAAACTAACATGAAAGATTTATTGGTTCAATTGGATGATTTACCTGATGAAATTCTCATGTATATATTTAAAAAATTGTACAATGATCAAGTGCTTTATTCTTTAATGGATGTTAATCAACGACTCAATAGAATTGTACATGATACAAATTTTATTCGTCATTTATGTTTACTAGAATACTGTCCAATCCATGATTCTACCTCGCCTTTACCAGATTCAATAACTGATCGATTTTGCTCAAAAATTCTACCTGAAATTGGACATCAAATTAAAACTCTTTTTCTTTCACGAACGTCGATAGAACGTGTTCTTCGTGCTACAAATTATCCTAATTTGAATAATCTTGGTTTATGTGATGCTCACCCCGAAGCAGCGAAGTCTTTGTTACTTGGTAAGACATTTTCTTTGATTAATTTCATTATAAAATTAACTAATCACTGGAAATTAAAATGATTTGTTTCGAACACATGCTTATTCATAATTAAAACATCATCTACTTATAAAAAATCACTTTTAATTCCACTTTTATTTCCTACACAAAACATATCCTTTACAGAAACATTATTACGAGAAAAAGAATTTAATCATTCATTAATATAAGAGAAAAAAAGAGATTGATACCATATCTGACTGAAATTTTTCAAGATTAGTAGAAGCAATATAGATCCTAGAAGAAAATTAATAATATAAGCAAGTCAATATACGAGATAGAATATCTTGGATATTTTGATTGAATAAACAGAAGCAGATTTGAAAAATATTTTTATCATTAACTTTACAATTTTATTTAGATGAAAATTCATTAATTCATAGATTCAAGAATCACATTTCGTCACTCTTCATCAGTTTTGATAAAGGAGACAATTTTTGTCCAATAGGACTTATCTGTTCATCTATATTTGAAGAAATTTTAATCCTATTCACTAATTTACAATGCTTAATTTTCAATCCATCTGCAACTTTATATAACGCTGTAACATTTCTATACTCAGATAGCTTTGGTGTCTGTTCAACTTTATTAGAATTACATATCAGTGTGACAAAAATGGAAGAATGTCTTTATATACTTGATGAAATTTTTGATCAACTTCGTATACTCCATGTTACTTTTCATAATATTCCATCTCAGTCTCACCATATTGAACATAAAGTAGGTTATTTTTATTAATATTTTGTTTGTTTAAATAAACTTATATTTGTTTTGATTATTAGAAAAAGCTATTAACAAACTTACGGATTTTTTCATTGTGCTGCAAGCAAGAGATATACGATTTTAATGGATTAATTGCACCACTTCTACGTCGAATGTTAAATTTAGAAGAACTTGATTTAAATATTAAGCTTATGTCTTATACAGAATTTATTGATATTGATATATTGAAGAACGATATTATTATTTATATGCCACGATTACAGAAATTCACATTCAACATTTATTCCATCATTGATCATCGTCATCAAGCGATCTTCCCATTAAACGAACATATGGAGAAAACATTTCAATATTTCTCAAATAATCAAATAACTACTCGCATTGATCATTTTGAAAAAGGAAGATTTAGTCAATGTCATGTGTATTCATCTTCATATAAAATGAAAATTTACAATAATATAACAAATAATTTCCGAGGTGGAATATTTACCAGTGTTACTGAAGTATCATTACGCGATGAATACCCATTTGAACATGAATTTTTTCTTCGAATAGCTCAATCATTTCCATCTATGAAACAATTAACGATAAAGAATCGACAAGCACAAAATAACAAACAATTGATAAAATCAAACAACGATTACCAAATATTGTCAATTATTGAATATCCCAATCTTACTCGACTTGATCTTAATAATGCTCATGATGATTATGTCGAATTATTTTTATTTGATACGAAAATGTCTGTGCCAAATAATCTTCATCTTTGTGTCGATTATCAATCACTAAAAAGAGTGACATACTATTTTACAAGATATATAACACGTAATAATTATGTAAAACTTGCTGCTCTATATTGTGATCCAAATCAGGAAAACGATGAACATTTCAAAAAGTATTTTACTAATACGCGTATATATAATACTTTTGATTTTATAATTCTTTAAATAAAATACATCCAAAATCGATCTATTGATATAAAATGAAATGATTGAAAGGGACAGAAGAAAATGAATAAGGATAGCTATTTCAAAGAAAAATTAAATAATATATAGTCTAACCCTATATTAATTGTACAGCTGAAAAATGAGCTTGTATAAATTAAATATTCACAATTACTTACCTACGTTTGGGCGTGGGTATGACTATAGAAATAATCGACACCCTTACTCATACCCATTGTAATCAGTTTATCTACGTAAAATAACACTATCTCTAATCTATTGTTCATTTCTAATAAAACATAGATTCTTAAATGCTGAGACTCTGACGTGTAGTAATAAAAGCCAATGATTTACCTATGTATAAGAACAATTTGTTTCTTCTCATAGATTGTGACTTCTAAGAGCAAACACTATTATTTCTTATTTAGAAACTAAAACGAGTTATCCATGATGTTTTTAGTAGAATATTTATTATGAATTTATAGACACGTATTTACTTCATACGATTTTTTGTTTACTTCACTGAATACATGAAGAACTTAATTTGCATCAACTAGATTATGATTAATAAAATATAGTTTAATATTCAACAATCTAACAAAAAAATATCAATTAAACCCGTATGTATCAGGGAACAATTTCGATTTCAGATGGAAGTTATATTACATAGTTGTATACAATACAGAATAAAATATAACGAATATATATATATATGTATGCAATCATTAGTTGTGCGAGAAAAAGAAAGCTGGGAAAAAATGATATGAGTAAGAAAAAAAACCCAAAGCTATTTGATAAGAATTTAACGATAAAAGCATCGCGTTTATGACGTCAGTCTTGCACCATTCTTATTTACCTATGTGCTAGAATTGCAAGTCTGTGCGGACGTTATTTAGAAAATTTAAAGAATTATAGATAGCAATATATACGTACATGAAATTGATAAATAAGACTATATTTTTTTCTGACTGAAAAAGAGTGTTCAATGAACTTAAAAACGACATCCACTCATGTGCTATCGGATAAATTTCTAAGACGGGAGTGAGACTAGTTTTAGCAGCTTTTTAATCATCAGTATTGCTATTTAAAATATATTCTTCTGTTAGAGAAAGATGTCACTTATTTTCTACATCATGTATGATTCATATTCAGAGATTTTATCCTATTTATCTCCATATTCTAGTCAAATCAGCCTAAGCATACCTCTATTAAGGATATGAATTAGAAATTATTCCTGTTTCGCGTTTTTCAACAAACCAATCGTACATTGCCATGTGTACTTTGTCACAATGACGTGGTCAGGTAAAGAAAAACAAATATTGGCTTCATACAAAAAAACCCAGTGATCATATATATAATTGTCTTTTCGCAACGAATTAAGATATAACGAGACTATAATTCTCTATTTGCCAACATTATCCGAGTATTTCTTCATTTTTTTTGTGAGTTTATACAACGAATAGTATCTAAATAGTTATGTCGCTCCAAAATCCAAAATCATGGAAAAGTGTTTTACAAGAATATTGTCAAAAAAACAAGCTTCAAGCGCCTAATTATCGAACTCAACAACAAGAAAGTGCTTCGCATGAGATAAGATTTCAAGTAAGTCTATGATTTCTATAAAAATATAATAGCAACGTTGACTAATATATAGATATGCTTATTTGTCATTTAGTCAGAAGTCGAAGTCAATGAAAGTTGGATCATGGGAGAAGGAAACTTTACATCGAAAAAAGATGCTGAAAATTCAGCAGCTCAAATAGCATATAATGAGCTTTGTAAAAATAAGACGGAAATTGGTGTGGCTGAGGTAGATCATAGTCCAACTAAACATATGCCTAAAGAATATGAAAATATTGAAAACTTCTTAGCAAATATGGTGGGATCATTTGGCGGTACAATTCGAAAAGTTCGATCCCCAGATGCACATGGAAGATACAGACTGGAAATCGGAGGTAATTATCGATACTGTGATAATATTCGTGATCATCATAAGAAAAATCAAGTTTATTTTCTTGTGGATCCCGTTAATCTGGTATATTATCAAAAATGTTATGATCCTGACTGCCAAGGTTTTCAATCAGCAAAACAACGGATTTATATGAAGGAAATCACGAACAACCAAGAACTAATTAATTCTAACAGTAAACTTTCGAATTTACCAGATACAAATTGACTCTGTTGCAACCTGATGAAAGATATTTCTTTATAAATCAATTATTCCATGAACGTTTTACTTCATTTATATTAATTATACTTATTTTTACTTTTTTTATGAATAAAATTCATTTGGTTGATCCATGCTGATCTTTTTATAGGATTGTAGTCTAGGTTGGTGATGTCTACTTGGGAATAATATTCCTGAACAAAATGATTCAATATAATATCAAGTATATTTTATAGTCACAAATGATCACTGAAAAGTGTACTCATGTAACCAGCATATCGTATATAGTCAAAATTTAGTATAGTCCTATTTGATTTCGAAAGAGAACAGCAAATATACT
>CAJNOI010000011.1:620234-640566 GCA_905250115.1 Adineta steineri | reverse complement strand
TAGCTCCCGGTCATATATTTTGTCGGTATAAGAAGAAAAAAAAAGGAGAAGATTGTTGTTAGATTAAGAAACAATATGTTCTTTCATTTGTTATAGGCTTAGTCGTCGTCGTCTTTCCTTAATTTTACTTTTAGCCTAATTATACTAAATAAACAGAGTAAGAGAAGTGAATTGGGTCAATTCTAAGTATGAAATCTAAACAACAAAAACTCTTTTATTAATCAATAACCTCTAAAATAAGACGTTCACATAATCATTAAGTTGTATAAACGAGAGAGAATTCATTCTGAACTTATAAGATTGATAATATATAAAATATGTTTTATTCCTAATGAGAATAAATAGCTATGCTATTAAAAACACGTTTAGCTACCGGTAAACTATGTTACAATGAAGTCTGAATTAACTTATTTAAAAAGGTAAAAAATACTCTTCTCGTTATGTTGTCAGAATTTCTGTTTTTATGTCGCACACGTACACACTCTCTTTTTTTTACGCACATACACATACATATGATATAGCTAGTGGAAGAAGAAAAAAAAGATGAAAGAGCACACACATACACAGCACACACCTGTCAATCTATTTCTTTCTCTCTCTGTGTTCTACACTTTTTTTCAGATTTGTAAATACAAATCTTGTTCGCTTTTATTTTATGATCGTATAAAAAAAAATATTCTTTAACATTTTATTCCTCTATTCTCTCAACAAAATTAACCAAACAATTGAATGATCTTCTGATCATAAAACAGCCTGCCGACATCAATAAAAACTAATAAGACACACGAAATATTTTCAAGTGTGTATATAAAACTTATTATCTTTTCATCAAATTTCAATAATAAAAAAAATTATCAATAATAACAATATAACTTCAAATGTGATATCCACAAATAAGAACAAGTTAAACATGAATACCCCAAAAAAAAGAAAGTATATGAGAGATCCGATCTGCTCATTTATTCTATTAGGTAAAAAGGTCGACTGTTTTCGTTATGATTAAACGTTTACAATCGATCTTATCCGCACTTGATGAAAGTGCTCAACATATGGATCGGAAACGGGTACTCATTTCTTATTCATTTCATATGAGGATTTTCTTGTTGACACAAATATACATAAAACAGGAAGACGGAAGAATGGACCACATAGTCCTATCATAATCACAACATCCATTAAACACTCACCGTTAAATCTAAGTGTTTTTTCTCCTTGTTAATAACTATTACTACTACTGCTATATTTTACCTCCTTTTTGTTCTATGGAAATTGAGATGAAGAACGGATGAATAGGAAGAAAAGAAAAGAAATGAATGGCGAAGAAAAATATTTAAGAAAAAAAAAGAAAGAAAACTTCTTTCCTGTCCGTGTTGTCATTTTATTTTATTAAAATAGCTTTAAAAAAAATGTCGAGAAACACATAATGATAACGAGAATTTTTATACATGTCTATTTGAAGCGATAATGATGATAATATAGTGAAACAGGATTGAAAAAAAACGAGAAATAATTATGATGTAAAATTATATGTATGAACATGTCTAACTGTCAGTTTCCGTCTTTTACGATGGCCATCATTGTTACTTCTAATTAGAATTCTTTCTTATGTCTTATAAAAGAAAAACGTTTAAGAGATAAGATATAAATTCTATAATATTAATATATGACATATCAAATCCATATAATAGGTTTTCAAATATCTCTTGATAAGATTAGTTTTGAATAAAAAAGAAAAATTCTCTTTAGTAAATATATACTCTAGTGTATTTGTGATTTGCATAATCGATCTGATCATCAAGCATCACACACATAGGAATATATTTACCAATGTAGATAAGGCATATCGGGCATCTCATTTTGAATACGAATTTTTTTTCTCTTTACTTACGATCGATTTCAACAGCAGGAAAATAAATTGATCGACGGCTTGCCCACTTCTTTTTCTCGTAATTTTCGATACTTAGTTGTTACTAATCTATTGATTCATGCTATCTTTTAATTGTAATGACATATACAACTAAGCAGAAGAATGATGAGAATATAGAAAAGGACAATGTTAGAACTAAGTCGATTTAATTATTCTTAAAAAAAAAGAAAGTAAAGACAGTTAACCGAAAGAGAAAGAAAAAAAGTAAAATGAATAAAAAAAAAGAAGACAGCTTTCTCTACCTTGACTACACTGTCGACTCATACTGCTGTTTTTCTCATTCTGTATTTTGCTACTTGTAGATCCAATTTCAAAAAAAAAAGAAATAAAATAAAGCATACCTTCAAATAAAATAACTTGCCAGTACTATCGATGGCAGTTGAATGCATCTTAATTAAAGAAGATACTGAGCCACAAGCGTAGTATGATATTGTAAGGTATATATTTATATATACTCTTTTTTTCGACAATACATTTATTTGAAGGAGGAAGGAATAAAAGAACTAAAAAAATCGAATAAATGCAAGACGAGGGGATATAGAGCGAGAGAGAGAAGGGACATATTTGGTCTACACAAACACAGAGCAATAAGAGACGAGAAAAAAGAATGAGATATATATATATATCGAACGCACAAGACAATAAACCGAAAAGCAAGCAAGTAAAGAACTTTGTGTACAGATGGTGGTAGTGATGACAGAGACAAAAGCCAAGTAAATAGACGATGCTTGATGTATATATATATACGAAATACAACTACTCGTCTTTCAATCAACATAAAGATGAAAATACATCTAGCTGACATGAGCACTGTCGCTCTTGTCTTGTTCATATACATATATACATTTATTCAGAAAGAAATTTACATATAACAAAAAAAAATATGATAATTGTTCAGTAACAAAAGCACGTTCTTCATTCTGTAGATTCATGTTCCGTTTGTCAAGTCAAATACAAATAGCTCTATTGAAGCATAAGGTTATTTGATTTCTCTTTTTTTATCTTTATAATTTTATATATATATGAGAGTTTTAACTTATGCTATAGTATTCTATGAACTTTATCAATTGTTGACTATTTCTTGTTTCAATCATTGTAATTGAGATGATGATTTACGATGAAATTGTTCTTTTAAACTGACTATGTTTGAATGATAAGTTGAGTTTAACACGTGATACAGAGAACCATTTTATGTAATTAACTTAATTAGTTTAGTTAAAAACTTAAAATTTATAGCGAATGAAAGAAATGCAAAACAGAACTTGAATTAATTCATAGATTATTGTTATCTTTATCATTTCTTTTCCAATGTGATTGATGAATAATGATTTATAGTGGTTAAAAAACGAAATGTTCATCTTTTCTGTTACTAAGCAACAGTACTCTACTCAAGATGTCGCTTGATGTATTAATTGAACTATATAGTTCAAATCATTTTCTACAATACATAAATTAAATAAAAAAACGATTTTTTTTATTATGATGAAACTTCGAATTTTTATTATCTTCATATAATTAACGATACAGTTCATATAGAATAAATAAACAAACTGTTTATAACTGTTCAATAAAAAAAAGGCATAGTGCATTCAATCGTTCAATCGAGCAATGACAAGTACAGAAGTTGAAGAAACCAATACAACAATTGAAACAACTGATGAAAAAGAGTATATTTAATAAATATCTAATCATATAATCTATTCGATTTATTTCTAGTTCGAATGAAAAGTTATATGATACAATTATTAAACGACTTGGTTTGTGCATGATCATAAAAATTTATTTTTCTTATCAAAATTTTTATTTCGTTTTAGAACCTATAACAGCAGTTAAATTTGCTGCTTATCGTGTAGCATGTAAACTTCGTATAATACAAAAATATTTAAAATGTAAATTTTAATTTGAAAAATTATTTATTTATAATAGAATTTTTTTAGTAACATATGTTGATTATAATATTCTTGTACGAGCATTTAATACGCATCAATTACAATTTGGTGTTGATACATCGAAAATATCTTATGAAGATGCACGAAAAGTTTTAATAGCGATTTATCAACTGATATCATCCTATCATTTTAATGAATCAACGATGGATGAAATTATTGAAACATTATTAAGATTTCTTTGTGAAATTCTTCATATGTAAGATAATTAGATTAGGGCTTTTCTTAACTTATTTTTGTTTTTGTGTTCAGTGAAATAAATGAAGATTTTGATCATAATGCATTTAAAATTCTTTTATTTGCATTATCAAATGCAAAATTGCCTGAAAAATATCGTTGTATGTATTAAAAAAACAAAATAAAAGTAAGATTTGATTTGTATGTATAGGCTTTTTTCGACAAATAACTTCACCAAATGTTATTGCATCACAAGGGAAATTAACTGAATTATTTGAAATATTATTAAAAGTAATGAAAAGAAAGAATAATTGATTTAGCATTTTACTTTCATTCTATTTTAGTTACCTAATCATTTTGATAATGTCGATTCATTTCATCCAGATAATATACCAGGTTGTGTTCAAAGTTGTCTTGATCATGTAAGAAAAATCTTTTTTCGTTTAAAATTATCTATGTCATATAATTAGACACATGATGGAATTATTCGAGAAGATATATTTGTTAACTGGATGAGTCGAGAACCACAAACATTAGTATGGTTACCAACATTACATCGATTAATTGCAACGGAAACAGGTAATTTTATAGAGAGAGAAGTTATTATATAACATAAAAAAACTTGTTTTAGTTCGACATGAAGCACGATGTAATACATGTAAAGCATATCCTGTTATTGGAATGCGGTAAAAAAGAGAAATTTTCTTGATCATAAGAATATTTTTTGTTAAATAGATATCGATGTCTTCGATGTTTTAATTATGATCTTTGTCAAACTTGTTTTTTTACGGGTGATCATGCAAAAAAACATGATGGAAGTCATCCGATTGAAGAATATTGTAAACAAGTATGATCAAAAGAACTATTGATAAGTATTTGTTTTTTTCCTCATAGGTAACACCATTTGAAGATTTAAAAGCATTTTTGGAATTCGTTAAACTTAAAGTTGGAAAACATGAACTTCAAAGAAAAGAACGTTATCTTACAATTGAACGATCAAAATCATTGTAAGAATATCATCCTTTGTCAATTGAGTTTATTAGGAAAAAGTTACTTAATGATGCATATGTTTCAGTTTTTACAGTTTAACGAGCTGATTCTTTTTTTCCGCCATGAAAAGTGTAATTGAAAAAGAGCTATATTTTATTATTGCATGTTTGACTTTTGACGAAACACTTTACATAAAACTAATCTATTTAAGTGTATAGTGCAGATCTTGATAATTATTATCAAAACGATATAAAAATCAATATTGATATTTTTTCTGTCAAGAAACTATTTTGTATTCATTCGAATATTTTATTTTTCTTAGTTGCGATACACCAATTACTTCATCGGTAAATAGTTCAAGTCAACTCGTAACAAATGGACATCATTCATTAAATCGTCCAGAACCACCACCGAAAAAAGTAACATTTTTTCTTTGTTTCAAAACAATAGTTTAATCATTTTTTTATTTCTCAAGGCTCAACTTCAAGATATATATCGACCAATTCCAAAAAGTGACACAAATGGTACAACATTATCAGTCAAGTACGAAAAAAAAACAAACATAATCTTTTCTATATTGTTTATTTTTTAGTGCACATGAAAATAATGAAAAAGCAACAATGCCATTAACTGGTTATGATAATGTTCCAATTGAAGAAGATAAGAAAAAAATATCTGCACCATTAAAAAAGAAATTAACAAAAGATGAACCATTATTAGATAATGATCAATTATCATCATCACCAACAAAAATAAAAAAACCGTTTATACAACATGATAATTATGTTAATGTTGATTCAAAGAAAAATTGTTCATCAAAACGAACAGAATTACCTGATGATGATGCACCTATGCTTATGCCTAAACAACATATACCAATAAAAAAATCATTCTTTAATAAACAACATAATAATAATGAATTAATTCATTTAGAACATTATCAATTACCACCTAAAGATGCTAATGATGATGATGATTATCAACCACCATTACCACCAAAACAACGTCATCAAAATAATACATCACGTGCAATGGTTTATGATTTTATCGGAAGTGAATTACAAGAACTACGTGTAGCACTTGCTCAATTTGATGGCAATTCATCAAGTAAATAGAGTTTTTATATAAGAATTTTATCCATTTTTTTGGTTTATTTTTAGCTGCTTAATCAAATTAATCTTTACTTTCAATACAGTATTATAGAATATATATCAGCAGTTTATGAATTGTATCTTTTGTTTTTAATCTTGTCTTATATTGAATCTCTCTTTTGTTTTCTATTAATGCAAATGCAATGTGGGTTGCTGTGAATATTGTAGCGATCTTTTTCTCTTTTCTTTTTTTTCTGCATCTAACGAGTTTTTTGTTTTTTCTCTTATTATAATGATATTGTCAGATAGTGCTTTGCTATGTATCTTAATCAGATGGAATAATCATTTCTTTTGAAATTTGTAAAATAATAAATATTCGTATTAATTAAATCGTAGATGATAAAATATAATATACACTTTTTGTTTGATTTCTTCCAATGCAAGTCAAGCATTTTCATGATAGTAAAATAGAGCGTCTGCTTTCATTTGATTATAAATATTATCTTAGATTATTGCTTTTGCATTGATATATCTGACATATTGATGAAAGTCGATATAATATGATCCAGTAGATAGTTTATCATGGTGATATTAGTAATATGCTGAGTTACATATATCAACAGTGATCTTTCCTTTTTTTCTATTATCGAAAATAAGGCTGCTATCGCAATTTTTAAAAGAGGCGCGTGGAAAAAAAGCTTCTAACTTTTGAGTGGAAAGTCATAGCGATCTGCAGTTTTCAGGGTTCAGTAGACGACAGTCAGGAGCATATGTCAGTGTGGGAAAATGATCTTTGAACGTACTTTTTCCGATCAATTTTAGTCTACAAAATTAAAGGTAGAGTAGCAAATTTTTTCGAGGGGATTCTTTTTGCTAGGTTTGCACCTCGGCATAGGCTCTTCACATTGATATTTAAACGATTGCTATATTTTGGTTCCTTGTAAGATCAAAGACCTTTTAATAGGACAATTTCATGCCAGACACTTCGCTGAAAAGTGAAAAAATACTTTGAATTCAGGTTTTTTATTATGGTAATCAACATGAAAGGGTTTGATATAATATTGAATTGGGTCTGTGTGGGTCTGAGTGTGAGTGGTGGATATAATACATATACCCAGACCCAAACGCAGATCCACCCACACCCAATACCCACACTCACACTCACACCCACACCCACACCCACACCCTTATTCACGCCCACTCACACCCACTCATACACACACTCTCATTTATTTTCATCTTATCTGTCGACTGGTGGTTGTATTTGCAGTAAGTGTTGTCCAATGCAGAATAAGTGGAGAGCTTTCTTTCTCATTTTTTTTCCGAGTATGTTTAAATAGGTGGACAGGAACGTACAGCAAACAACAAATAACAAGAGATGTGATAAGATACCTGTTGTTAAATAGATAACAATCTACGTCGAACGTCTTTTGTATGTAAAAGAAAACGGGTATCTAAGAGAAAAAAAATGGTGTTGCTTATTTAGTGTCTCAGTTTAATAGATAATACGAGCAATTAAATACCCTTTTTTCTTCTTATCATACAAACTCATTTCACCGAAATTATTATTGTTATTAAAAGATTTATCGAAGTGCTTATTTTAGCTAAGCTAAGAGAAGAGTATATTTGAAAAATGTTTCGACTACTAGCATACCTAGTAGGTATTGTTTTTATTTTGAGCCGTATAAACCATGCTCAGCTTGATCCAAGAGTATGTCCCGATGGGCCGTCTTCACCCTTTCCAGATCCAGAGTGGCAGTCCATTCCGCAACGATTCCAAATCATGACAGAATTGGTTATGAAAGACGGAGTAATGGAATTATCACAGGCTTTCTCGCCATTACGCGATACTATCGCAACGAGTTCGAAATTGGGTAGTTATTATTTTTTTATAATAACTTCGTAAATTTTTTTTCTACTAGGTACAATACAACTTTATTCTAACTTTATAACTAATGAACAGTTTGAAGTAACATATTCTACGGTTGCTCAACAACAAATACCTGTATGTTCGAGACAAGTTATAGCTCCTCAATCAGAAACAAGCGTTGTTAGACGAGATACTCTTATTCTTAAACCATCAGTTCTTCTTGGTTTTGATGCACGTAATCAATGGAATTTGCACTGGGGACTTCGTTATGATGGCGATGAAACTTTACGTGGTATTCCTGCTAACAGATTTAAATCATGTTTTTATGTAGATGATATTAAAGCAACAGTATCAGCTACTTATCATGTATCAGATATCGAGAAATTTCAAGCGTATTTACCAGCAAACCAAAGTATTATTTTACAAATAGATGTAACCGTAACAAATCCACGTCAAAATATAGAATCCTATACATACAATGTTTTTCATTATGCACCGAATCCCAGTCGACGTGAAGATCGTCAAGCATTAGAAACACCAACGGGTGTATTTTGTCCAAATCGAACATCAACATTTCCTGTACCATCAAATATTCCAGATAGAGTTAGCACAAATGTTGAAACGTTTATACCAACTTTAAACAATTCAATATTTAGTACACACAGTTTATATGATAATGATTTTCAATTTACTCGTATTGATACTTGGTATCCTGATCCATTAGGCGGACTACAGTGGTTACATGCCTCTGAAATACATGATTTTGTAACTGGCCTCAACTATCACTATAATAGTACAACAGGTCAATGTATTGTTCGTGATATAACCCTAAATGATAATGATGCTATAGTGGTGGATGGAAAGCCAAGTTTCGTACAAATGAGTTCCGTACAACATTTTTTTTTAATGGATGATAGTTCGTATCACTATACTGGTGAAAAACCATGTGGTGATCACGTTTGGTGTCATGTATGGATCGGTGAAAAACTGTTAACAAACAATATAGTTCAACAACGAGAATTGTATTGGGCATTAGCTATACATGGTGAACCTTTAATACATTCGATTCCAATGAAACTGGTTTTGAAAAATTATGCTAATGGTATCCCAGTATTTACAGCTGAAGAAAGTAATAGAAACTAGTCTATATTAAATATTTTGTTTTTTGTTATTAATTGAAAGACATTTTTAACTTTCGTCGTAATCAAATGACAAGCTTCGAAATTGATCACATGTTGGCTGATTGTTATCGTGCCTTGGGTCCCGAAGGTAAGTAGTTATTAGATACAACAAATCTTAAGACTTTCAAGTATTTTATAATTTGTAGAAAACTACAATCTCGGTGTAATCTCGTTTACTGTGGCAAACGATAATGAGTATCCAGTGCAGGAGAACATTGATCATTTACGACATACAATTTGGCAAACTCTGATAACTATTCTTCAGGTGCGATCCATTCGAATTTCTAACATCATTGTCGATCGCGATGGCAAGGATCTTCCAGTAACATTTACACTGTTAGATGTACCACCGCGTCTAGGACCAGTAGAAATTCTCTTACAAGAACCATCGCTCATTACAGCTATCGAACGTCTTCGTGCAGTGATAGATGCACATGCCTTGATATTTCGAGCAAAATACGGTACTAAAGAAGTTATTTTACGAGCGCGAATCAATTCGCTCCATGTCATCTATACGAGTTTTGATCAAAATTCTAACCAATGTTTTAATCAAACTTTTGCTCGAAGTCAAAATCCTGAGGAATGTCCTGATACAACAACTGAACAAAATCTTAATCAAAACATTGACATAGTGTACCTGAGCTCGGGTCCATTAATCACTGGTTTCTGGATTGGATTCATCATTCTGGGTCTTTTCGTCGGTATAGTCGGTGGCTTTTTTGTTTTGAAACGTTTTTTTTGATTGACTTTTTTATATAACAGAGTTTATTTCCTTTAAAAATAATTGCAGGATAAAGATATTTAATAAACTATTTGATAGTTGATATTTTTTGCACAAATGTAAGATATTTACTATCTTTTCATTGCTGAAACTATAAGTCAATCCATTAAATCAAGATCTCGTTCTTCTGATCAGATGCTTATCAAGCCTCTGTGTGAAATCGTAACTAAATATTTTTTTAATGCATTTAAATATAGGACGCAAGATAACCTGTTAAGAATAGCTGTAAAATGCAAATAGATATTGCAAGTCGACTTTAACTAGAAAAATCTGCATTTCATTAATTATTAAACGGGATAAAACATTTTTTTGCTGTATTTCATCTGATTCGGCAAACTCTATCGATTTTCATAAGCATATAACAAACTTGCTCTTTATCTTTCACAGGTGGCAATGATAGTGACGCCAATTTTTGGAGGCAATAGTGGCAAAATGCATCCTTATCATCGCACCTTGATAAATAAATGTGTTGTCTTTGTCGTATTCCGCGATATTTTTTTTATCTATGTGACTTAGAGACATATTTTGAATGCGTAATTCGAATCTAATCTACGTTGAATATGCCACTTTCTTCGAAAAATCTTGAGGGTGTGGATGTGGGTGTGGGTGATTGGGTGTGGGTGTGGGTGTAGGTGGTTGGGTGTGGGTGATTGGGTGTAGGTGGTTGGGTGTGGATGTGGGTGTGGGTGATTGGGTGTGGGTGTGGATGTGGGTGTGGGTGTGGGTGTGGGTGTGGGTGTGGGTGTGGGTGTGGGTGTGAGTGATTTGGTGTGGGTATAGGTGGTTGGGTGTGAGTGTGGGTGTGCGAGTATGTTACTACTACTCACATCAGCATGCAAACCCTCAGTTACCAAACACACTTTCATGCATCCTTCTGAATTTGCCTCGACACTCAATTATTCGATATCCCAGCGATGTTGGAAATTGCTAAAGAAAAAACTCATATGGTATACCTTCTTTTATAACGAAAAACATACAATTCGAACTTTTCAGTGAAAACTGGATATTTCATCGCCGAAAAATCTCTTATCAGTCATAAACAAAACATGCACAGTCATTGACATTTTTCAAGTGATAATAAAGTAGAAGAGAAAAGAAACTCGATAATACGAATAGTAAAAAGGTGAATAACCGAAAGAAAGAGAAAGTAAAACTTTGTTTTTATGAGGGTGTGGGTGGGTGTCGATGCGGATGTAGGTGAGTGTGGGTGTTAAGGGTTCTTCTTCTCTCACGATCACCCACCCACACCCACACCCTAATATGAACAATTATTAACATCAAAAGTCCAACACAACTTTTGATCTTTTAAAACGTTTCTCTCATATTTCTAAATCAAAAGTAGCGATCAAATATCATAATAATTCATTTATATTCATAATTCACGTATTTTTCCCTTCGCTATTTCAGCTAGAAATCTCTTAGTTATAATCAAACTTATATGTGGTTTCATTTGAAGATTTTTGATAGAATTATGGATAGACTAGTTAAGTTTTGTTCCAGATTGTACGGTTGCTTTTTTAAGGCTTTTCTTTAACAGTTATGGAGTTGGATATGCTTCCTGCCTCTCTCTGTAGCATGTTTGACTGTCTTTATTGCCTGTGTGCATTGTAATATATTGTTGTCTCTATCTCTAAGTTCCATATGTTTTGTTAGTGGAACTCTATGCATGTGATATGCTCCTCTCTCTTCTGTGTTTGAAGAATGAAAGATTCATTCGTTGGATTATTGTATTAAGAAGTGTATAGTTTGAGCTTGAGATATCATATAAGACTCTTGCCTTTGTCCGCCAAGCTCTTACCTTTGAGTTTTGACCTTTGGTTTGATGACAGATTCACGGACACTCGATATTATATGTATAGATGGATTTACTCAAGCCGAATTTTTCAAAATTGATTGTAACTGAAAGAGTGCTAGCTAGAATCGCGATGGTGAAAATATGTGGATTATGAACGTATAGATGACTGACCATAATATCTGATCGCTACTTTTGATTTAGAAATATGAAAGAATCGTTTCAGAAGACTAAAAGCTTTGTTTAACTTTTGATGCTAATAATTATTCGCATTAGGTAAATTATACGTCCATAACATTCTCTCTAATGCGTTCATCTGTCGTTGGCTCAAATGCCCGTGTACCATTATATACATGTAACTACACATATAATACAAAGTGATGAATGACTACTTGCAAGATATACTACAGCATATTTATAATCCCGCACATTCTCACGATAAAGTTTGCGACGCCATCAATAGTGACTGACATTGCAGTACAATATGCTCTAGTGTATGAAGTAATGTTAAATAAAGTGAGCAAAGGATGTTATTTAAATGAAAAAAACGATTTATATTTGATTTAAACAACATCATAAAATCAACATGTAGAAGAGTTAAATATGGATTAGATGAATATGAAAATTATCAACCATTGGACGTATCAGTTGTATTTTACAAACCTTTCATACTTACAAGTGGCACGAGTCCCTGCTTGTGAACGCTTTTATTGCTCAAACTATCGTCCGATGAGGGAGAAGTTATATTCAGTGTTTTTTTGTTCCGCATTCGAATGAGAAAAATTGTGATGAAGCCAAGCACTATACCGACAAAGAGTCCACCGATAATACCTCCGACTTGAGCGGCTGCTGTATATTTTTCTTTTCTGATTCGTTGACCATTGGTGTGGGAATTAGTGACAGTATGAACTTGGCAACGGGAAGTAGTAGTAGCAGTAAAGGGTGCGCTCGAAGTAGTGGTAGTAGTAAAGGGTGTGCTCAAAGTAGTGGTAGTAGTCAAGGGTGTGCTCGAAGTAGTGGTAGTAGTAAAGGGTGTGCTCGAAGTAGTGGTAGTAGTCAAGTTTGTGTTAGAAACATTGGCGCTAGAAGCGTTACAATTGGAAACATTAGCGTAAACCCAACTAGCATGAATCGACATGAATTGTTGTGAAACTTTGAGAGAGTTAGGCTGTGCCATAAAATGTATTTTTGAACTGTCATCGTCTAGCAGTGTCATATCAAACGAGAATTGATTCGCATTGATTGCCATCTCCAGACTTTCTTTAGCTGTATTGACCGACGGTTCATCGTTGTTCGACAAGGGCGTCGGGCCAAGGAGGGTGAATAAAACGTAGACACTATTGTCAAATTGGATGTGATCCAGTTCTATGTCGCTTACGCGCATCTGCTTGATCTGCATCTCAGTCACCAGAGTGACTCTCACCATGTTTTCGAGACGACGTCTGTTCATATATTTGCTATCTACGAGAGTATTATTGCTTGGCTTGAGTACGAAGCCAAGGTGAAGATACGGCAAATCGAGTGAGCGATAACATACAGTTGTATCGAAATCAGATGATTTCAAGTCATGAGACATTTCATAAAATTCATATTCAATATCTTCTGTAAGAACATTAAATGGCGGTGCAATCGATGGATTTCGATATTGATACATTCTTAAATATAAACTCACTGGATAATCGAATAGTTTTGGTGCACCAGGTGGTGGACGACTGTATGGTGCACGCATTGACCAACCATATTCGACATTAGTATAAGCCCATGTTTCATCTGTTGGGAAACCTATATCTAATTCAACCATAGCAGGAAAATTATTAATTGGTGTTGTTAATATTGTACAATTAATAGTATTATCACGGCATGCTAAAAAGACGCAGAATAAATGAATAAGAAATTTATAGAAAAAAAAACTGATCTGTTTTTGTTTCTTACACCGCACTCCATTGTATTCCCAAGCCTTTTGAGGTGGATTGAATATAAACTTTGCTTCATTTTTAATAAAAAATCGAACGGGATCATAAAAAGGAACAACATCTGGAATATCTACACCACGACTAATTCGACATGTACCGATACGACGGTCAATAACATAAGTTAAATTATCATTATACTCGTGAATAACTGATATAAAATCTTCCGTACCAAATGGGATATAATCATAACGTAAACGTCTTGAATTATCAGCGCGACTTTGATCATAATATAAATGAAAGCTTCCCCATTGTGCCGTACGTGATGTTAAAAATTGTACACGAACACTAAAATGATCTGGCCAACTAATACCAGCGTCTTTAAGTGATATTAAGTTTTGACCTTGATCACGGTTACAAAAAACACCTTTTGGTGGTGATAATGCATCGTTTTCTCCCATAATACCATGTCGATACCCATGAACATTAAATACTTGATCAAATTCAATAATTCGTGTGCCATTTGGTGCATGAAATGAGCCAATAACTAATGCTTGAATTGGAACAGCATATTCACCAACAGGACCAGTTGCCGTTGAATAATTTTGTTGAGCAAAATGCCATATACGTCGCACTGTTCGATAGTTTACTTTATCGACATAACAAGTCTGCCATTTATCAACTGGAATTCCGCGTATGACATCTTGTCCGAGAAATTTTGGTCGAATAATTGGTCGTTGTGGATCATTGCTAGAAAATTGAAGAAATTCATTTAATGGACGAATATGCCAACCAATATCTTGCAATTGAATAGCCGATGCACCATCTAAGAAATGAAAGAAAAAATCATATTTAAAGTTTTATTATTTGAACAAACCCATATCCTTGTTTGTTGAAATATCAGTTACTAAACAAACTTCTCCTCCATAATAAGTTGATTTTTTTAATATATTATAATAACTATGTTCAACACTGATAAAACCATTTTGATTTTTACTTACAATCAATGAATTCGCATCATAATTATATATATATTGATATATAGTTGATTCACTACGCAATGTTATATTAAGAAGATGTCTTACTTCTACGCTTTCAAGTGCAAATTCTGCTTTGTTTGGAAATTTAGGTAGAGGCTTATCATTTGTGCTTGGAGTTGATGGATCGTGTGTACATACACTTGGATCACCATTCCAATCAGGTGATAAAGTGGTCGTAGGATCTTGTGCATTGAATCCAAGGATAAAGAGTATTAACAGACAGAAGAGTCCGTATTGTTTCATTTTTATTCCAAAACGAATTAATAAGATGATGCAAATATCTGTTGCTTGTCTTGAAGTAAAATAAGAAAAAAATGATAAGATAAGATATTTTAACTGCAAATAAAAGGAGACAAGGGGACGATGTTGATAGAGTTTGTGGTGTTGTTCGAAGAAAAGAAGAGTAGACTTGAAAATTAAATATCTATAGAATTTAACAAATACTGTCTTATTTTATTACGATTCTCTTTTACGTTGTTTATTATATCACGATAAGTAGAAAACCATCTTGAGGGTGTGGGTGGGTGTGTGGGTGTGGGTGTGGATGTGGGTGAGGGTGGGTGTGTGGGTATGTGCGTGCAACAGATATATTATCCACAGCCACGCCCACACCCACCCTCCTTTAAGAGTATTACTGAAACTAAATCTCGATGGATCCTAGCGGATCTTGAAAAACGCTAATAAATTGTAGAATAGGTATATCGGAATATGTGGAAACTTACTTCAGTCTACTACATTCAACAGAGTCTATTATAACCTAACAGCAATTAATTAGCTTTACTAAAAACTTACCATCAATGTAGAAAATGTGGCTCCTCTTGGATTCTCATAGATCTTCAGGTACCACAAAATTGATCATAACCGGACAGAGTCCAACGAAACTTATTATTATGTCAATCCTCTGACGAAAAAGTCTTTCAGGCTTTTTACTACCTCAATACATTCGATTGAATCAGATACGAATAAATCAAAATAGGAGGTGTCACCTGAAAAGATTCTCTGGTAAGTTCACTTTTTCTTTTTTATCGGAAATTCTACGACTAGTTTTTTCCCTTTTCCGATCAGCTTTCTCAGATCCTGTTGGTCCTATTGGGTCCCAGGATTCATTAGGATCCGCCTTTTCGTCCTTGATTGAGCCTACAGTGGTCCTTGATGGTGTGGGTGTCTGATCGTGAGAGAAGAAGAACCCTTAACACCCACACTCACTTACATCCACACCGACACCTACCCACACTCCCACTCCCGGACCCGCCCACACCCCCATAAAAACAAAATTTTACTATGAGTTTCTTTCGGTTATTCACCTTTTTACTATTCGTATTATCGAGTTTCTTTTCTCTTCTACTTTATTATCACTTGAAAAATGTCAATGACTGTGCATGTTTTTGTTGATGACTGATAAGAGATTTTTCGGCGATGAAATATCCAGTTTTCACTGAAAAGTTCGAACTTTATGATTTTCGTAATAAAAGAACGTAAACAATAGGGGTCTTTTCTTCGGCAACTTCCAGTTTGACTGAGGTGCTGAATAAATGAAGGTCAAGATGAATTCATAAGGATACTCGAAGGTGCGAGTGTGGATAAATGACTGAAGTTCTGAGTGCCAATGTGAATAGTAATAGCATACGCACACACCCGATGATATGACCCATCAAGGAGTCAAGGACATTTTCGGAAAACTCAGAAAGGCGTTAACCCTTATCGATAATGTTGCACGTGTTGTAGTACACTGGGACATAACACCATAAGCAATATTTCTGTTTCTCGAAGTTTTGGATGAGACACTTACTAATCACGAATTCACCGTAGAAACTAATACATTATAAATTCAATCCAGACCTTTATTTTTAAATAAACAAGCTAATATTAGAGTAAATGTTCCTACTTAAAAAAAGATAATGAGTTCACAAGCCAGAAAAACTGACATTAATAGATCAAAAAAGACAATTTTATCCTTCTATATACACATTATTTCAATTTTGCATGGTATCGCTGAAAAATCAGGCAATGTAAATACGAGTTTACGTACATTTGCTTTTACATTGATCTCTTCATATCGTAATTTGCAATTCTGAGAGTTGTTTTTTGTAAGTCAGTTCATCGAAAATATTTTGAGTGTGGGTGTGGGTGAAGAAAAGATGAATCCAAACTAACACTCACATTCTCAAGAAAGATAAACGTTTGATATCTTAATTATCTGATCAACTTACCTATTTCGAATTAAACACTTTTACTGTTGAAGTGATACATGACATAGATGGGATCGGTTCGTCACAGGCTGTAATCCTCTTTAGATTGCCGGTGACTACTTCGTACATTCTTCTATCCGTCTTTCGCACTCTATTTTCTTAGATGGTAATATTATGGCGACCTTTGAATTAAAACGACAAATTGATTTGATAAAAAATTAAGGAAATTAAGTAAACCAAAATGCGATGACTAAACGAAACATTTATTAATTTAGTATGCTATGTAGGTGTTGAAAATAGATCAACTGGAAACATTAATATTCAGATAAAATTTTGTTTTTGATTGAGAAGGTTTTAAATAAATTTGACCAACTAGTTAAAGAGAGTCCATATAGATTAAATATTTTACGACAACATATATATATGAAGTACATAATCGTCAGAATTAGTAAAAAGTTTCTATAAAATAATAGCAACAAACGTTTAAATTAGCGAATAGTGATTCAAAAAAAAATAGATAAATAGATTATATAAATAAATGAGCAATGTACAATATAAACTTGATATATGTATATATAGTCATGACTTGGTTTAGTCAAAATGATAGAAACTCATTTTGATCTTCGAACATCTGAGTATATGCTACACACAATTCTCCGAAAATACTGTTAACAGCGTTTTTCCCCATAGAGTTTCATACAATATGACTTGCAATGAACATAAGTCTAGTGGTGCATGCGTGGATACTGTTGCAAGATTATTGCCATATTTATTCAACTTCTTCTTTTTTTATCAACAAAAATGAATACTTATTAGATAAAAACGGATAAAGCAAAAATTTTGCATAAATTCTGTTTTTAATATAGTTTTTCTGAAATTTTCGATGATTTCTACCACCATATAGATACAATATGTATTACAACAAAATCATCCATGTTGTATTGAAATAATTGTTCTGGTGTATAAAAAACAATAAACGGCACATAACTTGATAAAGAAATCATTTCACAAATTATTTATTTTAATATGAAAATAAACTTTCATCTTACTTCAGATAATATATTATTTGATAAAGTATTCAATAAGTCTCTTTTCTCATGTAAACTATATAGTTCCTCAGTATCTCTTTTTTTGAGAAAGTTAATTTTTTTTAGTAGCTATCAACAATTGAAATAGTCATTTGTACCTTTATGAATACAATATTATTTCTTTTTTGTTCAACAATAGTATTTCACACTCAAATTATGAAAAAGTTTCTTCCTATTTTTGTGCTTTTTGAAAGCTATTTTCAATAAAACTCTTCAATGATCTTGTACCAAATACTTTTCTTATTTTAACAGACAATAAAAAAGTTTCTTCGATCTTAATTTCATCAATATTAAGTCTACAGCTTTTTCATTCATTGGCATAATGTTTAAAGCATGCTCTATGTACAAAATTTCACAAAGTTTCTTTCATTAGTCTCGTCACAATGAATTTCATACATTCATCGAACATTAACATGGTGTTTGGCAAAGAGTGTAAAAGAATTGTATTTCTCTTTCTACCTATATTTGATGAAAAAAATGTTGCCTACACATTTATAAACTACAGTAATGATGCAGACCAAAGCAAGAAAAAGTTGGAAAGAATAATAATAAAATGGATCAAATTGTTTGCTTCTGTTTTGTTCGTTCTTTCAATAAAATTATCAACAAATTTGTTTGTTTTCATCTGTTCTTTGCTCTATACAATATTCTTTTTAATGGTCACTAGGTGATGTTTGTTCTTGAGCGACAACGTAAACACGCAAACATTCGAAATCGCCGAAAAAGCGAGAAAAAACAAATCATTGCCCACATAAATAGAAGATACCAGTTTTAGCTTTCTATCAAATCAAATATTATCAGCTTCATTCCACACAAAGAACTAGTTTACATTTCAACACAACATGGGTGCACAAAAATCGAAAGAAAATGTTACAACAACATCGAAATCAACAGCAGCATCAAATATTCGCCAACCACGACAACGTATGGCACAAAACTACCTTCTCATCTGGGTAGATCCTAACATCGATGAAACAAACAAGGATTGCCAGAATACACTGACTCAATTGAAGAACGTAGTCAACGATGTTAACTTATGCACGGAACCGGAACAATGCATCCAAGCACTCAACAAGGTTGACAACGAACTAGCCTTTGTCATAACATCAGGCTCATTAGGTCCAGACTTGGTTCCTAAAATACATAGCATGCCACAGTTAGATGCCATTTACATCTTCTGTGGTGACAAATCCAGACATGAGGGATGGACTCAAAACTGGACAAAAATCAAAGGTGTCCATTCAAATATCAAAGACATTTGTCAAGCATTACAATTAGCGATTAAAAAATGTGACCAGGACACAATTGCCGTAAGTTTTCTGACGATGAATGAAATGGCTTCAACTGAGAATTTGAATCAGTTGGAGCCAACTTTTATGTATACCCAACTATTCAAGGAGATTTTCAATGATATCAAATATGATAAACAAGCGATCCAACAGTTTACTACTTATTGTCGAAACAATAACAGCTTATCACCAATCAATACTAACCGTTTTGAGAAAGAATATGATGCTCAATTAGCTATTTGGTGGTATACTTTCCCATCCAATATCTATTCTATGCTCAATTATGCTCTTCGAACACTGGACGCTGATGCTATTATTACTATGGGTTTCTTTATGTGTCATCTGCATCAACAAATTCAGCAGTTGTACGAACAACAAGTCAGTAGTTATGGAAGAAAATCTTTTTTAGTTTATCGAGGACAAGGTCTTATGAAATCAGACTTTGAAAAACTTCAGAAAGCAAAAGGTGGACTTATGTCATTTAACAACTTATTGTCTACCAGTACAGATAAAGAAGTGTCCCTCAGTTTTGCTCGAAATGCTTCAACAGAACCAAATAAAGTGGGCATTCTCTTTATAATGTCTATTGATCCTAGCTTGAAATCAACACCATTTGCCTCCGTCAAAGAAGAGAGTTATTTTAAGGAAGAAGATGAAATTCTCTTCTCAATGCACACTGTCTTTCGAGTGAATGCAATTAAACAAATGAACAATCAGAATCAACTTTATCAAGTTGAACTACAATTAACATCGGATGATGATCAACAACTACGATTACTTACTAATCGGATACGAGAAGACGCTGGTGTTTATACTGGATGGCAAAGATTGGGTAACTTGTTGCTTACAATTGGTCAATTTAATAAAGCTGAAGAACTTTATAACGTATTACTCGAACAGACATCTGATGAGAATCAAAAAGCGCTTTATTATAATCAGCTGGGATATGTTAAAGATGGCCAGGGTGATTATGAAAAGGCTATTTGGTATTACGAAAAAACAGTTGAAATTCGACAAAAAACTCTTCCTTCAAATCATCCTTTATTGGCTACTTCATACAA
>CAJNOI010000011.1:567980-620224 GCA_905250115.1 Adineta steineri | reverse complement strand
CAAAAAACTCTTCCTTCAAATCATCCTTTATTGGCTACTTCATACAACAACATCGGGAATGTGTCTGACAACATGGGAAAGTACTCGAAAGCCCTTTCATCTCACGAAAAAGCACTTGAAATTCGACAAAAAACTCTTCCTTCAAATCATCCTGATTTGGCTACTTCATACAACAACATCGGTTTGGTGTATTCCAAGATGAAAGACTATTCGAAAGCACTATCATATTATGAACGTGCTCTGGACATATTCCAACGTGCATTACCGCCAACTCATCCTAGTATAAAAATTGTGAAAGAGAGTATTGAAGTTGTAAAAAATAAATTATAACGAATATTTGATAAATAAATAAAAGAATCTTTTGTTCACTTGTTTTTGAATTAATTCTAGTTCGTAGTGACTCGCATGCGTGTACAGAGAACAACTTTGTAAATAATGAAAACGTACTGGACAAAGCCGACTGATAAGATAATACACATACATATGTATGTATATGAATGACGTTTTCAGACTTATTTACATTTCTAATTCTTTACGAGAGTATTCCCTGTAATAAAAGAAGAATAACTTATATGAAACTGGATTGTAGTAGTGTTGAATGAGGCCTCGTATGATGAACAAAAGGTGAGAAAACTGCGATATATATACCTAGATGTCATCGATACATGGTCTAACTGATTCAATCAACTATAGTCCTCTAATCTCGGATTCAGTCTACAAGAGAAATTGTTTGACGAAATATCTTACAATGATATCTCATCCTTGAAAGACCACCACACTTAGTTGTTTCACAAAGCATAATATAAGTTATAGAAATAGATCAAGTAAATTAAATGTATGCGAAAAAACAACTGGTCTTTACAATAAAGAACATTCTAGATAGTTATATTTAATGGAAATGATGCAATGTTATTCTCTACTTCTATATTCCGAGATTGAATATGGACAGTAGTCAACGGTCGTTTATGAGAAGAAACGAAGATATACGACTATACAGTAATGAACAAATTAATAAATAACATTCTATTCTTATTTATTTTGCATTATTGTGCTTTTTTCAGGTTTCCGTCGTAGATTATGAAGGCTACTAAGTTTTTTTTATTTATTTTACTTCATTTATAGAAGCTCATCGAAATAAATTGAATTAATGAATGGTATGCATTTTTATTTTATTACAATTTATTCATTTGATGAACTGTTGCAAGATTTTGTTTTGAGAAGCGGATGGGCTGCTGAATAGTGAGGGAGTAAACAAAAAAATAAAGTAATATTGTTTACTTTGTATTAAATGGAGATAAGTTCAATTAGTATTACCCTGAAGAATTAATCGAAATCAAGATAAAATTGATCTTGTTCTAGATGATCTAAAATAATTTAAAATACTAAACTTTGCTGTTCAGATCGCAACCATGAGGGTAAATATCGAATTAACTGACTGAATTGTAGTTTCAATGATTATTCAGATTCTGATAAAGTTTATACAGTTAGTAGAGTTCGTCGAGTTAACTATATTCTTGTTTGATCTAAATGATTAAGATAAACTCATCGAATACATTATTTCAACTTTTATTTGATTTCACATTATAACAATGAAATTCAAAAGTAATTACCAATATATTTATTATAATTAATAAACAAAATTTGCTGTTTCTAGCGATAGATTTAAGAGTGATCAAAATCATTTGTATTTTATATTTTTACATATAAAATTACATGTATAGATGAGTTAACATATATATTTTTTCTTGAAAGATTGAACTAAATTACACGCTAAAAAAAACAAAGATGATGAAATTGCTTCTCATTCTTCATTATTAACAAAATTTAATCACACATTCATAATTAATGGCTTCAAGCTATTTTATATAACATTGCTATACAAGATTATTTTAATCACAATTACAAGTTACTTTTCAAAATTAAATCAATTTCACCCACACCCTTCCAATGAGTTTATCAAGCGATCTTTCAAATAAACTTTCCATTAATTAATTCATAGAATGACTTCTAACTAATGTCAGTCTTGTTAAGCAAAGATCTTTTAACATTCGTTTATTTACGAGGACAAACTACACAAATATCAAGAAACATGCAAAAAATACGATAAAGGCTAATATACAACAATGATCAAGTACAAGGATAGAGATCAAAATATGTTCAGTTTTATAAATATAGTATAAACAAATGAGTTTTCTCTAATCAGAAGTTGAACATAACATTTGAATTAATTTTTGATATATCATGTATAAGTATGTGTCACAGATCAAAACTTTATAGAATCCAAAAGTTTTCTCCTCTGCCTTCGACACTTTCCCATAGACAAGTTGTATTACCATTAAAACTGACAGGTATGATTTTTGGATAGGCGGCTCGTTGCGCAGCGATGAGATACACACAAATACGACTGTTTGATTGAGATGGATCAGGTATTACTTGTTGATTCAACGTCAAAGAATATAACATATTAAAATCATCTTTATCACTAATAATTAGTCCATAGTCAAAAGACGACTGTTCGGAGACAATAAATGGATTTTGAATTATAGAATGATTCTTGCTGTCATCCACAAAATATATGCCGTGTTCGTTTTCGGTCATTACATGGAGTGTACCATACCATGTGCCATTCAGACTAGCAATCGTGTGCCAGGTATGAACATGATCATTTTTTCGTATGAATCGACCATCGACCATAACTACTATAGTAAGTATAATGGCAAATGTAAAACTCGTTCTGATAGATAACATTGGAGCAATTGAATTCTTAATATAATCTAGAAAACAAAAAATGCATAGAGTTATGTCAATACTGGCATAATCAATTTCTCTTTAGTTCAAATTACAATATCAGTCGATGTGTTACCAATTCTTTCTATTTCACCATAAACAAAATAGAGAATAAAATAATACCATCAAAGGAATTCAGTTTTAAAGACCATAATTTATTGTTTCGATTATCTTAGAAATGAATGGCAAGATTTAATTCACGAAGGCACTCTCACACTGAACCAGAACTCTTGTGATCATGATATTCACAACAAAAGATATCATCTGTTGATGAAAGAAAGAAACTGTTCAACCAATAAGTACATTTTTCGGGAGATGTCATTTTTGAGCATAGAATCGAGGTTGGTGTGATTGAAGGATAGAGATCCACACCCACACACCTTCTTGGAATTTGTTAAACTTAAAGATGAAAAATATGAACTTCAAAGAAGAGAACATTATCTTACAATTGAAAGATCAAAATCATTATAAGAACATCATTTATATATAAATATTCTCTTTTGTCAATTGAGTTTATTAGGAAAAAGTTACTTAATGATGCATATGTTTCAGTTTTTACAGTTTAACGAGCTGATTCTTTTTTCTGCCATGAAAAGTGTAATTGAAAAAGAAATATATTTTATTATTGCATGTTTGACTTTTGACGAAACACTTTTCATAAAACTAATCAATTTAAGTGTACAGTGTAGATCTTATTCTTACTCATGTTTATTCAAATAGATATAAATAGTTTTTTTCTTTAATTGATCATTGTTGTCAAAAACGATATTTATAATATACCCACGTTTCTATTCTTCTTTTGATAAAAATAAATAGTAAAGGATAAAATTAGTAACATTCTTTAGAATCTAATATGAAAATAAGTCACCCACATAATAACAAACTCATTGTAATATATAAAATAAAAGGTAGGTTGATTCTTTTCAATTCATTATGTAAAAATCAATGCCTAAAAATATCCATATAATAAGTAAAAATGACTCCTACATATTCCTGTATATTGAAATTCTTGTGCAAATAATCAATAATATTTTATTTTTCTTAGTTGCGATACACCAAATACTTCATCGGTAAATAGTTCAAGTCAACTCGTAACAAATGGACATCATTCATTAAATTTTAATTAATTTCTTTTATTTTTAGCTGCTTAATCAGATTAATCTTTACTTTCAATACAGTATTATAGAATATATATCAGCAGTTTATGGATTGTATCTTTTATTTTCTATTAATACAAACGCAATGTGGGTTGCTGTGAATATTGTAGTGATCTTTTCCTTTTTCTTTGTTTTGCATCTAACGAGTTTTTTGTTTTTTCTCTTATTATAATGATATTGTCAGATAGTGCTTTGCTATGTATCTTAATCAGATGGAATAATCATTTCTTTTGAAATTTGTAAAATAATAAATATTCGTATTAATTAAATCGTAGATGATAAAATAGAGCGTCTGCTTCCATTTTATTATAAATATTGCTTTTGCATTGATATATCTGACATATTGATGATAGTCGATATAATATGATCCAGTAGATAGTTTATCATTGTGATATTAGTACTACACTAACTTACATACATCAACGATGATCTGTCTTTTTTTTTATTATTGAAAAAAAACGATAGTTTTACATAATATTCAATAAAAATAAATCAATCTTTAGTTGATTATAGTCATCAATGAATGTATAAACTATATGAGTCTGTATTATATTTAATTTTTATTAGTTCATAGGCAATAAATAAAATATTTTATGAATTAATGTAACTGTTTCATATCTTCATTTTTTTTGATGACTCGAATCGGTTGAAGTTGATGTTAGAATCACCGGAACTTTCACTGCTTGATATAGCCTAACAGATCTTTTCAAATAATCACCAGTTGATTGCCACGCTTGTAAAAATCTTACGTCAAGTGCAGCTATTATTATTGGATCAAGTGTTATATTTATATAATTTAATAATTGCGCAATTGTGCCAATTGTACTATTTTTATAATAAAATGGAAATACAAGAAGATGTGGTGACCATAATATAATCCAAAGTGAATAGAATACACCTGATTGTTTTACTATTTGACGATGATATTTCTGTCGAGCATCAACTATTTCTTGTGTTCGTATACCATCTGTATTACGAACATAATTAAGACTTAAGAAAAGAAAGACTAATGTTAATATAACCGGGATGAAATAAGATAGAAGAAGAAAAATAATCCGAATAGTCAAGGAAACTGGTAAAAGATCGCATGCATCACCAGGCGGATTTTGTAGTACTGTCCAACTATATTTAATTGCTACAATATGACCAAATAATGGTAAAAAATAAATAAGAAAATGTGCAATTAAAATAGTATAACGATTTGATGAATAAACATTATGTCCATGAGCAATTTGTAGATAACGACATATGTTTAATGCTAAAAGTATATAACTTTGTAATAGATTAAAATAATTATCAAATATAGCTTCACAATAACAAATAATACTACGAAGAAAATATGGTACACATGTTGGCCACCATCGATAAGCATAAAGTAGAAAGAATCGAACGAGTAATAATAAATCAATAGTTAAATAAGCGTATAACCATTGCATAGACCATTGACGAACTATTGGATATGCAATTAATTGAATCCAAAATAGAACATGAATAATTGTTGCTATAATACATATATAAAGAAGTGGTTTAACTGTTTTTGCTGCCTGTTCAGACCAAGGAAGAACTTCACAATCATTTGTATCATTCATTTTCCTTATACAATATTCAACTAAAAATAATATAGATCTTTATTAATGCTATCTTAAGAATCTACTTTATTATAATGAGTCGTTAATCTCAATCATGCATTTATAATTATTTCCGGAAGAGATATTTTTAAAAAATGAACTGTGTTAAGCATCAATAAGTAAAAAATTTTAATATAATATCAACTACAGGTACTCAAATAGGAATGGTATATATAGAAATAAATATTTTATGGTAGTTCTTTTTTATCATATACATATCTGTCGATAATTGAGACATACATATTTTATATTTTTAGAAGCTCGACACGTGAAAGAAAAAAAAAGTAATAATAGTTATTCACTTACTCATCAAACTAAATAAGAGTAGATCTTTATTTTTATCGTTTCACAGCTGTCGTAGCGTGCGAATGGTAATAGACGAGAACGAGAAAGAAAAGCGTAATTGTATTTTGCATCTATTGTGAACTTTTTTTCTTTTCTTCTTCTTCTCTTCTATTCTATATATCTCTGTTGAGAACCTAATGGAAAGCAGAAAAAAGAAAATATCTGGAAGAAAATAATTGATCGACATTGGAAAGAACATAAATTGTTTAAGAGAAGAAAAAAAAATGTCTGAATAAGACTTGATACTTTATTTCAACGAGAATTTTAATTAATTTAGAATGAAAAATAGGGTTTTTTCTTACTTAATATAAATGCATTTATAGATATAATAAAAGCGTCATGAAATAATTCCTTAGAGAAAAGTCATTTTTTTAATAAATTCTCTTACAATATATTGTAATATATAGATACGTTATAGAACAATTCTTTTAATTGAAATATTTAATATGAAAATTTCTATACAAAAATGAATATAACAATGTAGAACTATGGAATAGAAATAAGACAATGAATGTTAATAGACAGCGCATTTGTCTTGAGGAAAAAACGCAATATCTTGACAATCTTTTGGTTTTTTAGTCATCGTCGATAGAAAATCGAATTAGATTAATTAATATCGTAAGATGGTATCAACATGACTTGTTTATTCCGTTCTTCTTCGTCGTCTGCACAGAGATTATATTATCTAGAAAATCTATATGTGATCATGCATTTATTAGTCGGAGAATAGCAGAAAAGGATTTACTATGGGATTAGAATGAAAAATAGTCCTTTTTATATATTTGTTTATATCCGAATTGATGAAAAAAATATATACTAATTTATTGAGCATCTGTATAGTTTTTATTCTTTAGAATTTATAAAACTTAAAAAAAAAGATTTAACAATGTTATTAATATATGTGTTATATACAACACGTGACTCATAATGCATGCCCATTTTTTTGTAATTCTTTATCAAAACATAAGATTCTCGGAAACCATTTTCTACATACGTTAAAATTTATATGAAATGTATATGATTAGTTCTGTATATTCTTCTTTGACCTCTATACTCTCTGCATCTAGTAGACTTTATTCAAATCTTTCTATTCAAATATAATCGTAGCGTTAATTATATATTGCCATGCATTCAGACAGATTGTCTTCGCGTTATGCATCTCATTAGATGATCACACTATAATAATAACTAAAATGTATAGAATACGACAAAGACCTAGAAATAATTCGTATAAAATAAGACAATAGAAGAAATAGAATACGAATAATGAATAATATAGATAAAAGATCATATATACCACCAGCTGGATTCTGTAAAATTATCTAACCAAATAATGGTAAGAAATAAATCAAAATACAACGATTTGATGGATGGATATCGACAGATGTTCAAAGCTAAAAGTATATAACTTTGTAGCTGATGGAAATAATTATCAAATGTAGCTTCACAATAACAAATAACAGTATGAACAAAATGTGGTATACATATTGACCACTATCGATAAACATAAAGTAAAACGAGTAATAATTAATCAGCGGTCAATTAGGCATATATTCATGACATTGAGTGTTTGGGCACAACTGGAAATATTTTATATAATATATTAAATAATGAGATAAAACTCAATTATCGTATAAATGAACGAAAGGAAATAGTATATTACGTTATGATATCATTATATAATAGTTATAGTCTTCACCTGTTCTCTTCGTTTTTTTAATATATCTTAATTTTGTACTAAAAAGACAATAATATTCGGATTATTTTTTATAAAAATACATTCACGTGTAACGTTTTCGATTATTGGTAAAAGGTTTCATAATCAAAAATCCCGATTCTTTTTTTCACAATATGTCTCTTCAATGGTACAATCACGGTTGATTGATCTTAATCATAAGGTATTAGAGCAAATCTAGTTCGAGGCAAGCAAGCGTTTCATGCACCAAATATATACGATAAAATCAACCTGTATATATATATATATGTGTTAAGTGATTCACCAATATATATGAATGCACATGCTCATTTTATATTTCTCTCTTATAACTAGTATATATTAATAAATGTATTATATTAATTTTATTTTTATATTAATTATTTATGTACAAATAAATGCACAAAATGTTCCATTTGATACTATTGTTACTTTTGGTGATTCAAATACTGATAATGGAAATGTATATAATTTAACAAATCATCAATGGCCAATTGTTCCACCTTATTATGAAGGTCGTTTTACGAATGGCCCTATTTGGTTAGATAAATTAAAAATTCCTTGTATTAAAAATTATGCGTATGGTGATGCAACAATTGATAATGATAATTTACTTGTAGGTTTTACTGGACCTAATAAAACATTAGTGCCTGGTATACGACAACAAATTGTCGATTATTTAGCTGTTAATGATATAAATAATGTTGATTTATCACGCACACTTTATGTAATATGGGCAAGTGGTAATGAATATTTTATTGATTCAAATATATCTTCGGATATAGTTGTTACTGCTTTATTAACGACAGTTTATGATTTACTTGTTGTTGGTATAAAATATTTAATTATTATGAATTTACTTCCATTACAATTATATCCTGGAATGAATTTAAACCAAAATTTAACAACATTAGTAATAAATCATAATAATCTTTTGATATCAAATATTACTCAAATTAAATTAGAATATCCGCATGTAACTATTCAGATATTTGATATATATTCATTAATAAAAACAATTCTTTCAAATAATTCATTGTTTAATTTTAATAAAGTTAATGCATGTTGGAATATATCAAATTATAGTATTATTTCACAATGTCGAAATCCTAATGAATATGTTTTCATTGATAATTATCATTTTACAAGTACTATACATGAGATTATTGCTGATAATATACAACTATTTATTTCATCATCATCAATATCTTTAAAAACTTTTTCTCATATGAATTTATGTATATTTATATTTATTATAAAAATATATTAATATGATTATTACGTACAATCGAATTTTTAGATTTGTAATGTCTTTCGTTTGAAGACAAAGAAAATATTTTATCATAATATATAACAAATCAAGTCAGAATGATTAGTGCTCTGTATGTTGGCATCGAATGTTATAAAACAAAATCTGTCAGAACACGTCTATGAGAGTGATTTAATCTGTTGAAATCTCATTATATCTAATGCGAATTTATTGGCTTAGGAAAATATTTCTAACTAGTTCTTCATATACATTCGTTTTTAAGTGAACTAAGATCATAAGACTTACCTCTTTATTCAAGCTGCTATTTTAAAGAACTAGAATTTGTTTAAATAGTTAATGTACAACAGTTTACTACATAGATATGTACCTATTTCTTGTTCTTCAGCATAAGAATATATCCAGTCATTTTCATTTTCATGTTTTTGTCGTGAAATATGAAATAGATAATAATCTTGATGATTTTAAATATCTAATGAAAATAAAATTAAAGATTTTCTATGCTTGTTAATGTTTATCGAATACTTTGCGAGGGCTTTGATCAGGTCTACGTACATATATAGTAATTCAAGCAGAACGAAAAACAAATTGTATACATAGAAAGAATCATCGACTAAATGTTCTTGAAGAACAAATATATATGTATGAATTTATCCGTAATACTTATTAATTTCCATCTAGTAAATTCATAGTATTGCACTGCACGCTTTTATCTGTTGCTGTTATGTTTTGCCATAGTTTAAATGAAAGTTATAATCTTTATATTCTCGTATATTGTTCATGAATACTAGAGATTCAAAATGGGCCGAATAATCTGGACTCAGATCTAAATTTTCAAAAGTCATCGTATAGATTTCTTTAGTTAAGCTCAAATGGTAGTTTTGAAGTTCAATTTATTTGATAGATACTCAATCTAATAATTTCTAACCATCAAAAAATATTTTTAACCTTTTACCTATTATATAACGAAAATTTTGACTATGGAACGGATCAATTTAATCATTCTTGTTCAATTATCTATGCATAAATATACGATAAAAAGAAGTATATTTCATCATATGTATTAACATAAGATAATCATTTTCATGTTAAAAGTCATATAAAGATTTGCACTTGACATCAATAGATTTTTTTTTCTATATGCGAAATAGCAGAGTATCATATGTCATTGTTATTTGCAAGCTCTTTTTACATTGCACATGACTATCGAATTACTATTAAAATTTTCAGAAATATTGATGACTTTCTTCATATATATATTCTATAGAGAACAAGGGGCGACAATTGTTTCATATGGTATTAAACAAGAAGTAGAGCAAAAAAAAATTTGAATAGAATTTGATTATTCAAATATATTATTCTAAGTATTACCATCAATAATAAATTCAAAAAAAAAATTATTTAATTAATTATTAAAAATTACTGTAGAGCAAAGCTACTAAGAATTATTGATTAGTTTTGAGAAATATATTGATATGCATAATAATGTCTCGTGTCTCTTGTTTGACGACAAAAATACCAAGTGATAAGGTCTTGATGACGTTATGTGAACATCTGCAAAAATAACTTTTTCTTTTTTCGATCTTCAGCAAAGGTCGCCTCATCGAGACATGATTTATTTATCTACATTCTTTACACAATCTACAATTCGATCGATTGGACTACCGCCAAGACGATATTATAATGCAAATATACAAGGGGCTCGACATATAAAAAACGTCGCGATTGTATATACACTATCGACGTCATCAATTGTAAGAAAGGAAAAAAAAACATTTTTTAAGTATATTTATTCTGAAAAACAATAATGTAAAGTAAATGATGGTTGTCAGTAAGTTGCACTTTTTACTTTTCAGGTTCGGGTCATTTTAAATATTGAAAATAAGTATTTTTTCTGCTGCTGCTGTAGCTCGATGTATCAGAATTTTGCTAGTCCATTTCTATTAGTTTATCTCATATTTCTTCTGCATTTTCATTATCATAAAAGAATGTATTGATGATAAAAATCTAAGCAGATGTTCGTATTGAAATAGACGTGCTAGGAATTACTAAATGAGAATAAAATATAAAACGAAAAAAATTACACACGTAAATACCTCGATATACATATTTATATCTGACAATCTAAGTATTAAAGTGTGTACATGATTATCAAAATCACAATAGAGCAAAGTATTTCTTTTTTTTCCTTCTATATATCTTTCATTAAAGTCATAAGATTTCGTATTTTGATATATATATAGGACAGGAAAAAAAATCATTTGCTTTTTTACTCTCAAATGTACTATGTCGTGTGACACGTCATATGATAAATATCATATAATCGTAAGTTGACCCATTCGTAGAACGTAATTTCCTTTACAGAGGATCTCTATGTATTTTTTTTCTGTCTTATACATCTTTTTTCTATCAGTCTAGACATGCGTTGATAGCGACAGTAACAACAATCATGCTACTCTAATACATGACGATGTTAGCTCTGAGGAATATATGCAGGGGGTAACACGAATGAAAGAGATAAATAGATATTCTCTTTTTTTCTTCTTCTTCTTTTTCTGCCTTGTTACTAGTATATAGATTGGAAGAACTGGTAGATTCATTCGACACAATTATAGAAAACATCTATTGTAACTAATAAACTGTATGTATTTTTTTCAAGGAATTACGGTATATGCGTCTTTTGAAGTACACATATTCATTCATCTAAAAAACGTTCATTTATTTTTATAGAAAACATGATTATTTCTGACGGAACGTCTATTTTTATCTGAATCATAATGAGATTTTAAAACAGAATTTAACAGCCATAAAAAAAAACGAGCAGTAGAGATTTCGCGCGTGCTTTCATTCGTGCTACCTGCCAGATTTGATTAACTTATTTTTTCCTCTTTCTTCAATCGGTAGGATGCATTTCAGACAACATTTATTTATTATTCAAGGGTAGATTACTGTTTTATACTTGAGAAAAAAAAATAATAAAAGAATGTTTTTGTACGAATATAAATCAAGTCGACCTTTCCTTTATAATGCAACGTGTGACTGCAGTTACGAAAGAAAGTCCACATGATGTTATTTTACGATTTCATCTATCGTAAAGGATAAGAATATTGACAAAGCAAAAAAAAAAACTAGTCGTTAACATACGCATACGCATCTCGTACCCACGCCATTTGTAATACACGTTTTTAATTTTCTTTTTTTTTTTATTTTATCTATATAACACTTAAATAGATATGTAGAAAAAAAATAAAATCTCTTTTTTTATTATTTAATTTTAAATGAGCAAATAGAAATTCTATTTATAAAATTATAATTATTCTTATTTTTAGTTTAATTTTTTCTCACCGGAAATGTTAATTTTTTAGTATTTATAATCTATACAAAAAGAGGTTGTATATATATATACTTAGATATATATGTTATAATAAAAGGGTCATTTTAGTCTTTTATATAGAGATGAGAGAGATTGTCAATAAGTTAAAATAATTACTTTTCCATATTGTCTTGCATCCTTTATCATGAAAGAAATGTCATGCAAAGAAAAAAAAACTAATATGTTGACAACAATTGTTAATTATACAAAGAATATGGTACACTGAATATTGTAGTCTTTTATTAACCGATAGGAGAGTGTAGGCGTAGAAATGTGCGTGTGAAAGTTGAGTACGCAACGTTCATTTATTCGATTATTAGAAAAAAGTTAGCACGATTGACTAGAACAAGAAACCGAAGGCGGTATACAAAGTCAATTTGTAGAAAGAAGAAATAGTGTAGGCACGCATGTTAATATCGTCAATTATAAGAACATTAACATCAGCTGTTGTTTTTTATATCCATTGAATGCAAAGTACATTTCGGAATAATAGAAAAATATGCAAAGTAATTCATCATTGTTCTGTTCATTGAAGATGTAATTCAATCCCAAGAGATCAGCAGACAAGCAAGTTTAATATGGAAAAAAAATAACTGAATGTTATATAGCGGCCTCTCTGAAACATTATCCAATTGGGTAATTCCTATTTTGATCTTTGATCTTTTTCATACTCGCAAAACATCACATCACTGATTAATAATAATAAAAACTATCTTTTTTGTTATTTATTAGTTGATAAAATTTATTCATTCAGCTTAGAATCTAAGTCTTATAAGATTGTAATAGATATATAGATTTATATTTCTTCATAGTGGGTACATTTGGTATTAAAAAGAAAAAAAGACAATAGCGTAACACACCTATTCCTAATAAATGACATTTAGATTGACTGTCTCGTCCGTATGCAGTTAAGGTTTCTTTCTTCATCGTCTGAGGCGATGTTTTTTATCTATTATATATAATAATAATGACGTCATGTGTGCACATTTCGTATAAAAAATTACGATAAAAAAAACGTACTGAAGAACGAAGAAAAAAATATATCGATGAATCACCAAACATAGTATATAGAAACATAATTTGTTATCATTTTCAGTGATATTTTTCAAAAACGTGAGGAAATTTTGTTACTCAAGTATAATCTCTTTATACTTGAAAAGAAGTCATGTTTTTTTTCTTACTTGTTCGGAAGCAGGAGAAGTAGACGAAGAAAGAAAAAAAATTTCATGCCCTATTTTTATCATTTTTTGTATTCATAAATAAAAGTCATTCTTTGACTGCTTCTTCCTTTTTTACTCGTTATACACTTACATTTATTTTAGATATTATAACAATATATATATATATTTCTCCTATGTATATTATTCTTTAAGATACGACATAACAAAATTTATATTTATTTGAAAATACTATGATGTTTCTTTGGTTTATCAAAGAAAATATTTAAGTGCAGATCTAGTCAGATTTTATCTTTTAATTATATATTTTAATGACGACTAAATCATCGATACGAAATATTAAAACAAGATTACCAACTAGTAACAGTGTAAATAATATGACAACAAATGGTAATGATACAAAAACAACAAGTCGAATATGTATTAAGAAACAATTAAGTACAACAAATTTTCTACAAAATAATCCAACAGCAAATGGTTTTAGTAATCATTTAAAAAAACGAACATTACAATTAAATAATTTTTTTCATTCAAAACTTAAATCAACTCATTTGAATGAACAAAATAATGTTTCTCAGTCTAATGAAAATTCGATATCACCACCACTTGTCTTTCATGCTATTGCTCCAGCTTCACAAGATGATATAAATAATATATCAAAACAAATCATTGATGAACAAAAGGTATATATTAACAAAAGATATTAAATAAAAAAAGAAACTATTATTATTTATATAGACACAGACTATATTGGAAATTATTGTAGAGGTACAAAAAAATGACTAACTTTCTATTAATTCTAATCACATATACTTGCTTAATAATAGAATATTTATTAATATGTATATTCACCTTTGTATCATAAATATATATATATATTTTTAGTCTAACAATGAAGCAAAATCACCATCAAGTCGTCGTATTGCTCGTATTCTTGCTCAGACAAAAATAAAAGCTATGTCAACAGATATCGATTCATTTCAACCACTAAGTTGTTCAGATGATGAAGATAATCATTCAAAATTTGTATCAGTAGATGCTGATGATGATGAATCTGATAATGATCAAACTAAAAAACAGAAACGATCACGTCGTACACAAAAAACACGTCGACCAAGTAGTACATCTTTACAACAAAAAATTGAGAATAATAATTTTAAAGATGAACAACAACAATCAAGTTCAAATGATGATGAACATAAAGAATTAAATTCAAATTTAAATAGCAATAATGAACGAAGATTAAAAGCATTATTAAATAGAAAATCTGATCGTTTAACAACAACGACAACAACAACAACTGATGATGATATTGCAAGACAAATCTATTCTTATCATCCATTGGATAATCTTGATGTTAAATTTCAAACAACAAATGAATCAAATTCACCATCACCAACTCCTACAATGCAATCATCTGTTAAAAAAGTGAATCGATTTCAAGTTAAATCAATACGTAAATCACAACAACAACAAATTCTATTAGCAAATGCAATTAAAGCTAAATCATCAAATGATGATGATTGTTCTGTACCAAATCAAATATCAAATTCACAATTAAAACCATCTATTATCGAAAGAAAAAATACAAATACACCAACAACTGACGGAGAAAATACAACATCATCAACAACAAATACAGAAAATATTGTTACTAATGGTCTTTCCATATTAAATACAAATGAAAACGAACATCGTGTTCGTTTTCAAGCACCATCACATGGAAAACAAGAATCAGCTACTGAAGAAGAAAAACTTCCGAATCAATCAGTAGCACCAGTTACAATACCAACACCAGTTCCCCCATCATCGGCAAATTCAAATCAAGGAGATGTTAGTATTCTATTAGGAGAAAAAAAATCTGTCATAAAAATAAAATTTTAATCAATCGTTTTGAATCACTTGAGAATATCATGTAATAGGAAGCATAGAAAAATGACTGACATATGATATTATTCATCGATTAAATTAATCAATTTTAGTGTGAAGCCATGTCTATGATACAGTTCTTTTCTATAAATATAATTTATCTTGTTTTTTTGCAGGATGATGAAGAAGGAGAAGCAATTGCTAAAAGTCCCGATAATCGTTTTATCAAATATGCAAAAGAAATTGGTCGTGGTGCGTTTAAAACTGTCTATCGTGGTTTAGATACAGAAGCAAGTGTTGCTGTTGCTTGGTGTGAATTACAAGTATGATTACAAAAATATTTTGTTTTTCATTCAGATATAATCTTATTAATTTTTAATAGGATTTTGCACAATTTGATAAACATGAACGTGCACGTTTTAAAGAAGAGGCTGAAATGTTGAAAAAATTACAACATCCAAATATAGTACGTTTTTATGACTTCTGGGAAGAAACAAATCCAAGAACAAATAAGAAAGTTATTATTCTTGTGACAGAATTAATGACATCCGGTTCTTTAAAAGGGTAAGGAATAAAGAATTAAGAAACAAAAAAGAAAAGAAATCAATTTATTCTTTTGTTTTCAAAGATATATACGAAATTTTAAAGGACAAAAAGAAGAAAAACGTATAAATGTAATGAAAAAATGGTGTCGTCAAATTCTTAAAGGTCTCGCTTATTTACATAGTCGTAATCCTCCTGTCATACATCGTGATTTAAAATGTGACAATGTATTTATATCCAGTACAACTGGTTGTGTTAAAATCGGTGATCTTGGTTTAGCAACATTTAAAACTCAAACATTTGCTAAAAGTATGCGTGGTACAATGGAATTTATGGCACCGGAAATGTTTGATGAACAATATGATGAACTTGTTGATATCTATTCATTTGGTTTATGCATGTTAGAAATGATTACCGGTGAATATCCATATATTGAATGTAAAGGTCCAACTGCTGTTATAAAACGTGTTACAGCTGGTTTAAAACCAGATTGTTATTTTAAAGTTGAAAGTGATGATGTACGTGAAGTTATTGATTGTTGTATACGTACGAATAAAGAAGAACGTTTATCTGTACATGAATTATTACAACATTCATTTTTTCATGATGATATTGGTTTACGTATTGATCCTGTACGTGATTCAGCAAATGATTTACAAGCATTAGTTACGAATGATTCAATTGATTTAAAATTAAAAATTACTGATAAAACAAAACGTAAAGCATTATGGACTGAACATGAAGCTATACGTTTTCGATATAATTTTACTAGTGAAACATCTGAACAAATTGTTGATGAACTTATTGAAAAAAAATATATATTTGATGATGATAAAAAATTTGTTATACAATCAATTAAAGATCGACTTCGTGCTTATCAATATGAATTAATTGATCGAAAAGCAGGAGTTTTTTGTACAGGCTCAAAATCAACTATGAATCACACACCACAACCATCACTTGCTGCACAACAACAACAACAACAGCAGCAGCAACAACAGCAACAGCAGCAACAGGTACTACCACCTCAACAACAACAACAGCAACAGTTACCAGCAACACCAGTCATAACTCAACATCAAATAGCGACAGTTCCTTCTGCTACACCAACACCTACCATTATTCCACAGCCACAAACTGACATACAACAACAAATTGCTAAACCAACATCTGAACTTCCACAAACAAAACCTATGGCAATGACAGAACCAATACCAATTGCACCTATACCTGAACTTAGTTCAAGTGTATCTGGTTCCGGTGGAAGTCTTGAAAAGCTTGATGCAGCTTTGAAAATAACACTTTTTAATAAAACAAAATCGTCACAAAGTATGAGTGTGAGTTCAAATTCAACTATTACGAATGATATTAGCGAGCCACCAACACCAATAGTTATTCAGGATGATTCATCAGTATCACGGATAGGAAGTGATACAGTCATCATTGATCAACGACAAGTAAAAGAATCAGGAGGATCACAAACTAACGAATTGACACCAAGTGAGTAATCATATAGTATATAAACTCTAATTATTAATTATTATTATTCTTTCTATTAGATATTTTTCCATCTTCTTTACCATCAACAATGCAATCACAACCTCAATCAGCAACATTATTAACAAATCATCAACAACAGCCAATATTACAGAATCCTCTTCTTTCAAATCAAACACCATCGAGTTATTCTTATATGCCAATAACTCCTTCTCCACATCTTATTAATACAACTTTATCAAATGATCCTACAAAGCAATTGATACCTTCTTCTTCTTCTTCAATTATACCAGAGACTATTGAAAATAGTCATACATTGATATCTCCTTCACATACACTTGAAAATATTCAATCTGCTCTTCCGTCAGATACATCAGTAACAACACAACCACCTGTAAATAAATTTATAATAAAAAGACGAATATCTAAATCTATTTCTTTATATTTATTAGATGATGGATAGTTTAAAACATCTCGATGAACTTCTTAAGAATGCATTAAAAAATCCAAGTAAAACTACAAGTACAGCACATAATAGTGATACAGAAACATCAAATACTAATAATTCAATACCAACTAATAATGAAACTTCAATTAAACCAATTGAAATTGAATTTGATGAAATAAAACATAAATTACTTGATCAACTAAATAGTTCAAATTCAATGGTCTCATCAATTATTCATTCTCAACCTAATATATCATCATTAGTTCTTCCTGTACCAGTTCAACAAGTTAAATCTCAACCGACAACAAGTCGAATATCAACTCAATCAGATCTATTAGCATCATCACCTGATAGAAATATACATGAATTAGAAACTTTACTTAAAAGTCCATATAATAAATTATCATCAAATGATGATACAATTGTTGCATCATCATCATCGACAACTGCAAATGATTTATCTGAAATCAAAACAATGATTATGGATTTAAGTCGAACATTATTAAATCGAATGAATCTAATTGAAAATAAAATTGATGAACATAGAAATCAAACAATACAGTTGAATAATTTATTATCAACAGCTATATTACCATCATTAGTTGATCTAGCTGATATTATCTATGAAACACCAAATTTAGATTCACGTATAAGGACTAGACTTGAAAGTATTCAAACAAATATTCGAACAACACAACAACATACTGAAATGAAAGATTTAATGGAAATTTAATCTTTTTCTTTTCTTTTAATATTTAATTATATATGTATGTCTCTACAAGTGTCTCTTTTTCACATGTACAGTTTCTCTTCTTTTTTTTCTTCTTTTTTTGTTGTTCTCTTTATCTTCTTCTTCTTCTTCTTTCTTTCATCATTATCATCATTGACATAAATGTAAGTACGAGGTTAATGATAAAAAAAAATCATATACACAATTTTATGTGTCAAAAGACGAATTGTTAAACATTTTTCATTATGTAAAACGTTGCTCTTCAATAGCTAAGTAGAGTTTAAATATAATCGGTGAAAAGTATTCAATAATAGTTTTATCAAAATGAGATTTGTTAAACCGCAATTTGTCCACTACGAAATATTATATACAAGTCCAGTAAAAATATCAATGATTTTTGCCTTAGAAACATTAATAATGTTTATATAGTCATTTTTAATGGTATTCAACAAAAGTAATCATCAATCAAGATTTGTATTATATTGAAAAGTAAATTGTAAGTGCAGAGAAAGTAAAATAACAACACATTAAAAGAAAAGGAATGATGTTGAATACTTTCAAAACATTTTCTCATGTCACTGTACATCGTAAAGATACTGTTTCATATACTTATTATTAATGCATTGGCATGCGTTTTTATGGTTTATATTTTTAAAATGGTCTGTTTTTTTCTCTTGCAGAATATTATCTCAAATCAATATGAAAGGTTAAATTATACAACAAGTAGGTTGAAATATTTCAATAACTAAACGATCTATAGTAGTTTTATTATCCTATTGTTCGTTGTCTATAGTATATACGAAATTTTTCACAAAAAAAGAATATTAGTGTATTCGAGTTTCATTCAGAAAATAATAAGCATACATGATTTTTCAATATTTGACAAGGATAGAAAAGAACGAAGTATTTATTACATAAAACAGTATTTTCAAGAATATGAAAAAGATATTCATTATTCACAAAGTCAAGAAGGAGCGTCGAAAATTAGTATTATCTGTTTGTCAAGAACTTGAAAAAGAACTTGATATAGCCATCTACAATCAAACAGTTTGCCATTATTTTCATAAACTTTTATTTTGCAGTCGAGCCCCTCGAAAAAGCCTTACATAAACAAAACAAATAGAGCTAAATGTCTGAAGTATGTGAAGATATATCAGAACAATCACATCGACTTTTAGAAGAAACATGCTATGATGTCTGACGAGTCGAAATTTAATCTTTTTGGATTGTATAGAAAGTTTACGATATGACTCAAAATGTATAGTATCAATCGTTAATAAAATTAAGCCTGGAAAATACAATGATTTTCCAGCACGATATAGAATTTATAAAAGACCGTTTTTCTTATTGAAAATGTATATTATTATCTCTAGTAGTACCAAGAGGGTTATTTTTGACCCCACACAGTCAAATTTTCATAAAATAAAGATATTTTATTCTCTCGAATATTTTAAAAACACCGTGTGGGATGAGTACGCAGAGTGTTATATGCCCTTAAAACTCGAAATAAGGCCTGGTACTAGTAGGATTATTATTGAATAGTTTTCGAACTGTGAAAAATCATGTATGTTTATTATTTTCCTAATATAAAACTCGAGCATATCCATATTCATTTTTGAAAAAATCTCGTATAAGACAACGGACAACAAAATATTTCAATCTACTTGTTGGATAATCTTGGTAATTTATTATATTGAGAAGATAGATGATAGAAAAAAATACTAGATATATAATTATAGCAGAGTCTTATTAGAACTAAGAGTTTATTTTTATTTGTCGATTAATAAAAAGAGAAAGTATGATTAATAAATTAATTTATTTTATTAACATAATTCATATCCTCTACATATAATAAACCGGATAATTTTCAACTATTATATTTAATAATATATATATTTTTTAATTTACCCAATCCTATTTTTTGTCTATGTGCATATCAAAAATCAAAGTACGTTTGTATTGGTGTCCATATTTTCCCGTTATTGTCTTTTGGATTTATTTAACTTGTGCTGCCACACATAAAATATACTATATACCAAAAGTTATATGATTGTATTCATCCAATCACATATGTTTTATCAAATCGGCTGTTCGAAGTCCAAATAATTATCTATAAAACCAAAAAAAACGTTTTAGATCATCGATGCGTTCCTGTGATTCTCGTAATTGTATGTCATCATCGAAAGCAATGGCTCGATTAGTAGCTGTATGTCAAAGAGAACAAGTATTATCATTTGATAAACGTCAAATTCCGATCAAAATAGATGAAAATCTCACTGTAAAAAATTTATTTAAATAATAGACAAAAAGATTTGAATTTCTATTTAAATTAGATGAAACTTCAATTTGATGATACATTTATGAATTCTAATCATTGTGGTATTAATAAAAAAAGCAAAACATATGATACATTTGTTAAAACATATAAAAAATTAACAAATGATGAATTACAAGACACATTATCTATACCTATTAGTCAAATAAAAGAATATATCCCTCGTTGTATATCATGTATTGGTTGTCGTACAAGGTTTTATCTTTGTTTTTTTCTTCGAATGTGATTATATTTTCAATTATTTCATTTTCTATAGTATTGATAGTTTTATTAAATCATTAATTGAACATCATCATCCAGCACTTGAACCACTTTTTATTAATGAAAAAGGATATTTTACAATGAAACACTGTTATAGTTCAAGTCCAGAGAATATTTATACATTATTTTATACATATGGGTATGAATATAAAATGAAGATATATATGTTTTAATTTAATTTTTCTAGTTCAAAATTAAATTCATTTATTGAAAGTATACCAAAATCAAAGAAAAATCGTCGATGTAATATACATTTATTCGAGAAAACAAAATCGATTAGGTAAAATAAATTAATTCGAAAGTTTGTTTTTATCGATTTTTTTGTTTAATAGTAATTGGGAAGTTGTTTGGGATTCAATGAATAAAGAATGTCGAGATGAAGTAACTCTAGTCGAAAATGATGGTTTATTTAAAACATTAGAGAATTATTTATATAAACATAGGTATGAAAGCGAAAATTGAGATTTTAGTTTCAATGATAAATATTTATTTATAAAATAGATTTTGTTCAGAATGTAAACTTAAAGTCTCAGAAGCATACGATCTTTTAATTAATAATTGTGATCATAAACATCAAGATAGAAATGGATTTTGTCCAACTTTATATGAAGGTAAGTTAAAAATTTTTAATCGTACAAATATGAATAGAATTTGATAATACTATCGATTCGAAATATTTCCATCTCATCAAAACACATATTTATTATGATAAAGAAACAAAATAATTTCTTCGTTACACGAAGATATTTCAAAAATGTTTTGAATCTAACTTATCTATAGTTAGTAATAAAGTTCATGCTGCTTTGAAATGAACAAAACATAGACATAGTAATAGTATATCTGAAATTAATGAGACATATTCAGTACTCTTTTAAACACCAATAAAAAAATACATGCTATTATAATGCGAAATAAATCACTAAAAAGATGTTCTATGACAATGTTCTCCAGATTCTTTTTTACACTTTGTACGATTGCGAATAAGCTCTAAAAACGAATTTTTATATAGTCGCCTGTTTCATCTGAGAATCGTTGTTCATTCCTTTTCCAAACTTTCGTATTTTTTCGCAAAATTTATGATTAATCTTCTACTTTTCTTCTATTTAAAATTTAGGTTTACGAACATGTGCTAATGATAAACATATTCATATTGATGTTAATAAAGAATTTATTGGTAACTTAATAGCACGTGCTGAACCTGATATTGATGGTAGTCAACGTGAACGTCATGCTAAAACATTAGATATTGCACAAGAAGAAGTATTAACATGCATTGGAATTTATTTATTTGAAAGATTCGATAAAATCTATCGTACAATGAGATCTGAAGAGCAAACTTGGCAATTATTGTTTTATATAGTTATTGATTGTTTAAGATTAAGTAAGAATTGTAGAAGATTATTTTTCAATATTTGATAGAATTTTAATTTTGTTTTAGATTTTGAAACAGCTATTGATCGAAAGCAAGATTTTAGTATGACATTAGAGAATTTATGTGAAGAATTTCGTGTTGCCGATGAAATGAAATTACAAAAAAAACAACAAAAACGTGCGAAGAGAAAAGCTCGTCGACAAATAAAACCTAATGAAGTTTGTTTTTTTTTGTTTCTCCTAAAATCTTCTACTATATCAAATATTATTTATATAGGATAAAGATGTTATAATAATTGATCAAGATGATGAGAAAATTTCATCAGAAATCAAATTTCCATCAATTCGTGCTCGAGCAAATAGTTGTTGTTCTTGTTTATGTTATTATTGTCATGAAGAACGATCAAATTCTCTATTACCTATTCATACAATGTCATCTTCAAACTCTTTTATTAAATCTCCATCATGTCCTTCATTATTATTATATTCGTCTGAATGTTCATCACATCAAGTGATTAAAGGACATAAAATATGTTTATCAAGTTCACTTGAAACTTTATTTTCATCAGTTTCAACACGAGATTGTGTGTGTCATGATAGAAATCTAGGTAAAATATTTTTATTTAGTCGAATGATATAATTCTTTACTTTTTATATTTAAGACAAACAAACAGTATTGTGTGATGAATGTCCTACATCTTCGTCTACATCATGTCTCCGTTGTTCAAGTACACGAACTGATCTAGGTTATTCATCAGGTAAATAAACATATATTAGACAGATTTATCTCTTTCATCAGCCAGAATTATATGGGGATCTTTTAATAATTCGTTCTGTGTATTTTGAAAAGTGTTCTAACAGAGGGAAATTGTGATATTTTGATTAAAATTGTAGTTTTGACTCGAAAAATAGAATTTCGTTAAAATCCGTTAAATAGACAAGTTTTCTGTCGACTTAGCTGTAAAAGGCTATTCTCATCTACAAATTAAATTTGAGAGGGCTAAACACGTTAAAGAAAAGTCTCAGAAAACAAAATTTTTTCCAAGGTGATAATTTCTTTTATTTTAGGACAAGATGATGTATTTTCATCTGGCCCATGTGAATGTTCATCCGTATCATGTGATACATGTTTAATTAAATGTCCATTACATGAAGTCGATGAAAATTGTAGTGATTCAATTTTATCTACTGATGCTTGCAGTAATATTTGTTGTATTCATGATAGAATAATAGGTAAAATATAGAAATATATTTATATGAAATAATATTATTTAATTATTTAGATTGCTCAAAACCAATAGAATTATATGATACAACTAGAAAAAATAAAGTGAAAGTACGTAATTGTTTAAGACAACCTTGTTTTTCTCTAATAATTGTTTCTTTTTCTAGTTACAACTGTCTCATGAATATCCGTTTTTTACCATGGATCTAAAACAAATTTGGGTAAATATCGAATAGAAATCTTTTTTATGTGCATCAGTTGTGATTTCAAATTGAATCTTATTATCTAATGATACCCTCGACTAAATTTGTTATTCATATTTCGCAGATCGTTCCTAAGCAACTTTTGATTTCAGTACATTATGTAAGATTTTATAACGAGGTACAACAGATCGACTTATATTGTAGTGAAATGATTAACTTCATTAACAAGCTAGATACTAAATCAGATGATTGTTCAGTCTATGAATAAATTTACTAGATATTCAAAAGTTCGATTAGAATTAGTATACAATCTACTCAAAAATGTGAAACAATAATTGACAAAACTTCGGCTTCGAATATTAAAATAATTTCTTTTTAGGATGATCCAAATTCGTCTATAATGGAAAATAAATCATATATATCTACTGATGATATTAATGATTTTCTACTACACAATACTCATTTAGAAAGAAAACGTGCTCAGTTACGAGATCAATTGAAACTGAAATGGCAACAACAAGCCAATCAACGATTTCCATTTAAAACTTGGACAAAATAGCAAATATATATTTTTTTTCTTGTTTGTTCTTTTCTATCCTATATATCTATTTCATAATATAGTTTACATTTAGGTTATTGAGAAAGAAAAAAAAAGCGAAATATATAAATCCTAGTGTAATTTGACAATTTATTAATTAATTTCAAAAGAAAAACATATAGAAAATATACTTTATTATTGCATCAAAATTTTTTTCTTTAATTCTTTTTCTTGTTGTTCTTGTTGTTCCTTCATTTTTTCAATCAAATCAGATCGATCTAATAATCGTTCAATATGTTCATCTGATATAACATCATTTTCGGTAATAATTAATCGTTGATCGATTTTTGTTATACCTTCAACTAATTCAGCTAAATTAACTGATTTAGCTTGTTCACCTTGAGGATCAAACGACAAAACCTAAACAATTAATTAGACTTTATTTCGATAAAATATTAAGATTAACGTACTGTATCATATGCATCAAAACCTTGTTTAAGTTCTAAAAATAAGAAATTTAGATTAAGCAAAAAGAAAATTATCAAACAAACCATCATGAACAATTAATTTCTCCATAACTTGTTTTGAACAAGCACGTTTATATACTCGTTCATCAATAGTATTACGAACAAGAAATCGATAAACAATAACCGGTTTGGTTTGACCTATACGATGAGCACGATCTTGTGCTTGAATATCAATCATTGGATTCTATAAGTAAAGAATGTCAAATTAAATCTGGTTTCGATTAAGCTAAGATTTATTACCCAATCTGAATTGAACAGTATAACCGTATCAGCTGCCATTAAATTTAAACCTAAACCACCAGCTCTTGTACTAATTAAAAAAATAAAAACATCTGGTTCTTTATTGAATGTTGTAATCTAAATATTCAGAAATATTTTAAAATTATGTTTTAATTTATTATAATAAAGAAAAAACATACAGCATCGATTCGTTCTTCAAAACTTGTACATCCATCAAGTCTTGTATAACCATAATTTCGATGTTCACACATTGCTTCAAGTAAATCAAGAAAAATAACTAATGTTGAAAAGATTAATACCTAAATTCATCATAGTTTGGTTTTTTATTTATTTCGTCAAATGAAATCTTACTTTATGACCAGTTTTATTTAATTTTCCAAGCATTTTATCCAATAAAATAAATTTTCCACTACTTGTTATTAATTCTTCATTGACAAGAATTTCTCCATTTTCATCTCGTGGTGCATCAAGTAAATATGGATGTGTACAAGCACGAAGAAGTGGAAAAGTTACACTTCGACCTGTAATCTTCTTCGCTATAACATCATCTCTGAAATAGATAATAAACTTTTGCAAATCATGAATTGATCGAAGGGTAGCGAGAAAGAAGAAAAAAGAAGTAAAAATCCATGCCAAGAGACAATTTCAAAAGTTCAATATTTTCTTTATAACTATTGCTAACTACAGCTCTGGACAGAAGACCGGCCTCACTTAGATTTTTTCCATTTAATCACTTATGCAGTCATTGTGTTATTAGACGGATGATTCGAAGACAAATAGTCATCAGTGACTTGTACAGGGTCATCCTATGTCGGGTAGAGAGATAAACGAAATACTTTTAGGTAAGCGTTAGGAGTATCTCAGTAACATACTATGTATATTAGATTGACAAAGGTAGTTCACCACTTGGTTTTTGCTGTCTCTTTGTCTTTTTCATATACTGTGATAAACATTAACTAAGATTTATCCTTCACTTCGGTAGTTGTTTTTGCAAAGATACGTTACAAATTCCGTCAAAAACTTCTAATACAAAACAACAAAATCTCCAACGGTAAACTTTCGTGATAGTTTATTAGATATCTCTCAGAAATATGTTGCATACACCTCAGTAAAAGTTGTTTTAACTAGTGAAGAGAAGGAAGTATCGATTTCAAATAGCATTAGTCGAAATTGATATGTTTTTGTGTTTCTAGTATCAACTATTTTAATATCAAAGGAATGTGTCTCATAAAGTTTTAGTTCAATGTTTAATTACTTGTGTTCTAATGGAGTATCATCATGTTTACGTTGACTTCTCAATCGTACGTCATCATCAAATACTTTGACAAATTCATCTTTTTTTCGCTAAAAAGAAATAATATTTATGAAATTAAGATAAGTTCCATTTGTTTATTGCTTTACATCATTTATATAACGACGAACAATTTCATCGACCAGTTTATTATACCATTGAACTTGAAGACTAGTCATTTTTGTATATACAGTAACTTCTTTTTTAGGTGGTAAATATAAATTGACATCAGCTTTTCGACGTCGTAAAATAAATGGAATAAGAATCTATGAGAGAAAAAAAATCAAATATCACAAAACAAAATTCATTTTTACTTGATGAAATATTGATAAAACTGATCGTTCTTGTTCTTCTTTAAAACTCATATTTGAATTACTTATTGTATCAATTTCAAAATAACGTTCAAACACTTCCTTTAAAAAAAATTATCAAAATACATTTCTGTTATTTGAGGTTAATATATTTACTGGTTCATCAAATATTTCAGGTAAAAGAAAATTCATTAATGACCACATTTCACTCATATTATTTTGAACAGGTGTACCAGTCAATAAAAATCGACTACCTGTTTGTATACGTCGAAGCATAACCATTAATTGACATTTGGGATTTTTTAATCGATGGCCTTCATCAATAACTAATAATGGCCATTGTTCTCGTTTGAAAAATGCTCTGAAGAAAAAAAATGATATTAATTAAATAAAAAGAAAATAATAACATTTGCTTTTTGTTTTAATTACTTGCTACTTATAATAACATGATAGGCTGTAATAATAACAATAGGTGCTGATTTTTTTGTTTGACGATATTGCTTGAGCTCTTGTTGAAGTTCAGCTAATTTTTCTTTATTGCCGTGATAGACCATACAGGTTATCTAGTAAAAAATAGGAGAACTAGAATCAGATTGAAACTAAACAAACGTAATTCCTCTTATCTCTTTTCTGAAAACAGATTGAAAATAAACTAATGTTCATTAATATTTTCTAATTCAGATAGGTCTTGAAATATAAAGGAAGATATTTGCTTGTCCTTTGACTTTATGATACTTAGTCAGAAATCTTCGTTCGTGCATTTCAAAAAGTTAACTAGATGAATTCTGACGTTTTTACATATTATATGTACTTGACGGCTAATTACAAAATTATGAAAAAAACAAGTCGTTCACAGAAATCAATTTAATAAAATTCTTGTTTTTCCGTTTGATAACTATCGATGTAAACATATGTATCGATATGATACTTACATTAGGTGCAAATCGAGCAAATTCAGTACACCAATTAGTAAGTGTTGAAAGTGGTGCAACAACAAGAAATGGACCAGGTGCACTATCTTGAACTAAACTGCAAATAAATGCAATGACTTGAACAGTTTTACCTAAATTAATCATAAATAATTATTTATAAAATAAAGAAGTATATTTTCTTACCAAGACCCATTTCATCAGCTAAAATTCCATTAAGACCAACTTCATGTAATGTTCGTAACCACTCAAGACCAGCTAATTGATCTAAAAAATTCAATTAGATTTTTAATTTAATCAAATAACAAAGAAAAAAAATGAAATTTACAAGGTTTAAGTGACCCAATAAATAATTTTGGTTGTCGAGCGTGAATATCTTTATCAGACATTTCATAATATTTTTGTAATAAACCAGTTCGTTTCATATCATCTTCAGCTGATGTTGTTTGTTCATCTTTGGATTCATTCTTGATTTTTTTATTATGTTGATGTTCAGCAAGTGATTGTTTAACTTTTGTATTAAGATGATGAACATATTTTTGACAACGTTCAAGAAGTGTCAGTAATTTTGAATAAACATTATCATAAAGTTCACGTCGTTCTTCATCACTCATTTTCTAAATGTAAAAAATAAATTATTATTATTACAAAATAAATTTAAATCTTCTTACTTTATTTGATTCTGGTTTAACTGAACCCATAAGATCTTTAATAACTATATTATCAGCTGCTTTTTCTTCTTGTTCAATTTGCTTATCTACAATATTCTCTTGATTACTTTCATCTTCATGATCACATGTAGACAACGAAATTAAATTTATCATTTCCTCGTCATTTGGTGTTTCAGCACTTTTTAATCGTTTTTTTGGTGGTTCATCAAACATTTTTGAAGGAGATTTTTTATTATCTGTAAAGAAAACAAACAATGGTTTTATATGGTATGTCCTATTGGAATAAGAAAATTTACCGCCGTTTTGAACTTGTAACACAGATTTCATATCATTCGAATGACCGTTATTATATTGTGTATCCATTTCAGCTAATTTTCGTTTTTCAGCCATGATATATATATATATAGATAGAAAGATTATATAACGAACAAGAAAATTCGGTGCACTTGTTAACCTACATTGTCTTAACGATTCTAGCGACATCGATTATTAACCAATATTGAATTACTAGATATTTATTAAAACATATATGTATAGAATTTATTATATTTTGATTCTTAATAAGACTAATTAATCTATATTGCTAAGTAACCAAATCTATTATTGTCAAGGAAACCAAAGAAAGATCTTAGAAAAGAGTGTTAATTGTTAAACAAAAGACTTTAGAAAACAATGAAGCGTTTACAGAAGACAAGGAATATATATGATTGTTTAACATCGGAGAAGAAAATCAAGGCAAGCATATTGTCTTTTTTGTCGGAAGATCAGAATATCTACAGTTGACATTTCCGTGATATCATCATTTTTTTTCAACAAATACATAGTATAACCTTTCAAGACAATTTATATTATTCTAGCTTACAACAAACTTCAAGCCATCAGTATTCTTCATAAAAAATGATCTTGTATGTAAAACTGAATTGCAAAAAATTTATCTTTCATATTAAAATCCGTAGGATGAATTCCGAGAACAATTACCAATATCTCCTACAGATTCCATTGAAAACTATCAGATAACACCGCTAACATATTTTGATGAACAAAATAAAATGATAAAAACATTCGTTAGTAAACATATATGTTTCTTCTAACTTTAATAATAATGAAAAAATAGGATAATGCATTACCAATTGAATATCGTGCGTGGGAAAAATCAATAATCTATCATTCAAATATGATTAATCTATCGAAAACAGAAGAAACAGGTTGGATACCAACACGTGATTGTCGAACATTGGCTACTTATCAAAAAGAGATATTAGGTGAATTTAATATATTCAAATTTCGAAGTAAAAAATTAACTTATATCTTCATAGGACATCAGAATAATTTCATAGAAAATATTCGATTTGGTAGATTGAAAATTTAATCAATTCTTTTTTCTTTATACAGACATACACATAGATGACCGAAATCGAGCTATAAATTGGCATTCAATATTTCCTTTTAATGATAGTATTATATTAAAAAATATAATGGATAATCATAATTTTCAATTTGATTTGAATGTAATATAAAAATTTGAAATTTATTCAAACTAAACTTGTGTATAATATAGTACAAACCAAAATATATCAATCCTCAGCAAAATTCAACAGTATTTGAAATACCAATAGAACCTCATATGATTCCTATTCGAAAAGAAAAAACAACGATACATAAAAGAATTAATTCTTTAAAAAATAATAAAGTTTGTTGCATTCTTTCTGAATATTTTCGAATATATATATGTATATAGGAAAGTCGTTTACATCGAACACGCAATGTTCTTGCCCGTGTAGGTTTAACCGGTGTTTTACCTGATAATCACGATGATTCTCATTATCATCATCATCATCATGATAAATATAAAGAAACAATTAAAATCAAATCAACTAATTTTTGGAATTTAAGTAATGATTTTTATTATGATTTAAATACTGAACAAGATTTTCAATCTAAACGACGTTTAAATTCTTTACAAGTATGAAGAAAACAAAATTCATGAAATATATTCTCTTTCTCGTAGAGAAGAGTCCAGTAAACATAAATTGTTTGTTTGCGTGCTTGTGTGTCCGCAGGGTCAAAAAAACATCGAAAACCGATTTTTCGATGCGGGGACTTCGGATATGAGGACTGCTGGGTGACCATGGTGAGCGGAGATGGGCTGAAGAGGACGCAGAGGTTGAGTGTGCGCGCGACTGCTACTTGAATATAGTATCGGTATCGACACCCACACCCACCCTCTGTCGACGAGCGTTACTTGTTTATTTTAATTTAGAATCATAATTTTATATTCTATCCAATATTTCGTACAATAAATCAATTACGTTATTTTCATCATCCATTACTTCATTATTCAAATATTGATCATCGTTGGATATCAATTCAATTGTCGAATATGAAAACTTTGGATAAATCTATTCGAATTAAATCTGATTTAACAGGTATATGCGGTGAAATACTTTTCTTTGAATATAGTGAACAATATCCAGTATTATTAAATGAAATTGGAATGTTTAGTAAAATTCGAACATATCTTCGACCGGTAAAATAGAACAAAATTTATTTGAAAAAATAAACTCGTTTTATTTATATTAGCAACATTTTAAAGCTGATATAAATTCAGCTGAAATTGATTATGGTGAATTAATTTATACACATGCATCACCATTTCTTTGGTCAATACCACGTGGTTTAAATATTCAAACAATAGAAAATAATATGTTTCTAGCACCAGTTTATCGACAAATATGTTTAAAAAATGATTTTTTAATAATAATTAATCGAAAACGTGAATTTTGGATACGTAATATAAATAGAATTTATATTATTGGACAACAATGTCCATTAATTGAAGTACCTATACCACAATCAAAACGTGTCAATTTATTTCAACGTGATTTATTACAAATATATATCTATCGATTATTTTTACAAAGTAATGAAATACCACGTCGAATACGTATTGATGATATTAAACGAGTATTTCCACGTATGGCTGAATCATCAATTCGTAAACGATTAAAAACAAGTGCAGATTTTCGACGAACTGATGATTGTAATTCATGGATATTGAGAAATGATTTTCGATTACCGACAGAAGATGAAATACATGATTTAATTAAACCGGAATTTTGTTGTGCATATGCATCTATGACTGCAGCTGAACAACGTTTGAAAGGTATTTCTAGTCTTTGTTCAATCGGATTTGAAGATAAGACTAAATTTATTATTGTATCAATAGATGCTGGTTTTCGTGATAAATACAACCTTGGTTTTGATGATGAAGATGATGATGAACAATCGAACCATTTATCTGAACTTGACGATGAAATTTTACAAGCACCTTGGAATACAACACGTGCATATCTTAGTGCATTGAAAGGCAAATGTTCAATACATGCATTTGGTATTGGAGGTAAATAGAATATTAATTCATATTCAACTATTGCGAGTTTTTTTCTTCTAGCTAAAACTATTCATAAAACTAAAGTATGAATAAAGAACATATATTAATTTAAATACGATATATATATGTATTTAAATTATAGAATAATAATGATTTAAAACATCTACGTCGAGCTGTAACAGGTACTGATGCTGATCTTCGTCGTTTACAATTAAAAGATGCAAGAAAATTATTACTGAAATTTAATATATCGGATAAAATTATTCAATCATTAACACGATGGGAAATTGTAGATTTAGTAAAAGAAATATATCTAAATGAAATCATGTTAACTCTATTTCAAATAGGTACGAACATTATCAACACAACAAGCAAAAGAAGGCATTGGTGGTGGTATAGAAATTCTACATTGAACTTTCTTTCTTATCTATTTTTTGTTTTCTCGAAGGAATGTTGAAATATGCTCGAGGTGCAAAACATCTCCAAGCTCAACAATTTGAAAAATATAAAGAAAATTATCAAAAACAATTTGAACTTCAAAATCAGTGCATATGATTTTATTATTAAATAATTCAAAAAATAAATTTCTCTCTTAGGTTATTTACTTGTACAGATCAACAATTAACTGATGAAGATTTATCAGATGAAAGTGATGAATTACTCGATGAAATGAGTCAAACATTAGAAAATCTTTTACGAGAACATACAACAGTATCCATTTCGAATAAAGTAAAAAAAGAATCATTTGTTTTTCATTGGTTGTTTATTTAAACGTTCATTTAGTATAAAAAAATGTTACATATTACTCGAACTTATATTGATAATCAAGGAGAATCTTATCAACAAGAAGAATTTATTCGAAATAATGATTCCGTTATTCAAACATATATTAAAATACGTCAAAATAAAAGTGATAAATTTATGTAAGGAATTTTCTGAAAAACTTCATAATATCTTATATGATTGACTTTATTTAGTAAAGCATATTATGCATTGGATAATAATGAACGTGAAAAATTAAAACGAGAACGTCGTCGTCTTCAAGAACAACTTCGACGAGTAAAACGAAATGAAGCCCGTTATAATCAATATGAAAAGCAACAAATGTTATTAGAAATACAACAACAAAATCTAGCATTGATAAAATCAACTCAAGCATATCAACCACCATTATTATCATCGAAATCAATAACTTTACAACGTTCAACTAGTGTTCTATCTAATTTACAATTAAGTATGAGCGAAGATGATGATAACTCTTCATCATCAAATCTAAACTTTTAAAAACATCAATTATACCACTGTTCTTTTTTCGTATTGAATACTTTACCTTTTTTTTCTCTTGTCTTCATTTAACAATATGTATGTATGTATGATAATGTATTCTACCACTTGATCAAGTGTTTTTCAACTTTGTATAAAGACAAAGAAAAAAAGAACAAGTCGGCAAACAAAAGTAATATATATATATACATGTCTTTTTGCTAATCATCATTACGCCCAGCAGCAGTTGTAAAAGCGCACAATACATATATAGTTTCATTTGTACAAATCGCGTTTGTACCGTCAGTGAAACCACTTTATATTTATTCATACATTACTGCTGCTTGGTTACAAAATCAAAAGAGATCATTCAAAATCAATAAAAAAACTGAGAGAAAGAAAATGTTTAGGTTTTTTTTTCTTTATTTAAAGGTTAGATCTCTTATCGATTTGTTTGTATTCATATTGGTTGGAAACCTTCATTGATACGGAAAGAGAGTACAAATAATGAAATGAATTGAAAAAGAAGATGCACGATATTGACACGCGCATGTATACATGGTCACATTATTATTGCGCTTGGCTAGTTCATTAAAAAATTATAATAAGCATTGCAATACACAAGAAGAAAAGGTTGCTTGAATACATATATTACTTTCATTGTTATTTACCACATCGTATCAAAACAAATTGTCATGCCCGATTCCTATAGGCAAAACGATGAATACACCTATAGAAAATAATATGAATCGATAATTTGTTTTTCAAAATCAGAAAAAAAATAAATTTCAAAAAAACCAAAAAGTTTCAAAATAAAATACATCGTGTATTTCATTTGAAAAGAGGATGTTATATGTGTTTTATCTTTTTCATTGATACTTTCTTCTTCAATACTATGATCGTTTATCTATGATTATATATCTTTCATTTAATTTACACATACCAACAACGTATCATCCCCGATCAATCAATTTCTTTTTCTACTCGCTTTTCGTATTCAATCAATGTACATTTTCTCTTTACGCTCATTGGCTTGTCGATGCATGCATGCATATATACACACACTTACCGAACAAGAGAGAGAGAGAGAAAGAAAAAGTAAAAATCATCTTTTTCTTTTTAACATTACTGTCACCTATTCATACCTTTAGAGATACATTTTTCTCGCTTGTGCGTGTGTATGTCGTTCGCTTTTTTTTTTTCTATTAAATATTTGCAAAACAATTATCACACAAGAAAATCGACAAACAGCCAAGACATCATCGTCACTGATTGGTAGAATAGAGCATAAAGGGAGAGAAAAAAAGAGAGAGAAAGCGAGAGAGAGAGAGAGCAAAAGAAAGACGACGAACACGATCGATTAGCGACTACATTATTGACTACTGACTGTCAATAGAAACTAACTATACGTACAAACGATATACAATATAAAATAACAATGTATCAATTTCCTCATTATTCTGATGCACTCAAACAATTTCCATCCGCTGCACTTTCAGCTTATTTTGCTGGAACTTCAAATGTTGGAAATAATATGCTTCCTAATTCTGCACATCATTCTTTAGCAGCAGCAGCCGCTGCTGCTGCTGCTGTTGTATCACATACAAATCCATTTTCTATTGATAATATACTTGCACCACGTCCACGTTTACCTGTACCATTATCATCTTATTATGGATCAACAGCAAATAATACAGCACAAAATGCAGCTGATTTCTATTGTAAGTAAACTTTAATAGATAAAGATAAAGGTATTAAAGCGAAAATTTTACCCCGATTGTGTTTTTTTTTATATTCACTTATGATAGATAAATGTGTTTAATTGTTAGTATGGTCATTGATTTATATTCTAACTAGATATTGTTTCCGTTTCATCACCTGTTTTCTCTAACTAAACATCAAGCTAGTTATTATTGTATTTTGATAGGATAGCATATTCATCAAAGATGATTGTTCATGTAAATAGAGGAATGATTTTCCACTATTGTACAAACATTAGAAGAAGAAGAAAACTTATGAATTTGCTTCTTTTGTTTTTTGTGATAGAAGTCAATTATCGTTTATATTGTATACAAAATATAATTTCTTTTAATCTTAATACGGGAGAAAGAACATTGTCTAATAATTTAAATAAATAAATTATTGAATCAATCCCTTTTTAGCTTATCCAGCATTACAAAATTTTTTTGCTGCGGCTTCAATGGCTCAAAGTCATAAACGAAAACGAAGACATCGAACTATTTTTACTGAAGAACAACTTGAACAATTAGAAGAAGCTTTTGGTCGTACACATTATCCAGATGTTATGATGCGAGAAGGTAAAAAAAAACGAAATGAATAATAATAATAATAATTTATAAATAATTATATTTATAGATTTAGCTATGAAAATCGATCTTAAAGAAGAACGTGTTGAAGTAAGTTGTTTGATATTCATATGTGTGTGTGTTTGTTTGTTTTTTCTCTCTTTAATCCTATAAGGTCATATAGAATTTTAAGAAAAAGAAATATTTGTCATCATTATTTCTTCTATTAATGTATAGAAGTTAGTTTTCATTTTATTTACCAATGATTTTTAATTTGTTATTTTAACAGTTTAATGATCATATGAAAATTATTTGATGAGCTTAAAGACGTGCGCGGCACTTAAATACTTTGTATTAAGTAACAAATAATGAAAAAAAAATATTCTGCATGTTTACTCGATTATATATATATATATATCGAATAGATTTAGTCAAAATATAATAAAACTTAAGAAATTGACTTTCCCTATTGGGTTTATTTGTTAGATAGAAGGTCATGAGAAGCTTTTATCATAATACTTACTAGTCTAATGAATAAGAAAAGAAGGCACTTGCCTATATAATGTCGAGTGATTTAAAAGTTTTATTCTTGTTTTTAAAAACGAAGAAGTTAATTTCTCACATTAGCCTCTAGGTGTGAAAGTATTCGATCGATTGTTGTTGTTGACATGACGACTTTTCTAATATATGCCTTTTTTTCTCCTTCTTCTTCTTATGAGCTGTTTTTATTGACAGAAGCAATCGAACGATTTAGTTCATCGTTTGCCAATTATCCGCTGATTGCTGGTTAAATAAACTTGACTGAACCCAAGTAAGAGAGAGATCAACTTCTCGCATTTGAAAGTGATCAAACTAAAGAATAAAGACAAAGAAAGAAAGATATATATGTATATAGAAGTGTCGAAGCCGGGATGATCTAAAGACAAAATTCAGCCTTTACTTTATTCTCATTTCATGTTCTTACTCTTACTCTTACTCTTATATGAAGAGATTTTTTCCATTTCCTTTTAACGCCGCCTACTCTCTTTGTATTCCATCACATCCGATAGCTCTTTTCTTTATTGAACAATATTAATAATAACAACAACAATCATTTGTTATTTTCTCTTACTAATGTTCAATGATGCATTTTTCTTTCGGTTATTGCTGTTAATAAGCTAATAACTCATAACATCATCATCATCATGCCAATACTCATATATTTGTCTACTTCCGGAATGAAGTTGATATACTACTACTAATAATATGACTTGATTAATTTTTATGCATGATCACACATGAAAGAGAAAAAGTAAAAGAGAGAGAAAAAAATGTACAACGGGCGAAAGAAGTTATGACCAATGAGCGTACGAATATTGATGGGTTGCACCTGCAATACAGAAAAAAGTTAACCAACCATGACATTATTCTTTCTTTTTTATTTGTTTGATCATTGATTGGAAATATAAATGATGATTTAATATTTAGGTTTGGTTTAAAAATCGTCGTGCTAAATATCGTAAACAAAAACGTGAAGCAACAGAAAGATGTAATCAGATTTATAATTATATATTTTCTATTATCTTAATCATAAAATTTTTGTTTTTTATTTAGGTCGTCGAGACGCTCATGAAAAATCACAACGTACAGATGGTGAAAGTACTGCAACAGGTTCATCAACACCAAGTGCTAATTCTAGTTCATCATTGAGTAGTGTTGGTCAAGAAGCACCAACGACTGTTGATCATTCACATCATTTAACGATATGTCCAACAATACCAAGTCATAATTGTGATAGTTCAGGATCAGATTCATCATTAGATATTCAAACACCACATTCACCAAATTATAGTCAACAACCATTAGCTTTAACAACAAATGGAAAATTAAATAATACAAATAAATCAACATCAATGAATAATAACAATTTTCGTAAAGAGACTTTTCCAATAAATCATATGAGACAACATATGACTTCATCATCATCATCAACAACAACAACGACAAACAATAATTCTACACCATATGTTAAACTGTAGAAATCATTTTTTTTGTTTTGTTTTTTTTTTGTTGTGTGTGTGTGTATGTGTGTATAGTATTTCTTCAATTGCGATTCTTTATTTTCTAGTTTGCTTGCCCTTGAACAGTGTCATCCTTATTTCTTGTTGGCAATAAAATAAATAACGAGCAAATCAAATGATAAGTTAATATCGACCAAAAAGAAAAAGACCTTAAGGATAGAATATAGTTGTCCTACTGTGATGAAAAGAAAAAAGATGGATATGCTGATCGATTATGTCTATTAATTAATTGAATGGCGGTATAAATATATGGGAATGTTATTTCTTTTTGTTATGATCAAAACTGATTTATCTACTTGAGAATATTGTCTTCAATGTTAAAAATTTAGATTAAAGATAAATGTAAGAGGAATAGTTATGATAGTGTTTGTAATTATTTTTTCAATTTTTAATTGATAACAAAATCTTGTTTAGTACGTCAAATATCAGTGAAGGCAATTTGGTTAATATGTTATTTTATGCGCATGATATTATCATCGCTTATTCATAAAAAATGTCATGTTCAAGATTTTCTAAAAAGATATTTGAGTTAAATTATAACTTGATATTTGAAGTTGTTTATATAGTCATATTTAGTCACACTTCAAGGTAAATTTTACCTGATACAAGCCTACAGAGTTATTTTATTTACTGACATATATAGATTCAAAAATAAATCTAATTTATTTTCTTCTCTTAATATTTATCGTTATTTTTATAATCATAGATTTAAATATGTATATTTTATTTTCAATTGTAATAAATGAAAAAAAAATAAAATTTTTGTTTATTTTTTTTATTAGTAATTTTATAATAGGTATATACAAGATACAATCATTGATAAAAAATTTTTTTTCAAAGAATAGCTTTTCGTCATAATTTGATGAAACATCATGTAATGATTGCATATTAAAATTGTCTTATGTTGAATAATATTTTTGACATGTTTCATTTTATTTAATTAACTGCATTAGTAACAACAAAATATTCTTAGATAAATCATGACTATGAATAAGATAATATTGCTCATTGTAAATATTATGAAAAGATTTTTTTATATGATATATTTTATTAAATAAAATATTACGAAATAGAGCCTTATGATTCAATATATTTGAGAGAAAGTTCTTGTTTAAATTACTTTAAAATACAAAACTATTACATACATCGTAATTTTACTTTTATTATTTGTATTAAAGTTAACTATTTTTCATTGATGAATTGTTTTTTACTGGTGAGAATCGTTGTGTTTGAAATCTAGATGGTACATGAGCCAAGACTCATCTGCGACATGCGATGCGAAGCTTGATTTCGAAATAACGACTTTGAGGTTTTCACAAAATTCTTGACATTCACGATTATAGTAAAAATTTATATTATCGAAATCGAGAATTCAAACTATCATATGTTGAAAGAACAGTAATGATTCATTATCTATCACCAATATGTTCATATTGAATATACTATAATTGCAATAATATAGTTTTATTTTACATAAATTCGCTTTCAACATACATTTATAAAAATATTTGAGTAAAATATTCAAAACACAACGTGCTTTATCATATATTTTTAAACTTTTGAATAATGCATCAATATGATGTGGTAGAGATAGAAATTACACTATATCTTGCTTAATTTTTCTTAATTGAGACTTTGCTTAGAGAAAATAATCCTAAAATGACTGGTTTTTATTTTCGACATCTCGTAGCTCATACTAGATAATGTTGCGTTATGACTTGTAATTCATTCATCTACAAGCTGCTGTTTTGGTTGTTTGTAGTTGATTGAAGTCATTTGGTTAAAGTAATAGATAGGGACTATATTGCTCAAAAACAAACTCTCGATGCTTATCTAGCAAGTTTTCTCTCATTTACAATTGTTGGTATCGAGATTAGGATTGTCATTGATAGTGTATGTATGTATGATCGAAATAATCGATGCAAATTAATATTGAAAAGTTATTTGAGTTGATAAATCGTGTAATAATTAGTTCTATATGTGATTGCTACATATAGAACAGACATAAATTATTGAATATACATGATATGGATGCACTCGTAGATGTTGGAAATTGAAAATAAATGCACTGTTATCAATATCAAATAAAAGGATGAAAAAGAAAAAGTGTATATATGATTAACAACAAATTATATTGTTTTAACATCTTTTCTTTTTCGCGGAGAGACACGATATTTGTTATTGTAGATAAGATTTATAATACTTGGATGTATGTTTTGCTTTTATTCTTTCGGGGAAATATTGCAATATAAATCGTTAGATGATAATATTCCAGCAATTAAAGAAGAATAATTTGTGAAAAAGCTATTTGTTTTTTCAAAGGCCTCTGTTAGAATGTCATCACTGTAAATAATGGTGAAATTGAACAGTCCACAAATTTTGTGCTCTGAATTAAATGAAATCTTATCGATCAGAAATAATTATAAAATTAAAAAGGATTCTTCAACATCTTCATGATAGATATTTTTGATTTATTCTAATCGAATCGATTGTTAACGGTAAATAATTATCTCATATAATTAGGGTGAGTGTGGGTATAGATGTGAGATGGAAATAATACCCACACCTACATTTAAATCCACACCCGTTAGCTTCGTCCATATACATATACATATACATATACATATAACATAGATATTGTCTATACCTTGTTAACAATATTTTCATACAGCGAGGTGCGCACCGAGCTGAATTCTAGAATTTCAGTTTAAATTAAATATGAAATGGTTTGATATTAATATAGATGGAATTTTTAGAATTCTAAAATTATGCAATAAATATATACGAAATGATTTGATCTCAGTACACATGGAATTTCCGAGTAATTAAAAGTCTAGTAGACTCGAGTTAGCATATTTTATACTATATAGTGTCAGATTACATATAAATCTTTGGAACATACGGAATGTAGTATGACAACACAGAAAATGTATAATGTGGCTTTAAGGCTACTAGAGTTATTATAAGGACCAGAACACGAGGATGTGGGTAAAGAAAAGATGGATCTGCACTCACACCCATACTCTTAAATTTTAGATTTTCAAAATAAGGCTACTGTTACAAGTTTTTAATATGTATTACTAACAAAAAAAAATATGTGTTCTTTTTGTTAGTGATAATTTTAACTGTTATCTGTGAAGAAAGTTGGAAAAAATGAATTCTTTTTTCTGTTCTTTGTACTCACCTGGCTGTATAACGTACATGAAATAATGCAAAGGACAAAGTTCTGTTGTAACTACTCAAAATAAATAAAAGAAGATAATCAACGACGCCATAAAAACATCAAGATAATGAGATCTGATTCTCATATAAAGAACGATACTCATTTGTTTCCATAACTATTTATTAATCAGCTCTTCAACTACATACAACTATCTACAATATACGTACCATGGATACGAAATCTTCAAAATCGAGCGCAAAATCGTCTCATGGAGCAAGAGTGTCTTATGCTCGTCAAGCACGACAACGTATGGCTTCAAATTACCTTCTCCTGTGGGTAGATGTCAGCATCGACGAACGAAAAAAGGATTGCCAAGATACACTCACCCAATTAAAGAACGTGGTCAATGATGTCAAGTTATGCACTGAACCGAATCAGTGCATCCAAGTACTCAACAAGACTGACAAAGAACGAGCCTTTGTCATAACATCAGGCTCGTTAGGTCAACATTTAGTTCCTGAAATTCATGGCATACCACAGCTAGATGCCATTTACATCTTCTGTGGCAACAAATCCAGACATCAAGGATGGAGTCAAAACTGGACAAAAGTTAAAGGTATCCATACAAACATTAAAGAAATATGCCAAGCATTACAATCGGCTGTTAAGCAATGTGACCAAGACACAATTGCTGTAAGTTTTCTAACGATAAATGATATGGCTTCAACTGAGAATTTAAATCAGTTGGAGCCAACTTTTATGTATACACAACTATTCAAGGAAGTTCTCCTTGACATTAAATATGATCGTACGGCGATCAAGGACTTAGCAGCTTGTTGTCGCGAAGATTTTAGTGGCAATTCAAGCGAATTGCAAGTAATTAATGAATTTGAACGTGACTATCGTCCAGAAAAAGCAATATGGTGGTATACACGTGAGTGTTTCACCTACAAAATGCTCAATCAAGCACTTAGAACATTGAACGCCGATATAATCATTAATATGGGCTTCTTTCTACGTGATGTACATCAACAAATTCAACAGCTGCATGAACAACAGGTCAGTAGTTATGGACGAAAAACGTTTTTAGTTTATCGAGGACAAGGTCTCATGAAATCAGACTTTGAAAAACTTCAGAAAGCAAAAGGCGGTCTTATGTCATTTAACAATTTCTTGTCAACTAGTAAAAATGAAATAGTGTCCCTCGGATTTGCTCAAGATGCTTCAACAAAACCAGATATGGTCGGCATTCTCTTTTATATGTCCATTGATCCTTGTATTAAATCAGCACCATTTGCTTCTATTAACGAACTTAGTTATTTCGAGGCACAAGAAGAAGAAATTCTCTTCTCAATGCACACCGTGTTTCGAGTGAATACAATTAAACAAACGGACAAAAAGAATCAACTTTATCAAATTGAATTAGAACTAACATCGGATGATGATCAACGGCTCCGAGTACTTACTGATCGGATACGAAAAGAAACTGGTGCACAGTGGGCAACTTTCGTCTGCCAGGCGGACATGTAGGTTTTTTCCTTGAAAATCGATTCCTATAGCTAAGAAATGATCATATATCACTTATAATACCATCTTAGATGAAATAAACCATGTTCGAAAAAAATTTTTTTTTTCTCTATAAATGCCTGTGGAGGACCTCAGCTAAAATTTTCGAGAAAAATTTTTTGTCAAAAAGTACGTATTGTTGTATGTCATTCGATGCAGTTTTACGTGCTGATTTGAAATATCACCTTGGTTTTTTGCTAAGATGCTGTTTTAAAGCATAAAGGGGACATTACTTCTTTTTTAAGGTTTTCTTGGCGTACAGGTCGAAAACAAATTTCAAAAAAACGCTTTTTATTACATATGGTTAGATGCAGTTTGATGAGCTGATTCCGAATATCACATTGGTTTTGCGTCAAAATGTTCCCTTCATCTCAAAACTAGCCATTCCGGGGCAGAAACCTGGGTTTTTGGGGGACCTCTAACTCGGCCTGTGTTCACTAATGCAACTTCGCGCTATGGTCAATGATAAATCACCCAAAGGAGAATGGATGGTAAAAATTTGAGCTCAATCGAGCGAGAATTCGTTGTAGGGTTCACAAAATACGGCCTGACCTGTTTTTTGACATAGTATAGGCCCAACAATAATTTTTTTTGTATTCCATTTTTGGTTCAATCCAAATAATTTTTTAATGCAATATACCTTATGGGTCAATCATTCGTTTCAGATAGTTTTTCTTTTTGAAATGTTTTGATAAGTTCAGAAAAATAATGGTTTTCGGAGAATTACCGATTTATGAGCAATTTTTGAGTATGGGCATTTTTAGGGGTACGACTTAATTTCTGGAAATTTAGTTTTAGGGTAAAATAGACTAACCATAGACGTATTCATTCCATTATTTGAACTTTGGAAAATAGAACTTTCGGTCATGTCCGCCTGGTTGCCCACTGTGTGGTGGTAATACTGGATGGCAGAGATTGGTTAAATTATTGCTTACAATTGGTCAATTTAATAAAGCTGAAGAACTTTATAATGTATTACTTGAACAGACATCTGATGAGGATGAAAAGCGGCATTATTATGCTTGTTTGGGATATGCCAAAGATAATCAGGGTGATTATAAAAAGGCTATTCGGTATTATGAAAAAGCACTTAAAATTCAACAAGAAACTCTTCCTTCAATTCACTCTGATTTGGCTACTCCATACAATAACATCGGCAATGTATATAACAAGATGGGAGAGTACTCGAAAGCACTTTCATTTTACGAAAAAGCACTTGAAATTGAACAAAAAACTCTTCCTTCAAATCATCCTGATTTGGCTATTTCATACAACAACATAGGTACTGTGTATGAAAAGATGGGAGAGTACTCGAAAGCACTTTCATTTTATGAAAAAGCACTTGAAATTGATCAAAAAACTCTTCCTTCAAATCATCCTGATTTGGCTACTTCATACAACAACATCGCTGGTGTGTATTACCATATGAAAGACTATTCGAAAGCACTATCATATTATGAACGTGCTCTGGACATATTCCAACGTGCATTACCTCCAACTCATCCTAACATAAAAAGTGTGAAAGAGAGTATTGAAATTGTAAAAAAGAAACTATAAAGAATAGTTGATAAATAAAAGAATTTTTTGTTCACTTGTTTTGGATTAATTCTAGCTTGTAGTTTCTCACGCGCGCGTACAGAGAACAGCTCTGTAATTAATAAAAATGTAATGGCCAAAGCCGACTGACAAGGTAATACACATAGATACGTATGTGTATAAATGACCTTCTCAGACATATTTAAATCTCTAATTCTTTACGAGATTGTTTCTTGTAATAAAAGAAGAAAAAGAAAAATCGAAAAAAATTAAAAGAAGAATAACGTATATGGTATTGAGTTGGAATACTATTGAATGAGGTCTCGTAGGATGAAGAAAAAGTGAGAAAGCTGATATATATATATATGGACATGTCGTCAGCGCATGCTCTAATTTCTTTTATTACGGAGAACACATTCGTAAAAAACTGGTATAATGATGCAAGTAAATATTCGCTTAATGATTTGTGCAATGAAACGAGTGTGATGCGGTCAAATTTTGAAGATTTGAGTAAAATTAATAATATAATGTCAAAACCTAGCTACATCGTCAAGAATAAATCGAAATCAAGATAAGATTAGTCTTGTTCATCTGAAGTTATTAGATGTCAACTGAGTTAGCTGATTGAACTGTAGTTTCAATGACTATTTAGATTCTGATAAAGTTTATACAATCAGTAGAGTCTATAGAATTAACTATTTTCTTTTGTGATCGAAATGGATAAGATAAACTCATCTAATACATAATTTCAATTTTTATTTGATTTCACATTATAACAATAAAGTTCAAAAGTAATTACTAATATATTTATTATAATTAATAAACTTTATCATCTGTTTCTAACAATAGAATTAAAAAAAAGCATATCTAAACGACATAATTTGACATTTTTTTCAAAATAATCAATATCCTTAATATGAAATGACAACATTACATAAAATTTATTTTATTCCAGTTTTACATATAAAATTACATATATAATTTGAAAAACATATATAGGTTTTTTTCAAAAGATCGAACCAAATTACATGCTAAAAAAATGAACATGACAAAATTTAATCATGGGTTTATAGTTAATAGATTAAAACTATTTCATATAGATAACATTATGTCTTGATATAAAACAGGATTTGCCATACAAGATGAATATTTCTTATTAAATAATAATTTAATGAGAATTACAAGTTAAAAATAACCTGCAATTTAAAAGTTATTTCTTAAAGTTAAACCAATTCTCGACTTGTTTATACAAAAAAAGATTATATTTTGAAATATTTGCTTAGTTGTACGATGTAATTAATTCCACATGCTGCATCATCATTCATCATTTGCATAATAAGCTACATGTTCTTGTAAATGATTGATATAGTAATCAAACTGAATGCAAAGTTTCATTCTATTCAATAATAGGTTTTAGAAACATCAGAGTTATGTTATATAATATAAAAATAAAGGCGTCTTTTTTCAAATTTCATTCGTATTCGTACTAGTTAAACTTTTCGTTTCTCTCAAAATTTATATCGTTTTTTACGATGCACTTAATGTTCAAATTAATTATACTTTAGCCTAGTGATTCATAGGTACAATATAAGCTATAATATGTTCGTCGACGATTTTTAAAATATTGAATAAATAAGAAAAAAACATAACTAGATTCCATTAATAGATTTTGTTAGTAATTAAAATGAATGAATCAACACTAGATCTATCCTAAAACATTCAGATTCTGATTATGTCTTATAAATTCCATATGTCAAGTTACTCATTCTGCATACTGTTTTACTGATAATGTGTAAAGCTGTGATTTTAATTTCAGTAAAATTTTTCTCATGATCTGACTACTCAGATATAACCAATTATTCGATTAAAGTAGAAAAATATAATTTATATATAACGACATCACTAAACAAGACATAATTTACTTGTCATATGAATAGTTTCTTATATCATTCAAATAAATGTTTTTCTGAATGTCCTGTTGTTGGACCCATAGAATGAAATGTAAAATATGATAGCCAAGATAATTGTTTTGTTAATGGAAAGAAATGCATATGATGATCATTTAGAAACTAAAGTAAACTATCTTGTGTTTGTTTTGGAATATGAAATAAAAGTTAAATTATTTACAATAAGTTCATTCTCATTAAGTAATGATTGTTCAAGATAATCTCCATCATATGTATCCACTTGAGGGTGGATATGGGCGAGTCTGTAGATGCATGTTCTCTTTATCTGCATCCGTATCCTTACCCACACCCATATCTAAAATCGGAAAAAAGAATGGTATCAGTTCGATTTTAATATATTCATCTCGTGCTTAAACGAATATGTTCTGATGTTCCGTTCCTGAAATAATTGCGACATAAAATGACAACTTTGAATATATAGGTCGAGAAAGTAAGAAAACTCGCGAAGGACTACATAAATACTGTGCTTCGCATCGCATTAGTAAAACTCACCTGAATTGATGATAATGTATCAGTATGAAAGATATCTATTATTAAACAAACAAATAGTAAATGATTTAATCGAGTATTCAATAATAAATTATGAACAATGAAAGTTATGATTATTTATTAGTGGATTATCGTAACATCTACTGATATCTTGAATATATATTTTTCAGCGTGCTTCTATACGCATCAGAGACATGGATCCTAAAAGAAGTCGATAAACAGAAAATATTGGCATTCAAAATGAAATGTTACCGACGGATACGAAATGAAGAGATCAGGAAAAGAGGAAACTAAGACTATTTGACCACATTTGCGCAATGGATAATAATAGGTTGATCAAACATAATATTTGCAAAAATGAACGCAAAATCCTGCCGAGGTTGATGAATCGAATCATGCCTATAAGTCAAACTTTAGTTTGATACTAAAGTGAGTAAAATAATTGTATTAATCTTTGTTTATGGCAATTTCAAAATATCGATAATCAGAAAATATTCAGCTCAAAAAATGATTTATGCAAAATAGTGTGTTAGCATTGTATTACAGTAAATCATATATATCGTATTGGAGGTACCTTATTATATTTATTATATATCGAAATTATCAAGAAAAATTAATATTATGATTTTCACTTTAACAATCGATGAATGTATCTTCATTAATAAATATTTTAATACACAAAATATTTGGAAAGAAAAAATATCTTTATTTCTCTGTTGCTTTTCATGGCTTTCGTTCAGTTCATATAGCAATTACTTTAGGGAAAGCACAAAAAACTTACGTTATTCTTGAGATTTTCAAATGCTAATTTAAGTAGTAAAAATAGAAAAATGAGTTTTTTATATCTGCTATATTTAGTCTATAATAATATTTCGATTGTAAATTAATTTATCCGACAAAGCTAATCATAAAACAGAACATAAGACAGTTGATATCGAAATAATGATATCATGATAGCTTTATCAGTTTTGAGTGACCTTACAAATAGTCTAAAAATACAGCATATTGATCTTTATAAGTGAAAATCTATAAAATGTTAGCTTCATCTATACCATCACCTATAGTAGAAAGTAAACAAAAATATATTAAGCGAAAAAAATGATATAATTTCATCTATCATTACAACGAACTCATCTATTAAAGTATCAATTTTTACGGATTCTAAATATGTGTTTGTTTTTCTAAATATTTATCTGTATGGTTTTATACGTTAAGTAAAAAAATACATTAAAGGTTATTTTACTGTTAAATAAGTAATTGATACATGCCAAAAACTTTGTCAGTTTATAGAGGAATATTACGATTGAATAAGAGAATTTGTCTTTTATATATTGTTCTTTCATTTAATTTGAATATTTACGCAATTTTTTCCGATGTTTAGAAATAAGTCAGTGTCATGATATACGTTGTAGTGACTATGAATATAAAAAATACAATAAGAAGTGTTTGTCAGAGGAAGTTTTCTTGATTAATCTTTTTTTTCAACTAAATGATACATAAAACAATAAATGACTTCTAATACTCACAATATATTGTTATCTAAAAATGTCTCTAAATCGTATTATGAAAAATAATAGTTCGAACATATCATCTGAAATGTGTACTAAAAAATAAAGTTCTTTTTAACTGAGCATATCGATAGTTTGTATGAGTATATACTATAAGTTTCTCAAAAATTGTGAAGCTCTTGGTTGATGATTTTGTTGAAAGAAAGTTTAAACTCATTTTAATCCTTGCACTCTGAGTTATAGATCAAATTTATAATTCTTTTTTTCAGAAATGTTCGAAAAAAGGAGCTCTTGAAAATATGAAAGACAAAAGCATTTTCTTCAATTGGGTATGCATGAAAATATTGAGATCTGAATCGAGAGCGAATAAAATCGCCGATATTTTTAGCGATTTTTAATACATATGCACTGATTAAACCATTAAATTATTTTCTTTATTATTGCTGTTTGTAAATAAATTGTGTGTATTAGAAGCACATGTGGTATTGTAAAAACGATAGGATAAAGGACGTGCAAAGAATAAAGAAAAAAGTATGAGAGAACGAAAAGAATAAGCAATAAATGTGACACGTGTTCGATTAATTCGATTGTGTATAGATTATTCGAGTATATACCACATCATCAATCGATAAATTCAAATACTTTTTTTTATAACAATATTTTAAATACATTTTTTTCAATAGCATCTTAAATTCATTTCGAACTTGAGATAGATTTAAAGTATTACTTATTACATTCTATTAAATAAAATAGTGTCAATTAATTGTAGTGTTTTATTTAAATTAGTCTTTTTATAGAAATATTTAAAAAATCTATTCACTGTATGATCACCCATAATTTTGAATACATTTTCAGATAACGAAAATTAATTAACAGTTTTCACAAGAATATAAAAATTAAAATAGTATATATAAATTTTCATAATATAGAGATATTAAGATATCTCGATTGGTTTGATCATATAGCTTTTAATTAACGACATCGTCTTCTCATATGCTTCAGCTACTTAGATAAAGTATAAATAAACTGGAAAGGATATTGTAATGAACAAGCACTATTATTTAGTGCTTAGTCTCTATTTTAAGTTAGTGTTCATCTGATAGAATATATATATTTCTAACGAAAAGATCTTTTCGACTGTATAATTATATGATTGTAAGAGAAATAAGTTGAATAATGATTTTCCTCATATTGTTGCGAAAGAAGAACTTTTTGTAAAATTGTATTACTCAAAATATTTTCATGGTTTTTTTGAGTGAAACATATTTTAAACAAGAAATCTATCAACAATAGTAAGTAGAAATCAATGAATTTTCTAATTGATACAAACTCTCTAATAATAAGAAAATAATATTCATAGTCGAAATATGTATGACAGACACAGACTTCTACTAAAACATATACTCATTTTTGCAAAAGGTTGAAGAAGATTAGAGTAGGAAGAGATTTCTAAAATATTCTATGGTACTTAAAATAAATAGGTAGATTCATTTTAATAAACGATAACTACGTGGTGATTGTACGGTCTAAACAGCAAGCCTATTCAACTAATCTGCTATGTTTAAACAAAAATTTTGTAATTTTTATGCTTTTTGATGATGGCAAAAGTAATGGAATAGATAAAGTACAGGCATATTCAAATAGTTTAAACTAATTTATAGTAAAGAAAATAATTTTTGAAAAAAACGAGAAACACGTCTGCAATGAATCGTTTATAAAACAAAAGCATTCGAAATACTTTACTCACTTCGAAAAGAGAATAAATAGAGTCAGAGTATCGATGAATACATGACAAATGAATGATCCATATCAGATCGAAGTATTTTATGAAGCTTGGAATAGGCATCTATGTTTGATCAGAAGTCGAACAACATATGATTATCGAATGACTAATATTAAAGTTGTATTCAAATATTTGAGTTAAATTGAAGGTGAGATTTGTAATTCACCTTGTGTGCCATGACAACATGACCGGTGAGTAGTACAAACAATACGCGAGCTCTTCTATGTTGCTCACTAGACTTTAAGCTGGACTAAATCCATCATACAATTGCAGATCGCTTGAAAAATGAATAAAAGGGAACAATGAATAGTCCAAAGCAACTTATAATTCGAATATTTCGTTACAGCTAGGTAAAGATTTTGAGAACTCAAAACCATTGATAGATAACAAACAGCTGAATAGCTCAAAAGAGAATTCTGTTAAATTACTTTTTGAGCTCGAACCAAAGATTCGGAATTAGTCATCTCATTGTTGTACATATGATAGATGAACAGATCCTAAAAAGAAATCAATCGTATATTTTGATGAGGTAGAAAGAATGATATGAAATAAGTTAAAACTTTGACGAACATATGGCAGATGGATAGATCATAGTAAAAACCTATTCAAATATTTTAGTGAGCTAGAAACAGCAGTGTGGACTTAATTAGAATACCGAAAAAGAGACAGCAGAAGAACTATTTACAAATAATGCTCGTGTGTGAACTCGCTCCGTTATTTCTCGCACGAGACGGCATCTATCCTCTATCTATACCCAATTGAAGGGCTCGACTTCTATGAATTCACACGCCTTCTCTTTAAAGGAGCTGTTTGAGAAATAGAGCTAGGATCCAAGTTCTCCACGTTGAATTACCTCCAAAAATCTTTTTTTTAAATTTCATTCCTCTTGTTTCTCATAACTATCTTTCACCCCTCCCCCTCCCACCCATATGGTGAAAAGAATTCTTCTTGAAAAGAAAATACAATTGCTTATTCTGCCTATACACCTGTAGCTGTTAATTATGTTTGTAGTACTGTGTATTCTTCCATCAAACTTTTTATTACATAGACTTCAATCTGACACATTTTGAAGAAATTGTCTATAGATCTTTGAGTGTTCTGTTGTGATTATTATATGGCCTAGTAGTCATCTAGGATCATTGTATGAACGGACTCAACAATTTCCTAACCAAACTAGCATTGTTTTTCATAGAAAAGCATTATCGAATCCAAACATTAGCGTTACCTGTTCATTTAGTGTGCATATATTATTCGCTTCTAACTAACCCCTATCCTAGCCTCTCGATTATTGAGTGATTTAAATCTATCTTCAATTTGAGTTCAGCATTCTGGAGCATCTACGACCAAATTTTATAAACATCCCTAACAATAAATGGCTAGGTAACAGTTAATTAATAAATTTCCGAGTCTCGTTTATGTTGGGTTAAAATTTATAAAAAAAATGACTTCTTTCGTAAAAAACATTTATTTCTGGAAAAAAAATCAGCGCTAAAAACATCTAAAAAAAATTAACGTCGAATTCGAATACTCCATCACCGGTTAACTTTCATCGAACTTTAAACAAAATAAACGTTTTTCTTCTCACACTATTATTGAACCAGTCAATGAGCAACGGATACAAAAGCAACTAAGAAAGCAAGCAAACAAGTTATTCTTCCAAGTCTATTCTGTACGAGAAACAGAATAACGCTAATATGTAAGAAACTGTCCAACTACACTAACTGCACATATTCAATTTGTATCAGATACATCAGAAAAGACCTAAATAGAACGGATGAATAACTGATACCTTCACGGTTCTGTTCAACTATATTACTTGCGCATATTCAATTTCAATCAGATCTAACATAAAAGACATGAACACAACGGATGAATAACTAATATTTTTTACGGTTCTGTTCAACTATACTACTAGCACATTTTCAACTTGAATCAGATGTAGCATAAAAGACCTAAACACAACCGGTGATTAGCTAACATAAACACAATTCTATTCAACTACAGTGCTTGCGCATATTGAACTTGGATCAAGTTTAACCTAAAAGACCGAAACAGAACTGATAAATAGATGAGAAGATTACGATTCTGTTCAACTACACTGCTTGCGTATATTCAATTTGGATCAGGTCTAAGATAAATGAAGATGACAGCGTTAATAATAACGCTCATTTTCAAGAAACTGTTCAACTATAGTGCTTGCATATATTCAACTTGGGTCAAGTCTAGCATAAAAGATTTAAGCACAACGGATGAATAGCTAACAGCTTGACGGTTCTGTTCAACTACAGTGCTTGCACATATTCAACTTGGGTCAGGTCTAGCATAAAAGATTTAAGCACAACGGATGAATAGCTAAAATCAGCACCATTCTTTTCAACTATAGTGCTTGCGCATAATCAACTGGAATTATATCTAATATAAAAGACCTAAACACAATGTATAAATAGCTCACAGTTTTACGATTCTGTTCAACTACAGTGCTTGCACATATTTAACTTGGATCTAGTTTAACATGAAAGAGCTAGATATAATGGATGATTAGCTAACATCAGCACGATTCTGTTCAATTATAGTACTTGCGCATATTCAACTTAGATCAGATTTATCGTAAAAGACATGAATACAAAGGATGAATAGCTAGCATCTTGATGATTCTGTTCAACTATAGTACTTTCACATATTCAACTTGGATCAGCTCTCACAATAAAAGACGCCAACACAACGGATGAATAGCTGACACCAACACGATTCTGTTCAACTATGGTACTTGCGCA
>CAJNOI010000011.1:475282-567970 GCA_905250115.1 Adineta steineri | reverse complement strand
GAATAGCTGACACCAACACGATTCTGTTCAACTATGGTACTTGCGCATATTCAACTTGGATCAGATCTAATCTAAAAGACCCAAACACAACGAATGAATAGCTAGCATCAAGACGATTCTGTTCAACTATAGTGTTTCTGTATATTCAACTTGGTTCAGATCTAATATAAATGACTTAAACAAAACACATGAATAGGTAATAGTAAAACGATTCTGTTCACATACAGTGGTTGCGTATATTCAACCTGGATTAGGTCGAACTCAAAGGACCTAAACACAACGGATGAATAGCTAACATAAACACGATTCTATTCAAGTACAGTGCTTGTGCATATTCAGCTTGAATCAGGGGTAACATAAAAGACCTACATACAACTGATGAATAGCTAACAACTTGACGATTCTGTTCAACTATAGTGGTTGCGTATATTGCACTTGGATCAGATCGAACATAAAAGACTCGAACACAACACATAAATAGGTAATAGCAAGACGATTCTGTTCAACTACAGTGACTGCGTATATGCAACATGGTTCAGGTCTAACTCAAAGGACTTAGATACAATTGATGAATAGCTAAGACGAGCGCGGTTGTGTTCAACTACATTGCTCTCGAATATTCAAGTTGGATCATATCTAATATAAAAGATCTAAACACAACGAACGATTAGCTAAACTACGATAGTTTAGTTTAGCTACGCTGCTTTTACATATGCAACTTGGAACAGATCTTAGATAAAAGCCATGAACACAACGGGTGAATAGCTAACACTACGACAATTCTGTTCAACTAGACTGTTTGCGCATATTCAACTTGAATCAGATGTAATATAAAAGACCTAAACACAATGGATGAATTGATAACAACATTAAGATTCTGTTCAAGTATATTACTCGCGAATATCTAGCTTGAACCAGGTGTAACATAAATGAAGGTGACATCGTTAATAATAACGCTAGTATGAGAGAGCCCGACCCAGTGGAGAAGCTGTTGTGCCAAGGAACAAATTTGCGAATAGAATGGCGCATAAGACGACACTTATTAATTTTACCATGGTTGTGTGTTTTGATTGCAGTTGAGTGTTGTTTATGAGTAATATATAATGGTATATTTATCCAGTTTTGCTTCGACTATATATACGTCTAGCTTCAAACAGGGAGTATTTAGTAAAAATAGTTTTTTTTAGATGCGTAGACAATGTGGCGTAGACTGGTTTATTTTAAAAAGTAAGAAAACCAGATCTAAGTTTATATTTAGAAAGAGAGAGATAATTATCTTTTGTTTTCATATATGCGCATGCGCATAAAATCATCATCGAGTGTATTTTTTTCGTTCGCACAGGACGAAAAGCAATCACCTTTTGTTTACATAGATATATTTTTAAACCGTCCTCATTGCACTGTACTTTTTTATCCGTTCAGTGAAAGACGTAATTATCATTTGTTTTCATCAACGTGTCCAAACAACGTGATCATAGGGGAGTAAAATCATATATTTCTCTTCAATATTTTTGAGTAGAAAAGTGACGTATTTTGCTTAGTCATTATTTGCTTGATTCGCACTCGATAATATCTTTAATATATGTATTTATCATATAGCGTTACAATAAAAAAGAAACTGATAAATTACAGATATAAGAATATCCAAATGATAATGTAACGTATGTTAAGTAATAAACTTATTTTAAAACCTTATCATTTTATTGGATTTATAAAGCATTATAGTCAGATAAAGTGAAATTATTTAATTATTTCTTTTACGAATATTTGTGAACAGAGTTTTGTGACGAAGAAGAATCTTAATTCGATAATAGTCATCATCCAATGATATATGATTATTTTTCAATATAAATTGAATAATGTTGCGTCCAAAAATCGCATATTCATCTACTCGTATATGAATCGTTTTACAGCCAGTTGAATGATGATAAAAATCAAAGTGTTTATCTATTGTTACGATGGTATGAACGACTCTAAAAAGAATTGAATGATTCTTTCAAAATCGAATACTCATGACATCTATATTTAGTAACATAATTGAGAAGGTTTAGAAAAAATGCAATGGTAATCAGATAAGGTTGAATAAGTAAAATAAAAAAATTTCAATCGAAAATAAAATAAATAAATAAGAATAATTGTTGGTTCAAACTAATACAATATCTATTATTACATATCTGATCATTTAAATAACAGAATCATGAAAATTTCAATCAACTAAGATGTTGTGAGTATGAAATGAATGTTAATGATTTTTTTTCATCTCATTCTTTTTTGTGGAATAATTTGAATAGAACTAAGAATCTTTTCCTCCTGCCTGGCACGGCATTATTTTTTAGCAGTTTGTTAAGAGATAACTATGATATTTATCTAACAGGGAAGCAATAAAATCATTTTGAATGAATAAAGAAGATATACCAGATAGCAATGAAAGAAAAAGGGATATTTGTTATTTTCAAACACTAAGAAAGTCATTAATACTGCGTTCGTATCGTTCAAGAACAAGTCGACAAATATTGATTTGGATGAGCAACATAAAATTTCTGAAAATAAATAAATGAAAACAAAATATTAAGTTTATTTAATAGTTAAAATCTCAATCGAACTTCTTCAGCTCCCTCTTTTATAATACAGTGACTTGGTGAATGCTAAAAGAATTGAATAAGAATTTCATATTTAGAGAAATTCATCCTATAATAAAATAATGTAGTATTATATTCCAAAAATAAAAATCTCAATACTTCATATCGTATATACTCCAGCTTCACGATAAAAATAAATTAAAAAAAATGATTATGTCTATCTTAAGTAAAATATCGTTATCTGTTAGAATTATGACTAATTTAAGTTTTTCAAATGCATCTTGATTTTTTGTTTTAACAACAGTTCAATAAATTGCAGAACGAATATTCGAATTAATCGATTGATGATTCAGATTGGTGCAAAAATAAGAATATTGCTTTTTATTCACATTTTTCTCTTATAATGAGTAATAAAAATCATAGAAAAAAATCATTCAGTTTAGACAATGTACCTTGTTTTACAAACAAATAAACTGGATGAACCTAAAATAACAAAATATTTCGTTTGTATATTAAAACGAGCTCATTCCATTAACATTTTATATATTTGACCAACTGATAATAATTCCAAATATTGTACAAGAAGAATCTATAGAATGTGATTCAAAAACATATTTCAATATACTTATACGAATAAAACCATTTGATTAATTACATAGCGTATGAATCGTAAATACGTAAAAGAGTTGTTCAAGAATTAATGAAATTGATGAATGTTGAGAGGCTTCACCCACTTGTTCATAACAATATCAAGTCCGTACAAAGAAAATATCCTAAAATAGAAACTTAAACACCCACACCCTAGACAAGACTTAATTCACCTCGTACAAGACCACCAGACATGGTAGACTCTAATCTGAATAGTGGTTGATCCCAACGGGCACTAAACCTAAGGGACATGATGATGATATATATTTAGATAAATCGGATCATGCTCATACGTCAAATTCTAGTTTGGTGATGAAGAAGAATAAAATAATTATATTAATTTTTGTTTATGACAATTTCAAAATACCGATAATCAACAAATATTCAGCTCAAAACATGAATTAACTGTCAATATTGACAATTATTGATTCACTTAACATTAACATGTCAATATGTTATCATTGACAAACTTTGTACAAAACTACAACACATGTTAATACTATATAGAATAGAATTTATACCATCATTTATTAGTTCTTTTTTTTTCTTCTTCTAAAATTCTTTTGAATTCATTTGATACTATATGTTATAAGACTATGTGAATATGTAACATTAATCAATGACAAATGTTCAAATTATCTTACTAAATGAACATAGTGACAAGTTACATTTATGATAGAAAAAAAACGATTATAATTGACTGGCATTTACCATATTTCTTAAGAATCGTGTCCTTGTTCTAATCGGAAATAGATTAATTTCAATCTCGTGATATCTTCTACAGAAAGTTCAATGTATTTATATATGTCAGGTTTTTTCAAGAATAAATCAACTCAATCATCATCATTAAGATCATGGTTAAAACAAAAAAACATCTGTTAATTTCATCGAAATCTTACCTCAATAATATAGTCATATACATTATAGAATTTAATAACACGATAATAAATTTCATGATTACATAATCAACAATTATTTTCAAAATCACAACTTTGTCATTGACAATCAAGGAGATATTGTAATTTTTTTACACATGCATGCAATTGTATATACACATAGGAATTTCTCAACGCAATATTAAACAAAGATTAAATGGAATAATAATAAGGAAAGTAGAATAATATAAGTTCTATAAATTGGTTTTTTTTTGCTAAACGCGATCTATTTACGTTACATTGTCGAGGTCATTTATATGTTATAGTCATCCAAAAAAAAAAAAGAAGTTGTCCTTCCATCTATATTTAACATGCTATATGAAAAACTAATGTTATTTATTTTTTATTAATAATAATAGTAAAAAAAAAATTGAATTGCTTGTCGTAATTTAAAACTGTAATAGAGTATATGATCTTTTTTTTTCTAAAAACATACTTATGGCTGTCAATAACATACAGGAAATATTATTTTATAGACTGTTCACTTCACTAGTTGATTAAATATCAAAGAGTAGAAAAAATTCATTTCCCGATGTATTATATTTGTGCCGACAGCATTACTATATATATATATATATATGATACATGTGTAAACGTTTTATTTAATGATTTATATTTGTAATTATTTTATGCATAGATGATTTTCATTTAGTTTTTGTTTTCTAAAAAGATATATATATATTTGATCTTTGTGGTATGACCTTGAAATGAAACATTAAATCATTTTGAGAATATATATATTGGATAGATCAATATATGTCAACTATTTTCTCGCTTTTTATCTGTCTAGAAATCAATGAACTATGCGTGTCAATATGATTCATGAGACAAGGACATTGTATTGTAGAAGATAATTCTCTTGTTATTCTTTTTTTTCCTCATTGATTAAATGATTTTCAGACTTCTAACGAAACGACAATGATTATCCATCGTTTTTTTTGTGTTCTTTTTCTCTGGCGACAGTACGATCTTGATTAAGCTATTTTCTTTCTTTTTTTTCTTTTCTCGTTCTCTTTTGTGTCTCGTAATCAATGCGGTGTTCATTCACTTACTAGAACAAACATGCACGACGTTATTACCATCATCATTCATATGAACTTTTCAATAATATTGAGACAACATATATATATATAGCTAAGGTAAGATTTATCTTGAAACAATATACAATGAATAGACAAATCTAATTACTGATTAATGACTCTTTTTACACGTATTTTGAATGTGTGCTACGTATGTATAGGCAATTATATACGTATAATACTTACACTTCAAACAAAAAAGAGTAAGGAACTGTTGAATAGCATAAAGACTTTGTAGTTGATTAATTGACCTAGTCAAAATACAATTGCCCATTGGCTTCTTTTGTTGCTAGCAATCGTCGACATCCATCCGATAGTAGAAATTAAATGCACGAAAGAACAAGAAAGAAAAGCCGCTTTATCAAACGATTAACTTACATCTCTATAAACTACCTGTTTATGTACGTGCTATAAAGACACAGATGGTCAGTATACTATATAGACAAGCTACATTACACCTAGACATTTTTCAATTTCTTTTTTTTCCCTTCTGACACTTATATCTAACAACATATTTACGAGGTAAGTAATGATAGTAAGAGAGAAGATTGACTATTTACCAGACGGACCGGGTGGTTCGCTCATTCTCAACAGGAGGAGCAACTCAAGAGAATAGGAAAAGGGTACAATAAATGTGTAAACACAAGTCAAGTAGAACGATTGATATCGAAGGAAAGGCAAAGAATCGATCATCATTTAGTAATGACGAAGCTGAAGTTGACTGACTGACTGTTCAATAACCAAATACAGACGCTAGAACACAAATATATATAGATATAGAATGAAAAAAAAAAGATGAGTAGTAGTCTGTTTAATACACTAACAACACAGAATATGATGCAATTTCCTTCCAACGATCTAATTATCAATATAAGGTCACATTGATTAGATCTAAAGAGTAAGAAAAAAAATACATTGATTATGTTTATAATAATAATAATAAGTTTGAAGTTCTTTCTTTTCTTTTCCATTTCCAATACATACCAAGAGAAAGTTTGAGTACAAACTATGTTTTCTTCGTGATAAATTTCGTATTTTTGAGTTTTTATAATCCAACTAGAATTAATGTATTTAAATCATTTCCTAAAGCTGTATGTTGATATGCATAGTTGATCTATTGTGTTCGAACTATATGCACGAGATTATTATTGAAGGAGGAGTCGTATTTAGTTACTCTATATCTTTGATCTATACTATTAATAATAATGGTTGTAGGATGAAACTTAGACAAGATCGATCATTTTCGTTAGATTAAAGATTATCGTTGAACTGATTTCATTACATACATTCAGCTATAGTCATTGCCTTCAACAAGACACATTTGACTTTTTATCAACATTCATTGATGACATCCTGTCTCTCACGCTCTTTTCTCTTCTTCTATCTTCAAAGTTAATATATGAATTGTTTTGATCACGCATCCTAATCCAATAAGCATCAACTAATTCTAAATGATAGTTTAACACGCATATGTCTAGTATTGTGTATATTTTAATGTTTAGAGATCTATTTTATAGAAGATCATTTTGTATATGAAAAGTGTGCTGTTTCATCTATCATTTATTTATTATCTGAGATTCAGCTAATATATCATATAAAGCCAACGGCAGCTGTTCATATTACATCAAATGTATCATATCATGGATATGATCAAGTAAAAGATATACAAATGTATAATCTTAAAAACAATGAATACTCCTCAAGAAGAACAGAAAAATTATCAAAGATAAATACCGATATATAATTATTATTATAACCTTAATCTTGACAAATTGATACTCATCGAAGCGTTACTTGATAGACATATGAGCTTTCATTGTATATATATTGATAAATGCTATATCATTTGTCTTCAAGGTAAGTGATCATAGATTAATATTACATTGACCAAATCTATATTAGCCTTGTTCTAAACATTTATTTTTTGTTCTCTCATCTAGATTTATCAATCATTCTCTTTTTTTCTAAGTTAATCCTACTATTCAATGTTTATCATTATCTTCTGATTCCACTTTCATTCAATTATATGTATCTAAACTTTTTAATATTATTATTTCAAGTAGTTTTATATAGATAGCATCCGTTAGTGGTAGTAGTAGATGATGTTAAGTGTCAATGAATTATTCACATGCAATGTGTACATAGACAGTCTATAAGAGAGATTTGACATTCTTCATAAGATAAGTAATTGAAGAGTAGAATGATGATAGAGAGAAGCAAACATCCGTCGACTTAATTTGTTGTAAGGCGGAGTGTAGTAAAAAAAAAGAAGAGAGGAGAAGAAGAAATGCAAAATTAATCGTACTCATAGTTCTTGTATTGCTTGCCGGAAGTTTATTCATTGCCCGATACAATATGTGATTTAAAGAAAACGACTTTTATTCCATTTTTGTATCTTTTTTTTTGATAAGAGAAAAAGAAAGCAAGAAACTTCGTTATCGAACAATGAACGAATAGACGGTAAATAAAAGTCACTTATTTTAATTAAGTTATATCCAGAATACTTTTATTTTAATAGAAGAAGAAATGAAACGGATTCTTATTGTTTTTATACTTAGACAAAAAAAAATTATTCATATTTCTTTCATCATAATTTTACGTTTAGTCGGATTATAGAAAAATAAATTTCGTGTTAAACTGTTATATACAGGAAGTCTGATCGGATTATTTTTAGTAAAATCTTATCAAACTCTTTTTGTTTGCCGTCATTACTAGTCACATATTGTGTTTACATGCCGTCAAAATAATGACAATGGACACATGTATTTGTCTCTACACAAAATGTGAGAAGAAAGAAATAAAACAGAACGACAAGAGAAAAAAAGGAATTGAATAATATATATATATATATACATTCGAAATTCTTTTTTGTTTTCAGATATGTATATAATAGATGATGGTGAGACATCATAATGAAAGATGTGATAATATACAACAAAAAATGGATATATTAACATGTTTCTTTTAAAAGGTATATACTTAGTTTTATCAATATTTTTGTTATGATCTCTATATTGTAGTTCCTTCGATATTATTATTTATTATTAACATCACATATTCTATGTATTATTTGACGAATTTTCATGCTCACTATCCTGATGCTCGTGTAATTATTGCAAATTGTGGTGATACAATATCACTCTCTTGTCCAAGTGAATCTGAAAATCATGCATCATCATCATCATCAGTAAAATAAATTTTTAACGTATATATATATATATAAATAATTTGACTTTTATTTAAGACGCCAATTATGTGGTTTCGTTTATATGAGAATGCCTATCCGCAACCATTGATACTTGGTGATCGTCAATTAAGTGATGATCAACGTTTTATGCTTCGTACACAAAATAATGACCGACATTTAGAAATCGTCGGTATAAGAAAAGATGATGAAGGATATTATTTATGTAAATCTGGAAATATTCAATCAAGTTATAATATAACAATACTTAGTATGATATATCGCAAAAAAAGCAGATTATTGATCTTTATTTTTTTTTTAGGTAATACATGTATTGATATTATACCAGATCATATTCATACAAATGCGGATGAACCTATTTATCTTATTTGTCGTATACGTTCAATAGAGAATTCTAATGAAGTTAATTCACAAGTTGAATGGACACGTAATGATTATTTATTAGATAATAATATGACTGAATCTAGTTCAAATTATTCATCAATCGATAGTATATTATATGAAACATTAACTATAAAAAATGCAACTCGAAATGATACTGGTATTTATCGATGTCGATATGGACAAGATCTAACAGCAACAGCTCAAGTTATTGTCAATCAATGTATGATTTCATCATATATATATATATATATATTCATTTTTTTCTGTGTCTTTATTCTAGATCCCAATGGTAGTAAGGCGCGTCGTCTAATATCACAATTAGGTGGTAACAGTTCATCATCGAAAGCATCATTACGAACAGTAAACAGTTGTTTTTATATTGTCTATGAAATTGTTCTTGTCACACTTGTTGCACTATCGTAAAAGAAATATATATATACATACATAAATTTTATTATTATTTCAGATGTTACGAAATCTTCACAATGAGTTGTGATGAGAAAGGAAAAAGAAATGAGCGAAGAAAATAACAACAAGCTGTTCTTTTTCTTTTTCTTTATCTCAATTGCACATTTAATTTTTTAATGTGTCTATTTGATAATATTTGTTGATTCATCAAATCATATAATGTAAATTCCAAAGAGATGTAAAATGTTTATTTTTCATTTATGATTTATTTTATCAAATACCTATAATTCATATCATGAGATGTTGTAGTATGAAAATGTCTATAAATAGCAAAGAAAAGATTTTTTTTTAATAAACATGCAAGATGTGAGAGAAATTTTCTAAAGGAAATAATTGTATGTATTACTTTGTTGATACGTCACTCACGTTCATCTAACTAATAAAAATATCATTTAAATATAGTGCATGCCATATTCTTATAACAAATAAAACGAACGTAGTTAACGAATGCAATAACTTTATATTACTTCCCCAATCTTTTTTCTTATAACAGAGGAAGCAATTACTTCCTTTTTAAAAAGGAACTTCATGTTTTTCCAGGTGTTGCAGTAGTCTAATAAAATGATGAATACAAAGAATATGACTACGTGATAAATGACTGATAGATACAGTCAATAAGATATGTAATGATGAAGAAGATTATTTTTTGAATCTTTTCCTATTTTATTGGAATATCGTATTCAGTGACTTTTACTGAACTAAATAATATATTTGATTAGATAGATAAAAGAAACATGAATCCAACCTGCCGTCTATGATTTGTAGTCATATGTCTATATATAAATAAGAATAAAGACTGACATAACTTATCTTTGTAAGTGGTCAGAATTTCTATATATGTTTATATTTTTCCTGACGAACGAAAAGTAAAAAAGAGAGAAAAATGAAAAATAGAGAAATCGTATTATTTACTGCACGACACTTTCGTATTTTCTTCGACTAGTAAATAGACACAGATATCTCGTCGTTATATTAAACAAGTATGATAAATTTAAACTGTATAACTTTAAATAAAAATTTTCTATTATAGAATGCATTTAACTATAACCCTCGCATTGTTATTCTGTATTTCTGCCGTAACTATTAATGCAGCAGAAACATGTCAAGGTCCAGCAATTGATTCGCAAGAAGATTTCAAATGGAAATATGATGCCGCACCAATTGTTGTTTATGGAAATGTAATTAATGTCAAAGATACCATGGTTACATTAACAGTTAATTGTACACTTAAAGGTTCATTAGATACTGCAAGAATCGATGTTTCTCAACTTTGTTAGTATATTGAAATATTTATATTAAAAAAACACATTTAAATTTTTTCTAGCAACAGTAGCAAATACAACTGAATGCCATTACTTGTCAATAAACAAGAACTACATTGTTTTCATTGATGAAATGAAACCAACAAGTGCTGGTAGTAGATCTATTTATCGATTAGCTGATTTGGAAGAAATCGAAATTAATGCTAATACAGCCAAAAGTTTCATGAATGATGAATGTACCGATGAAGAAGATAATGGAATTGAATTAACAATGTTCTTTAGTGATAAAGATCTTAAATGTAATCAATTCACTGCTACTTGCAACGGTTAGTTTTTTTTTAAAATCAAATCAAATCAATATTGATTCGGAATATTTTAGAAGCCAACAAGGCATCAATTATTGCTCTTAATTACGGACCATTAACAAAATCAAGTACTTTCTTAGGAGGATTTAGAAAAACAATGCCAGTACCAAATATGGATTCTACTGATGGTATTTCAGGTAAAAATACAGGCACTGGTGATGAACAAATGCGTGGTACTGCTACAATCTCAACAATGTGGATGTCAATGATCGTCTTTCTTGCTGGTTTAATGATGACACGCAATATTTAAATGAAGAAAACTTATGATTATGTTTGAACATTCCTTTTTTTTACTCATAACATGCTTAGTTTTCTTTGTTTTTTTTTTCAAAATTCTGTCTTCAGTTGAATGTTTTAAATAAAAGATCCTAGTTTATTTGAACACCATTCTAAGGAGACTAAAATATTTTCTTTTGTCGAGACATGTTTTTCAAGTCGTTTGTTAAACAATACATAAATTTATTCAGTCACATTTCCTGATCGTAAGCGCAAAATCAATGGACGCGAAAACAAATTAGTTTACATATATAGAAAATTATATTTGATTTATAAAGAACTATGAATTTCCGTTTTGATAAAAATCTAAAGATAGTTTTATTTTAAAAATAAATCAACGAGAACTGATCATTTATATTTAATGTCAATTTGAGAATTATTTTGTATGTTGTGTTGATTGATTTTCTTCTAAAAGTTTATAAAGTGGATCATTAATAGCAACTTTATAATATAATGTTTTTGTTTGATAATAATTATTTAATAATTTCAAATTATCAATAACATCTTGTACAAGATGTCCTCGTTCAATTTCACAACCACATTTCGTATTTTCTAATGTTGTAAAATGAACATGTAAATGATAGAATGTTGGTGGATAATGAAAAAATGCACGAATCTTTGTCGTTGAAATACCATATTTAGTCGAAATAAAATTCTAAATTTTGATTCAATAAAAAATAAATAAATAAATAAAATTATTATATTTACTATTGTTTTTTCAAGAAAAGATTCAAGTAATGGTATATGTTTAGGTTTTAAATCTCGTATACTATGAATATCACGTGATTTAACAAGACCTAATATATGTAATGAATCAATTGCTTTTCCATCCCACATTATATCCGGTAAAATAATAAATTCATCTGTTTCTACTAAGATTCGTTCACGTTCCGATTTGCCATCAATTATATTATAAACCCATTGTGCATCAAGTTGATTTTTTTCAATATATGGTCGAACAATTGTTTCATAAAGATGATAAGTTTCACTGATAAGAGAAAATTCTTTCTTGGAATATTTTTTAATATGTGCTGGTGTAGCAGGATGAATAAATGCTAATTTAATATCTAAGAATATTCAAAAATAAATCAATATTCAAAAATCTTGTTAGAGCAGTCTCATTATTGAAATATTGATGTTAAACATACCATTGCATGCTGATTGTGCTTCAACTGTATATTTATGATAAATATCATTGATAAAATCAACTTTAAATTGTTGTTCATCACCTTTCATTAATTTTGTAACATCATCAAATTGAAATGGTGTTTTTTCAAAAAGAAGTACTGCTGATTTTGTTTCACCATCTTTTGCTTCTACTTCACCTTCAATAGCTACAAATTTCAATTCATGATTATCATTTAAAATTCGTAATAATTTCACATTTTTATTCCATTCTGCCATGATGATATAAGTTGATTTGAAGAAAATCTATCCTCTCTAGCCAGAATATAAACAGCTTTTAGACTACCACGTGTTATATATTCTTTTATTTTATTTTTCTTCGATTAATTCGCACGATTAGTCTATGAAATATCGATTTCTTTTCTTATGTATGTGTAGTGGTAGAGATTACCTCTATAAATCTGAGCATTAATCATTGTTCTATGTTTGTAGAATAGTTTGTTTGCTATTTGATGAAAACAACTGGATGATGCTAAATTTATTTGCTAATAGTTCAATTAAAATTATTGGTTAGTGCATATAAAATGATATATTTTAGTAAAATATGAAAATGCAAGTATATGAAAGATACACAAAACAGTAAATCAGATCTATCTAATGATAAAGAATGACATGTGTTGTTTTGTTATTTTCTAAAAAAAACAAAGCGATCAATCAACGACGAGTTGATTTATAAAATGCTGCGAATATAAATATTAAAAAATAAAAGCTTGTTTAATTAGGCTTTGGCTTATTTGCTCGTTCAGCTTCATCAATTGCAGCCATATCAAGTGCGGCAGTATAAAGATGAATTAAACTGATTATTTGTTTTAATACCATGATTGGTGTTACAGCATAGAGAATAACACGCCAGAGACCAACTGAATAACCACCAAATGATAATACTATGAACAGATAAATATATATAGTCAAATTCTTAAGAATTATATTTTGCTTTTACCTGCAGGTCCTTCACCAAAATGAAGTAGATAGACCATTGAAAACCAAAGTTCATTACCAGCACACATTGTAAAAAGAACTTTCTGAAAGACAAAAAAAAACGATGAATTTTAATAAATTAAGATATTTCAACATACACGTGATGTATAATAAAGACGGAGAATAGGATTGCCTGAAAGATCAATTTTCTTATGACTATCTGAACCTTTAACTGTTGCACTAAAAATATAAGATTATATTTAATCTAATTGAAAAAAAATTCTAGCATACGCATGTAAATGAAGCCAATGACTAGCAACATCAATTGCAGCCCAAAGTTGAAAGAAAAGTGCCCATTTTGGATAAAACATAGCCAAAACAAAACATAAACACATTGTTGAACATCGATCAACTAACATATCAAACATAGCACCAAATTTCGTACCTAAATTTTTCAAATAAATCACAATCTATTATTTATATATATATTTCAATTTTACATTGGCCAAGTGCTCGAGCAGCATGTCCATCAAGTGCATCAAGAAATTCACTTGTTAAATAGCATACAATTGTAATAGTTGGATGTGTTGGCATAAAATAAAATGAAAGAATCGAAAGAAAAACACGTACATAACCTAGAGGAATATATTTTTGTATTTAATAAAATATAATTAATACATTTTTCTTCTTACCAATTATATTTGGTACAAATAAAAATATATTATCAGTTTTAAGTAATCCTTCAAATGAATTACCCACTTGAGATTCTCCAGTTACTCTTCGATTTGTTGCCATGGTATTATTGTTCCTCTTTTTTCAAATCTGAAACAAAGCTTTCATTAGTTAACCAATTTATTAGATCTTATTATCTAACAAAAATATATGAATTTCTCAATGAACAATGGTCGATCCAAAATTAAGTCAAAACATTGAGTTTATCACAGGCTTAAGTCAATCATGATACTAAACGACTATTTCATATGAACTTCACATTTTCAACCATAACCATAGAAATAAATATTTGATAGAGGAAGAATTCTGTATGTATGTGTGTATATATTGCATAATCTAGAGAATGCATGAGTAGGTTAAATTGAATGTCTTTTCTTTTTTCTCGTTTTTCTTCATCATCATGTTTTAGAAATGAGCGAATTGAAGATATAATCAACCAAGAATAAAGCAAAAAAAACAGAATCGTTTTTTTCTCTTGCCTTAACAGCAAAAAGATCGAATGACAGCAAAAAAAAACCGCAACAACAAATGAGAAAAGAAGAAATAAACACAAAAAAGAAAACATAAAGACCTATCTGTATTTTTCAAGAAGACTTTTTCTTTTTTTAGTTTTAAATTTTTTAAACAACACAAAGACAAAAACAACAAAGAAGAAGAAATCTATTCATCGACAAGAAATAAACATACACATATATATATATATATATCTAGCTAAAAGCATCAGACACGAATGAATACATGAACGGAAAAAAAGAAAGAAGAAAGAAGAAGACAATTAAAAGGTCATAGAATTGACCTTCACAAATAAAGTAATAGTGCGCAGCAAGAATAAAGAGACATTTAAACATATACAGATATATATATATTTATGAATTTATTTTCTTGGTCGTAATTTTCGTGTATATTCTTCACTGGGTGGTTCAGGTGTTTTTTTAATAGCACTTGTTCGTGCTGCTGCTTTTTTCGGTGGTGTTTGAATTTTTTCAACTTCATCTTCATCAGCTTCATCATTGATATCACTTGTTGATGTTATGGAAATTTTACTTTTAGCTTTTTTACTTGTATTTGCTGCTGATGTTGATGCTCCACGTTTTTTACGTCCTGGTGATGATGCTTTTTTTCCTTTACCAACAGTTATTTCATCATCATCATCACCTTCAGATGGAATTACATCTTGATCATTTCCATCATCTGCATTGCTACTACCTACATATTAAATTAATAAAAATACATATATATATTAAAAATTTAAATAATCAAAATTTCTATTAACCAGATGTTGAATTTGGTTGATTACTAGCTGTTATAGCATCTTTAGCAATTGCAGCAGCTTGTCGTTTGGTAGGTTTTGATAATTCATTTTGGTTTGTTGTTGTTGTTGCTACATTAGTATCATCGGCTATTTGATTTTCTTCAGCATTTGTTGATGAAGCCGCTTTTCTACCACGTGCCGATTGACGAGTTGGTGTTACTGCAGCTACCACAGGTGCTTTCGCTTTACCACGAGGAGACTAAAATAAAATAATACAGAATAATATAAAAGATTTTTTTGCGAACCTTAGTTTTTGGTTCAGGTGCTTCAGATTCAGTTGCTACAGGTGCCTGTGGAATGCTATCATTAGGTGTCGATTCAACAGTAGAAGAAGGTTCAATCGTTGGTACAGATGATGAACTCTCCTTGGCAGTATCGACTGATGTCGATAATACTGGATCAGATGCAATTGTTCCAGTTTCACTAGGTTTTTCAGTTTCCATTGGTTCAACTTCACTTGATTTTTCAGTTGTAGTTGTTTGAATTTCATCAATTTTTGGTTTTTCATTTTGTCCATTAACATGTACAGCCGAAGAATCACCTTCTTCCATTTTTTCTGTTATACCATTCGTAATATTTTCATTAGATGTTACTTTATCATTTTGTCCATTAACAATTGGTTCTGATGACGATGATGGAACTATTTTGTCATTATCACTAATATCATTATTTGTTGATGGTTGACTTTTTGTTTGAGATACCAATCCACTACCAAATACAGGTTCGGTTGTTGATGGTGTAAATTCGTCGACAGATTGCATTTTATTTTATATGAAATAGGAAATAATCTAGAATATAAGTTTATCGTCGGTAATTTTTCTATGAGGATGAGGAAATGATAAGAAAGATGAAATCATTCTTTCATAATCACTTGATTTTTATCTTTGTTCAAGTTTAAGTGCATAAGCATGTTAATGAATTAATTGAAAAAGACAGAAAAGAAAAGCAAAAGATTAGTTTTGGAATTCTATTTGAAGAATTTTTTGCATCAAAACTAATGAAATCTCAAGATGATGTAAGAATACGAAATTGAAGGAGAAAAAAAACCATGAATGAAAAAGTATTCTTGTACGTCAAATATACCCTTAAAAAATGGCGACTATCACAATTGCATCGCCATTGTTATTTGTATATATACTTTTTCCATCAAATGAGTCATAATATCTGCTTCTTTTTTGTCTATCGATTTGTACGACAAAGGGTATTCAACGGACACTTGAAGGATACAGAATAGAAAAAATTTCCCATTGGTTGATAATTTTCGAATAAGAAAGAACGACGTGTCGCTAAATTATGCTAGAATATATAAAAAATTATTCTAATATTCAAAGCAGAGGACAGCATATTTTATTTCATCTCTTGTTAGAATGTTTTCCAATAAATTAATTCACAATTATTTAACCACGTGCCAAATTTTTCGTTTTCGATTTTACGTGATGTTAAATTCCATAAAAAATCAGCATGTGAAACTAATAGTATTTTTTTATAATTTGGAAAATTTCTTGATTTTAATGTTTCCAAATATTCATTGAGTTCATTGATACGTTTTTCTACACTTTCATCTGATTCTTCTATTAGTATATCTGTTTGTTCACCTTCGAGAAGATCACATTTTACTTTTATTTGTTCACGTAAAAGATAACAGATTTCGAATTTTGTATTAGAAGATAATTGCAAAAGAGAAGAATAATCAACTGTTTGACGACATCGACGTAATGGTGAACAAAGAATGAGATCAAACGAATGCTGAGAAATATTAAGTGTAGCTGCCTGTTGTTGCCCATTTGAAGATAATGAACAATCAATAAAATCATTGTTTATCGGATCCACATTATATTCACTCTCTGCATGACGTGAAAGATAAACTTCCATCTAACAAGACAAGAAAATATATTTTTCAGATGAGTTTTTAAATATATATATAGTGATGGATGAATAATAATTATTCATCAGATATTTATTTATTTCGAAATATATAGAAAAGAAGAGAGAAATGAAAAACACGTTTCTTTTGCTCGTAAATGTTGACATTATTGTTGACTTGTTACACAATAAAATTTCTATAAGAATTAAAAATTTTATAGGATAAAAAAAAAAGAAATTATAATTGATGAACATGATAAACTATTCATGTTAGTACAAAAAAGTACTATTTGAATAGATTAGGAAAATCTTTTATTAATACTAATGCATGTATTCATGCTAAACAATGTAAAGGGATTAAAAAGCCAACACATTCAATAAAATAATAATATCTTATAAAGCCGTTTTTAATTATCATTTACTCTTCAACATTTATCATATAGAACAATGCTATGAATTTTTGAAGTTTAACAAAAAATATATTTTTAAATTGATTTTGTACAAAAAAAGATGATTCTCGGAAAGAATAATATGGAAACAAATTATAAGTTCATTGAAATTCTTCCAAGACAAATATACCATACTTTATTTTTGTAGTTGGATAACTGCATTCCCTCTCTTAACGGAAAATAAGTAGGAAATCAACTTAACATCCTTATGTCGGGCTATAGTAACCTTTGACTCCGAATTATAAATTAAGATAATGATTTTTATTGAGAATGTAAAACGAATTATTTCTTTCTTTAATCATTTGTTTTAATTGTATATTACTTTAAAAATGATAATTGTACATTGTACATGTCTAAGAACAATACAATCGGATCATGCAAACCGATATATTTTTATTCAACAGAATATAGATCTATTCTATTGCAAACTAGATGGCACACGAGCCGAGACTCGTCTGCGAAGTGCGACGCAAAGCTTGATTTCGAAATAACGACTGTGAGGTGTTCACAAAATTCTCAACATTCACGATTATAGTAGAAATTTATATTATAGAAATCGAGAATTCAAACTATCATATGTTCAAAGAACACGAATGATTCATTATCTGTCATCAACTGTACTTTCAACTGTAAAACATTTGTTAAAAAGAAGTGGTGTCTAACTTTTGCTTTTGTTTTCATTTTAATTATCGCGAAATACAGAATCTCTTGCGAATTCACGAAAAGCTAGTTAGGATTGAAATCTTCATCAGAAGCAACAAATATTTGTCATCAATATTGAATTTTTGATTTCAATTACTAATTATAATAAATATATTAAATATTAGTTAAATCGTATCATTAGGCCTGTCATTCTTTTTTTGTTTAACTTCGTTACGGCATTGAATAGTGATAATCTTAAAAAATCAATACAAGTAAGCAATAATATAGTTTTATTTTACACAAATTAACTTCCAATATACATTTATAAACACATTCGAAGAAAATGTTCAAAACTCAACATGCTTTATTATAAAGTTTTAAAACTTTTGAATAATTCAATCTTGACGGTGGCTGTGGGTGTAAGATGGGAATAATACACACACCGTCCAAATTACACAGACCACAACAGGCAGACCTGTTTAGGACTCTGCTTAGTAGCCTTGTTGTTGGAGCGCTACAGTAGGTGCCCCATCTAACAATTTAAAGTGTGCAATTGTTTTCTTCATTCATCTGACAACGAAACGAGATAAAAACCAGAGGTTTTGACAATATTGATATCATTAAAATATCTCACCCAGATTCGTTAGCTGAATTTTCCTGGCGGTGCCAGGTACTTCTACTAGTTGGTATTATAATTTTAATATTGAATAAGTTGTTAGTTTATCAAACAATGAGTTTAATATTAATTATTATTTACACTTTTTACTGTTAATATGTGTACAAGTTTGAGTAGATTTTATTAATCGTTCATAGAAAAGAAGACGATCATTTGACTTTTTCCTGGTATAGTTTCAATATGCGATTTAAAAACATCAGAAAATATAGTGAGCCTGTTGACGTACATTATTTGCAAAGTAAATATATGTCTTTTATATTAACGATATTCTCTCCTATTTGTAAAGAAAGTTGGAAAAAAAAATTCTTTCTTCTTCTTTCTACTCACCTTGTTGTACGATATAAGCTGAATGATACACAAGACATAATTTTATTATAAATAATATAAGTAATAAACATAAAAAAAAAGCTAATGACATCATAAAAACATTGTGATGAAGAGATCTGATTCTTATATAAATAGCAGTGTTCGTTTCTTTGCTTAATCATAAATTCTTCAGCTCTTCAACCACCTTCAGTTATCGTCCGATTATTAATACATACGTATCATGGATCCGAAACCTTCAAAATCGAGCGTAAAATCGTCTCATGGAGCAAAAGCATCTTATATTCGTCAACCACGACAACGTATCACACAAAATTACCTTCTCCTATGGGTAGATGCCAGCATAGATGTAACAAACAAGGACTGTCAAAATACACTGGCTCAATTGAAGAACGTGGTCAACGATGTCAACTTATGCACTGAGCCGAATCAATGCATCCAAACACTCAACAAGTGTGACAAGGAACGAGCCTTTGTCATAACATCAGGCTCATTAGGACAACATTTGGTTCCTGAAATTCATGGCATGCCACAGCTAGATGCCATTTACATCTTCTGTGGCAATAAATCCAGACATCAAGGATGGACACCAAACTGGAAAAAAGTTAAAGGTGTTCATACAAATATCAAAGAAATTTGTCAAGCATTACAATCGGCTGTTAAGCAATTCGACAAGGACACAATAGCTGTAAGTTTTGTTACGATAAATGAAATGGCTTCAACCGATAAGCTAAATCGGTTGGAGCCGACTTTTATGTATACTCAGCTATTCAAGGAAGTTCTCCTTGATATTAAATATGATCGTACGGCGATCAAGGACTTAACAGCTTGTTGCCGCGAAGATTTTAGTGGCAATTCAAGCGAATTGCAAGTGATTAATGAATTCGAACGTGACTACCATTCACAAAAAGCAATATGGTGGTATACACGTGAGTGTTTTACCTACAAAATACTCAATCAAGCGCTTCAAACATTAAACGCCGGTATAATCATTAATATGGGCTTCTTCCTACGTGATGTACATCGACAAATTCAACAGCTGCATGAACAACAAGTCAGTAGTTATGGAAGAAACCCTTTTTTTGTTTATCGAGGACAAGGTCTTATGAAATCAGACTTTGAAAAACTTCAGAAAGCAAAAGGTGGCCTCATTTCATTTAACAACTTCTTGTCCACCAGTACGGATAAAGAAGTGTCCCTCGGTTTTGCTCGAGATGCTTCAACAGAACCAAACAAGGTGGGCATTTTTTTTATAATGTCCATTAATCCTTGCTTGAGATTAACACCATTTGCTTACATTAAAGAGAAGAGTTATTTTAAGAAAGAAAACGAAATTCTCTTCTCGATGCACACTGTGTTTCGGGTGAATGCAATTAAACAAATGGACAATACGAATCAACTTTATCAAGTTGAATTACAGTTAACATCAGATGATGATCCACAACTACGATTACTTACTAATCGAATACGAGAAGACGCTGAAGGTACTGGATGGAAAAGATTGGGTAACTTATTGCTTACAATTGGTCAATTTGATAGAGCTGAAGAACTTTATAATGTATTACTCGAACAGACATCTGATGAGAGTGAAAAAGCGCATTATTATAATCAGCTGGGATGGGTCAAAGATGATCAGGGTGATTATGAAAAGGCTATTTGGTATTATGAAAAAGCACTTGAAATTCGAGAAAAAACTCTTGCTTCTAATCATCCATTATTGGCTACTCCATACAGCAACATCGGTAGTGTGTATAAGAGAATGGGAGAGTACTCGAAAGCACTTTCATTTTATGAAAAAACACTTGAAATCCGAGAAAAAACTTTTCCTTCGAATCATTCATTATTGGCTACTTCATACGGGAACATCGGTTCGGTGTATGACGAGATGGGAGAGTACTCGAAAGCACTTTCATTCCACCAAAAGGCATTTGAAATTCGAGAAAAAACTCTTCCTTCTAATCATCCTGAACTCGCTACTTCATACAACAACATCGGTTTGGTATATTCCAAGATGGGAGAGTACTCGAAAGCACTTTCATCACACGAAAAAGCACTTGAAATTCGAGAAAAAACTCTTCCTTCAAATCATCCATTATTTGCTACTTCATACAGCAACATCGGTAGTGTGTATGACAAGATGGGAGAGTACTCGAAAGCACTTTCATCACACGAAAAAGCACTTGAAGTTCTGCAAAAAACTCTTCCTTCAAATCATCCTGATTTAGCTAGTTCATACAACAACATCGGTAGTGTGCATGTCTACATGGGAGAGTACTCGAAAGCACTTTCATATTTCGAAAAAGCACTTAAAATTCGAGAAAAAACTCTTCCTTCAAATCATCCTTCATTAGCTACTTCATACTGGTGCATTGGTAGTGTGTATCATAATATGAAAGACTATTCGAAAGCACTATCATACTATGAAATTGCTCTGGACATATACCAGCGTGCATTACCTCCAACTCATCCTGATATTATGGGTACGAAAAGGAGTATTGAAATGGTCAAAAAGAATTTATAAAGAATAGTTGATAAAGAAATAAAAGAACGTTTTGTTCGGTTATGTTTGAATTAATTCTAGTTTGTAGTGATTCGTGCTCGTGTGCGGAAAACAACTCTGTAAATATTAAAAACGTAATGGAGAAAGCCGACTGATAAGGTAATACACGTACATATGCATGTGTATGAATGACTTTCTCATACATATTTTCATTTGTAATTCTTTACGATAATGTTTCCCGTAATAAAAGAAGAATAACTTATATGGAATTGAATTGAGATAGTGTGGAACGATGCCTCGTATGATGCAGAAAAAGTTAAAAATCTGCAATATATATACCGATATGTCATCAACATGTGGCCTAATTGACTCAAACAATTGGTATTCATCGTTGAACCTATAGAATGAAATGTAAAATTTGGTGGCACAGATGATTGTTTTGTTATTGTAAAGAAACCCATTTGATGGTCATTTAGAAACTAAAATAAACTATTTTTGTTTTGGAAAATGAAATAAAAGATAACTTATTCATAATAAGTTCAGTATCATTAAGTATAGATTGTTCAGGACAATCTCGATCATATGTATCCACTTGCGGCTGGGTGGATGTAGGTGCATCTTCTCTTTACCTGCATCTAAATCCTCACCCACACCTAAAATCGAAAAACGTATGATATCAGTTCAATTGTGATATATTCATCTCGTATTTAAACGAATATTTTCTGATGCTCCGTTTCTGAAATAATTGTGACATAAAATGACAACTTTGAATATGTACGTCGAGAAAGACTACATAGATGCTTTGCTTCGTATCGCATTAATAAACATCGATCCGAATTTGACAAGAGATATACAATGATTATCAATTCAATCTTCTTTGTATGATCAATATATGTTTTATGTAGTCATCATATTTGAAGTCTAACATACAATCATTGTAATGAATATAATGTTTTAAAATGTCAAAACAAAATGATTGTTGAAAGACTTTAATTACAAAAAACAAATCGAGACATTCATCAACTCAATTATATGTATATACAATTATTTTTCTTTTTCGACTGTATATTGTAATATACTACACCATTATCAAACCATCTTGAGGGGTGGGTGAGGATATGAATCTTCTTTTTACTTTGTTCAATGATTACGATTGATTTCATTGATAAGAGTTATTGTAAACTTATGTTTAATTCAATCAAAAAATCATTTTGATGATAGAAGTACTATAACAAAGAATTGATGCAGTTACTTTTATCAGAATAAACAAAAACGGATAAGACTAATTTTAGTTTTGCTAACCCATTATTAGACACGACAAAAAAGCAAGCAAATGAATATTTAATACATAAATTAACACTAAAACGGAGTCGATATAAATAAAAACATTCTCACTACATAACTGAACAACGTTGATTTTTTTTATGACATGTATTGTATTGTTTATGTTTACGTGCAAATAAATGTGAAAAATCATTTAATACCGATGATGGATTTTTTCCTTGTTTTGCTTCATAATCCGAGTAAAAATCATCTGTTAGAATTGTCTGATTATCAATATGAATTTGAAGAGAATCATCACCATCATCATTTTTCTCAATACTTGATATTGGTACATATACATCAATATCTGATGTATAGATATTTTCGTTAACATTAGGTGTTCCAAGTTCATTTTTATTATTTATAATTCGATTTGGTTGAAATGTTGTTAACATTGAATTTGGCGGATTATTATGAAACCAATTAAACATTGAAAGTGGACGTATAGGTCGTTTTTCCGGAATATAATTATTTATTGGTTTTGAAAAACTATGATTGCGCATTGGTTGAAAATGTGATATTCGTGGTATAGATTTTTCTTCGACTTTTTTTATTGGTAAAGCATATTCATGTTTCATTTCTTCAATTGAAGGTTCTGGACTACATGATGTGACTGGACTACATGATGGTACTGGACTACATTCTGGAATTGGAGTATGCTGTGGGATTGGACTACATTGTGGAACTGGAATACATTGCGGAACAGGAATAGGTGATAATGGATTTTCATATATATCATCTGTAGGTAATTTTTCTTTTATTGGTGGTCTCTAAATTAAATTATAAAAATGATATAACGCAAGAAAAAGAAATTTACAGATTTTATTGATTTATCAACAGGACGTAATTGAACTTGACGTAGAAGTTCATCAAGTGTTGGTAAGGGTGGAATAATTGGTGCAGGTTTTTTCATTGTTCGTTTTCGTTTACAGATTGCTGATGGTGTAACATAAGTTATATCTTGTTCTGGATCGAGTGCACGTAATTTATTAAATTCTCGATCTAATTCTTCAGTAATACAAGATTTTTTTGGTTTTATACTTGGTGATGATGGTAGAGAATTTATTGTTGTTGAATGTTCAGATGCTGATGATGATAGAAGTGGAGTTTTTAATGATTGTTTATCTTTCGTTCTAATTGTTTTTATTAATTCACGAATTTCTGAACGTTCAAGTGATGTAAAACTTGATTGACTATGACTACGAGAACGTGATGATGAATGGAAGGTAGAATCTGAACGAAGACTATCACGACTTGGATCTCGAGAACTTGCACTAGATTCAAAAAAAAACATTTTAAATAAAATAAAAAGATTGAAGAAGAAAATTACATTAACGATAGATTTTGACTGGATGATCGACGAAATTCTCGAAAATCTTCCATTGCAGCACTAATCAATGGATCATTGCGTAATGAACCATTTAAACGTTGCTGAAACGATGAACGACTACGATTCGATGATGTTGACAGAGTATCTATACTCGCTTCTTTTAAAATTTTAAATAAATGAAAAAGATATATGTTTTTTGTTTTCTTACCGGAATCTTCAGGATTATTATTATTATTATTGTTATTAACAATATTGATTTTTCGATTTTTTATTGAATTATTTCCTTTTGATTTAATATGACGTGTACTTGAATTCGATATACTTCCTTTTGTTGATAATCGATCATTGTTAATACTATTTGATTTAGTAGTAGGAATTGGCATTTCATCCAGTGTTGAAATACGTATGGGACCACGCTCATGTGTTTGTACAGAACGTTTTCGTGGATGATTAAATGATGGTTTTCGTTTTGGCGAATGTGATGGTAAACGTCTTCGAGGAGATATGTTTTTCTTCTTAGGTAAAGAATTTTTTCGATGACGTTTTGGTGATATATGCATTTCTTGAGCATAAGCAACACTTAAATTTGATCGACGATGATTCGCCATAGCATGCCAAGAATGAGCTTTAGATAGAGGAGCTGAAGTAAATTGAGTCGTTTGTTCAAGATCTGATATAGATTTCGTCCTTGATGGTCGATATTGTTGAGTATACATAGGTTCATTAGAACGATGAGATCGTGTGGAAACATCATATGATCGATGTAATGAACGTCGACTAGGATGACTGGTGGATTTTTTTAAATATTGATAACGTGTATTCGTATATGGTGAAGTTGGAGGCATTGATCTTATATTATGATTATTTTGTTGAGGAAAAACAAATGTTGGTAATGGTTGAGATATTGGATATGATGGACGAAATTGTTGTTGTTGAGGATACATAGGAACACGATATGGCATTGAAGACCATGGGTTAGATACAGGAAGATGTCGAGCATCCATATATGATGGATATCGTAATGGTTGTTGAATTGCTAAATTCATGATAGATACTCTCTTCTTTTTTTCCCTCAAATAAATAACACAATTTGTAATCGATTTCGATAAGTTTTAAATTTAAAATTTTTGTAACATATTGCTCCGATGAGTCAAGGTAAATTTTTTTTCTCTCGTATCTATTCGTATATATATCTATATGATAATGGACACGGTAAACGCCCAATAAGTAAAAAGAGAATGATGTACAATTTCTAAAGGTCAAGTTCATCACGTCGTAATGTTCATCGAACCGAGACCGTGGCAACAACGACGACTAAGATAGACAATATAAATGTATACATTTATGTACACATATATATGTACATTATGTGCAATAGTGCATATATACTTTAGATCTATCTATCTTTGAAAAGATAAAAAGAAAGTGATCATTTCTATTTATTATAATTTCATATATTCAAACACTTTTTTTTATTTTATTTTATTTTATAAATATTATAGTCATTTAAATAGAATGACATTCATTTCACAAAAGAAGACAATCAGTTTTTGCAATTGTACGACATGCATGATTTTGTCCTAATTCACATCGACATGTTAACATACTAAATACATAATTTGCTGGACACATGAAATCATAACGTAATAGTGTACCATCAGATGTTTGATCATTTGTTGTACAAAAATAGAATTTTGTACAATCATACATATCTCGATAGAGACCAGATCGTCGACCGGCACAATCAAATATTGATGTTGTACCACCTGATATACCTAATAATTCACCTAAATTACTCAATGGGTTTCTTGCTAATTGAGAAAAATAGGGTGCTATCGTCGTTGTTGTTGTTGTTGTAGTAATAGTATGTGAAATACAAAATGTATCACCACCTGTTTGACATGAATGACCTGTTGGCCAATCACATGTACAACCATCCATTGAAAATTCAAGTCCAGGTGGACAAAAAAATATATGATAACGTAGAGAATTTAAATCATCACCTTCACAATAATAAAATATTGAACAATTTGTACGATCACGATGAATTCCATTACGACCAGTTCGATAATGACTACATATATATTCAGCATTATATGTTTGATGTGCTACTGGAGGTGGTGGAGGTGGTGGTGTAGCTTCTATGAGAGGTGTGTAACGAGTTGTACCTGATAGAATACCAAGAGCATTTAATAATTTTTGTAAATTTAAAGGTAATATTGAAGATGAAGGAGATGGTTGCGATTGAACATTAACAAAATGAACAGGTGCAACAGGTGGTAAACGTGATTGAAGAGCAATTGCTGGTGCACTTGTAACTGGAACTGGAAGATTGAGAGTAGCAAAAACTTGTCGAGTAAGTGGAAATGGTTCTGTATTACAGAAGAAACCGGAAAATTCTAAAGTAAAGAAATCATTAACACAATTTTCAAAAGACTTATAAATTGTTTTTTTTTCTTTTACTAATTTTTAAATATCTACAATAAATCGCGCCGTCATAGTTATATTTGTTACGGTCTATACTGGACGAGATTTATTTTTTGACCCCTTATAATTTAACACTTCTTATATATTACTTCACATACCATCATTATCAATACTCCATATAAATACACCCGCTAATTGTTCACCTTTTGCATATTGAGCCTTTAAAAGCATGTGTTTTTTTAGAAATAAAAAACAATTGTATATATATTACTTTCATAGTTGCTGAATCAATATCTTCATATGTAATCCATTGATCACCACTAGTCATATACCAAGCTTTCTCAGCATCTAACCAAACTTTTTGCCAACTTTTCGATCGGTCTTTTTCGCATATTTCGTAATAAGAAAGAAAACCTCGAGTTTTCGTATATCGACCAGGATAACCTGCACCAGTAACTAAACAACAAACAAAAAAAAATTCTAATATAAAAACCTAAAATAAACAATTCTACTAACCTGGTGCATGAAGACCTTTTTGTGCACTAGCTAATGTAAATGAACGACCATAAGCTGGTATACCAATAAGAATTTTTTCTCTTGGTACACCAAGACTTAACCATAATTTAACAAGTCCATCCTATAATAAACAAATATTTAAATCGAAAAAACGAAGATATATATTTATTTATATACCACATTACGAAGTGATTCGGATTCTACTTGATATGATTGATGATACAATGGAGCAAATACTCCTGTTTTTTCATCCCATGGACCTAAAGAAATCTATAGTTTTTTTTTTGAAAATTAATTTTATTTACCATAAAAATCAAATGTCATCAAATTGACATAATTAATTAATCTAATAAGAATTATTCAATTGAAATATTTCAAAATAGGAAAATTACTTTTCAAATTTATGAACATCATATACTTTTGGAAGATGATCAATAAATGGTGCTGCTGTTAATGTAATAATTGTATTTGACATTAATCGTTTTTGTTTTGTAATTTCCTAAAAAAGAAAATATTTTCACATGCTTTTTTTATTTAATTTCAATAGACTTCAAATAATGTCGTTAATGCTAATTTATCATCTGGAACGTCTTCATCAGGAAATTCAAAAGCAATATCAACTCCATCAAATCCATAGGATTGCATAAACCAAATAAGACTTCGAACTAATTGTGTAGCTGATTTTGATCGTCTAAGATATCGTGTATATTGTGCACTTTTTCCACCTAATCGAATCGATATTTTTAAATCTGGATTTGTTTTTTTTAATAAAGCAAGTTCTCGATAATTTTCTAAAGAAGAAAAAAAATTTTTTTTTATTAATTATGAATGATACTTTATTTACCAATATCTTCTTTTTGTATTGGTATAATTTCTGGTTTATTATCATCAACAGTTGCATATGCATAAATAATATGTGTACACATAAATGGATCAATATATTCAATTTCAAATTTCGCTTTATCTGGTCGATATCGAGACCAATTTGTAATATAACATACACGTTGAATTTTCGTATTATCATGAATTTGTACGGATGGTTCATCTGGTTCTTCTATTTCATTGATATTAACATTTTTTCTTGTCAAAAGATTTGACGATGATGAATGTATTGGAAGTTTTCCATTTTTTCGTGCAGTATTATTATTATTTCGTTTTGGTTGTTTAATTTTAGAAGGACGTATTGTTGTTAATCGAGATTTTTTTGAACATGTAGGATCAATAAATGTATTTTTAATACATTTTTGTTTCGATTCATCAAAAATTTGTTCATTTGGACAACGTTTAATAACATATAAATAACTGAAACCACTGGAAAAAACTGCACATGGAAAATACGTTTGACAATCACGTAAATCTCGACAATATGATTGTTTTAAATCTAAAGAAGAAAAAAAAGAATGACATTTAAATAATTCTTCAACATACTTATCTGATTTGCATGAACGTCATTTATTTGATCTATAATGATAATGAGTAGAATTGATATAAGATGATGATACATCAATGAATAATATTGACGCATATTTAAATTTGTCTTTTTTTTTCAAAGCTTCACAACAAATACAAATGATTATGACAATTCAAGGAATAGTAGTAGACAAAATACAGTATAATTAAGTATTCTTAGTTATTGTAGGTTGATCGAAAGAAAGAAAAGGTACTGCTACTCACTAATCAAACAATTGTATCTGTTGTATGAGCTCACCAGGCGATCCGCGTGTCAACAACTTAAACTATGTATACAAAGCTAGGACATACAACAATTGAACAACAAATGTCATGTACTTACACAAATATATTGAGAATCAGTTGAATAAAATCTCACTATTCAACCGAGTATTAACAATTTATACATCATAAAACAAATGTTCATTGACACGATAAAAAAAAAAGAAGAAAAAGGAATTTGATCCTAATCGAAACAATAAGAAATATGAGAAAAGTATCGAATAAATCTTCTCTATTTGAATAATAGTAATGACCTTGTGTATATAAATCCTGTTCATAATTGAACATTCATCTTCAAAATTGTTCATCAGATAGTTTGACTATGCAAAAAAAAATATTTTGTATGCATTACGAATAGAACATAGGTACATATCCTTTTTAACTATTCTATTGATCTTCGTTACTATTTTCTAATACGATCAAACAATTCATTCAATGATGTAATCCGAAATAAAAAGAAAAGAAATAGTATATCATTTGTCTTGGTCAAAAAAAGTATTTGTATCAATTTATTCTAGTATATATATATGTGTATATTTATTCGAACTTCATATAATTGAACAATGATTATTCGATATTCAATGTTCATTCTATTTTTATGGTATTCTTATTTATTAAATCATTTTTTAATTCATGCTCAACAACTTTCCAGTGAGAATTTCCTTTTTTATTAAATAAAAATTTTCTTTTTTTTTTTCTTTCATAGAATCTCCTCGTTTATGTACTTATCGTAATAATCTATCACAGTATTATCCATGTATACTTAATTATATTGGTCTTAATAGTTGGTCTTTATATCAATGCCCAGATGGATCGATATTCGATGAAACATCACAGCAATGTTTAATGAAAGTGCCTATAAGTGATACATTCGATCAACTTTCATCATCCATAGATGAAACACAATTTGAAAAAATTTCGAATTTTATTGTACCAAACAAAGAAGAACCATTTTCAATAAAAAAAATTTTACGTGAAGTAAGAATTTTATATAATAAATAAATATACATATTAATTACAATAGCATGTTGAACATCCTGGAGGTATATTTTGGGCAAATGGTTATCCTCTAACTCCATCAGAGGATAAATCAATTTTTCCACAAGAATCATTAATTAATTCAAAATTAAACTATTTCTCTTCAGGACATCCTTATCCTACACCCGTTAGTGAAGGTAAACATAATTTATTTTTGTTATAATAATAATAATGAATATTTTATTTTCTTCTAGATGAATTGAAATACAAGAAAATTTGTTATTTTACTAATTGGTCACAATATCGAACTGGTCCAGCTAAATTTGAACCAGAACATATTGATCCATTTCTTTGTACACATATTATTTATGCTTTTGCTTATATTAACAATCAAACATTTTTAATAAAAACAGTCGAAGAAAATGATGAAGGTTTGTTTTATACATAAAAAACAATTTCATATACGTATATATGTATTAAAATAGATCTTTATCGTCGTATAAATGCACTTAAAAAACGTAATCCAAAATTAAAAACCTTATTAGGTGTTGGTGGATGGAATATGAAATCTTATGCATTTTCAATTATGGTACATAGTACTGAAAGAAGACGAAAATTTATTTTTGATACAATCAAGTAAATCAATCATATTAGTTTAAGAAAAAGAAAAGAATTATTTTTTATTTATTAAGTTTTCTTCATAAACATAATTTTGATGGTTTCGAAGTTGATTGGGAATATCCAGGTATGCGTGGTGGACAATCGGATGATAAATATTATTTAACATTATTTTTTCAAGTTAGAAATCGATTTAGAACTTTAAAAAAAATATCATGACAGACATCTATATATATATTTCATAGGAATTTCGTGAAGCTGCAATAGCACAATCAATTGTCACCGGTCAACCACGATTATTAATAGCAGCAGCAGTAGCTGCTAATCAAGATATTGTTTCCAATGCTTATGAAATAGATAAAATTTCAAAGTATAAAAAATTTAGAAATTTTAAATTTTGATCTTATTTTTCCTCTATTCAGAGTTTTAGATTTTATTAATATTATGACTTAGTATGTATATTTATATATGATAATTCATAGCGATAGAAGTTTATTTTAGTGATTTTCATGGAGCATGGCAAAATCATACAGGTTTAAATGCTCCATTATATAAACGTTTTGATGAAACTGATATGGATGCAATGCTTAATCAAGTAGATTATAAGTTTATTTAGTTTTATTTTCAATTTGATATTTTCAAGGATTTTGGTATTGCTATTTGGTTAAGAAATGGTGCACCAGCTCATAAACTTGTTCTTGGTGTACCATTATTTGCACGAACATTTTTCTTAGCACATGCAAATCAAAATGATCTTCGTTCACCAACAATTGGTAATGGTACAGAAGGTCCATTTACGCGTAGTGCTGGTTTTCTATCATATTTTGAAGTAAATTTTTCTATAGAAAATAATTTTTATTATCTATGCTGTTTATTATTTAAAGGTGTGTTTATTACAAGCTGATTCTCAATGGAAAAAGAATACTGTATTAGATGGATCAGAATCAGGATATATGTATAAAGATCGTGACTGGGTTTCGTATGATTCACTTGAAAATATACAAAAACGAGCAGCTTATGTTGTAGCGAATAATCTAGGAGGATTATTTGTTTGGTCACGTATGTATCGTCTTTGTTTTTTTTTGAATAAAAATTGTATCCTTTTTTAGTTGATATGGATGATTTTAGTGGTATATTTTGTCAGAATGGTTCATATCCATTTATTAAAAATTCTTTATCACTCTTACCAACTAATATGGCTTCATATATTTGAATTCATATATATACACATACATAGCAATGAACTGTAGACATATAATGACTTAAAAGTATTTAAATATTTGCCTTTATTTAATAAATATACTATAAAAATCTAATTGAATTAGTTCACTGATTACTGATGATCATTTGATAATATGTTTAAATATTCATATTTATTAGAGAGAATAAATGCGTTTTCATAACAGCAAAAGATAAAATAAATAGTTCTGTAATCAACTGTATTGGAAAAAATTCAATACATGAAATAAAATTAATGATTTTAGTTTTTTTTCTTTGATTCTAAGAAAATAAAAATAACAGTAATAATAAATTCGTCTAAAATGTATTTACTAAGAAAACTTGTGTAAACTATCTTGAATATTAAACGATGTTTCATTTTCTTTTGTGGATAGTGAAGTGTACTGACATAAACGTTCGATTGAATGTCTAAGAACTTTTTCCCATGCAATAATAAATATTGTGAAAAGTATCAAAAATAAAAAAGCAAAACCTAAACAAAACGAATGATCAAAGTTAATAGTCTAGATAAGAATACCTGAATTATCACGAAAGAGATTGCCACGAATATGAAAAGCAAGTGCACCATATTTCTCACTCATAGCAAATCCAGAGAAAATAGGAAAACCAATCAAAAAGATTAATTTCAATCCATAGACCACTGCAGTCTATCAAAGATTAAAATAAAAAAAATATACAAAATAAATCGAAAGAAACTGACTTTTTGTTTTTGAATTATTTGAATTATATATTTTCGAAATTTTAATATAAACAAACCATTTGAATGACCATCGTCAGGAAGTTTTTCAAAACCTGCGTTATTCTTATCTTCATCATCATCTTCTATTTCTTCTATCGATTGTAATTTTGTTGTTAATATCGATCCATTTGTAGTATTTATTATGTACGGTTGTTGATCTAACTCAAATGCAGGATTTTCACGACCAATTCGATTCTGAATAAAAGAAATTATTTTATGTATTTTATTAAATAAAACTAACCTTTGTCATTTGAAAATTTGTATTCGATTGACTTTAGTTTAAACAAACTATAAAAAGAAATATAATCTTTGATACATTTAGATTATTCATGCTTTTATTTCTCTTTCTATAGATGATAAGATAGTATAATATTCAAGTTTGATTTATTTCAATTATCATTTGACATTAAATACACTATCATGCCTAATAGTTATGAATAAAGAAAAGTATGTTGATAAGAATTTATTTCAACAAATATAGTTTTTATTAATAACAGAGAAAAGAATCTATCATAAATCAACTTACTTCTTCTCCAATGACTGATCTTGTTTTGTTTTTGAAATTTGTATGTATTCTTTAAAAAAAAGATTACCATCGTATATTTAATACACTTCATCAACATACTTTAATATTTATTTATTTCATGAAAACAAAATTCGATAATTTTTTATGCATGACATTCGCTTTAAATTTATTTGATACAAATCTAAATGATTGAGAAAAGTAAATAATGACTTGTTACAGTCTCTGATCATTTAACTCTATAAAAAGCAATCTACTGATTTCAAATTGGATTCTTGATTTAAACAATAAAATACGAGATTGTTTTAAAATCCAATTCATTTTCTTATCTTACTAAATTTCACTCTTGACGATAGTGACGTTTATATATAAAATAAATCTATTGAATTAAGACTCTTAATGATGTAAATATCATAATTATCTGTTACCTACATTCACATCCACTCTCAACAAGCTTATTTTCTAATAAATCTTAGTCAAATTAATTAGAAATATATCAATTTCAGTTAGTTTTATTGAGTAAAGTAAAAGAATTTATAAATGAAACCAGTAGAGTAAAGATAAATCACAGAAGCTGTAGCATAAATATATAATGCAAAATTTGCAAACAACAAATAATTAATAAAATATAACATATAAGATTGCTCAATAGATTTAAAAGCTTAGTAACAATTTTGATTATATACATATCAAGCGTATTTTGCAGCGTTACATCAGCAGTGATATCATCTAATAAGAAAAATTAAGTAGAATTTCTCAGTAGCTATATGTAAGAGAACACAAAAGAAGAAAAAGTATAAGTTTGGAACTTCCAATATCATCTGATTATTTTTTAGTGGTGAACCTTATGAGTAGTGCTTATATAAATTTGAAGGTAAAATAGATTTTGAGGTTATATAACTAGTAGTGATAATTAAATATTCTTAGTTAACTTTTTTTAGTAGAAAAATTAACTAAAAATATTTAACTATATTTTCAATCTCAGAACCTATATCACCTTGAAAATTATATATGAGTACTGTAGCACTTACTCTCTTAATGTCAGAATTTTTGAATAATGTAGTTATTCTCGTATGCAGATAAATGTCAATTACATTCTGTTGTTGAAATAGTTCTAATTAATGTCCAGTAAATGTATCATTGTTGTTGCGTAATTCGAAAGCAAATTAAAATTTTTTTAATTAATTTAACAAGATAAGGTACGATAAAGTAAACGGCAATTGATAAACTACCATATGCACTCAAAAATATTGTTAATATTTCTAATTCATCAGATTTTTGATAATATGTATAAATACAATAACTTGGAGAGCAACTATTAAAATATGTTTCATAGGATGTATTAGTGGACCATGATTCGATAAACATTTCATATGCTATCTTTTCTATAGTATCATTCATAGAGAATCGTGTTGTTAACGTATTTAATCCATCAAACTGTTCCTTTGTTAAAGCTTCTCCTTCGCTAAGAGCTCGAAGGATGTTAATGCATTGCAGATAATAGAAGCAAGTCAAAGATGAAAGAAGTAATGTTTCAAGTTGATGGCAACCAATGACTATACCATCAATAGTAACCAAATCAGAATTTATATTTACTTGTCGTGGCATTCGACATGTTTGTAAAGTGCTGCATAAACAACTTGTATTCTCTTGTGTATTATTGAATGTACGAGGTACAGTAAGGAAATTAATATCACTTCCATCGTTTGTTTTAACTTTAACTAAACTCCAAGCTTGTGAATTTATATGTAGTAAAGCATTTCCTTGGATAGTTGAACGGATAAGGTCTAATATATGCGCAAATGCAGTTTTTGTTTTATTTTCGAATTGACTTAGTGTTTCATTCATTTCAGTGTCAAATAGATCGCGAGACATTAGTTGATTGGTAAATAAAGTTGAGGCAAGAAATGCATCAATACTATTTTCAACATTGTGTTTTGCCAAAGAACAAAGTTGCTCCAAGGATTTCACGAAAGGATTTATCCATTGTGTGAAGTGTCCAGATATGGTCATAAATCCGCCTGAACCTCCTAGCATATCTGCAAGTATAATTATTCAAATACTCTTAAAAAATGTTTTTTATTTAGGCTTTTTATAGTTTAGCTAATGGAATTTGCTTTTTTCATGACTGTGAAAAATTTTATAAAAATTTAAATTTTCTCTTATTTGAATTTGTTTGAAATTCCTTTTCTTTACGCATCATCAATATCAACAATTCAAATTAGATTCGTTGAAACTTTATCAAAAAAAAGAAATCATTTTCAACCCGAAAGTCTTGAATATTTTGTTAATCGATTAAATTTTAGAAAGACAAATAGTAAAACTAACATCTTTGTACTTACACATTGTCAATATTGTGTATAGTCGCTTATCATCACATGCATCATGAAATGAACTGACTTGTAATTCAGTGATAAATTTATCATAAGAAATTGATGTATATGTGCATGGGCAACTGATATCATCTGAATAAAGGTTTAATAATTGTTCATAATCATCAATCGAATGTAACTGTTGTGTTTCAGTAATACGACGTTCGATCAGAATTGTATAAAAGAGTACAATACTGAGTAAAACTATGTAAAGAAATAGATAAACTTTTGTATAGATTTGTTGTTGACGAATATGAGTGTTATCAGTTGATTCTATTTCGTAGATGTTAAAATTCTTAATTTTATCATAAATATTACGTGGAAAGTTTCTTGAACGAACATCAATTGAAGATGATCCTAGAATGAATTATATATGAAATCAAATTAATACGTTTTTTGTTTTGAATAGTACTTCAAATAAGCCAGTTCTATGAGTCATAAAATCCTTAACTGAATAGTCTGAGGAGACGTACGAAAATCACATCAGTTACCCATCCATAATCATCTTCAAACTTGGCCTAACATTCTCAATTTGGTTCTTTCGACTAATTTCTGTTTCAGTAAAATTCGTTCCTCATAAAAATACTCGTGGATGAGCGTAGTTAATTGTATTTATTTTACTTCTACGATTCTAGCACTGTCAATAACTTATATTCTACTATCACATCATTAGATCTCAATTGTAAAAGTCAAAGAAAATGATCTAATTAATTAGAACGATTCGTGATAAGATATTTTATTATTCTTTGAAAATTTCACAAGAAACTATAATACTTCTCAGTAAGCTTCTTATCAGTTTTTGAAGTTGATTAGTTTTAAAGAGAAATACATTCTTTAAGTGCTAATTGATTTGTATTTATATAGTTAGTATAATTTTAATTGATTTATTTTTTTGAAAATGAACTCTATCTGTACCTTACCTTGTCGAGTATTTCGATTTTTTCTTCTGTCATAACAAATACAAATTATTTTGCCAATTAGTGGAACAAGTAGTCGAAGACCTTTGTTTAGACCACTGCAAGTCGAAATCAGAAGAAATAATATCACGATAAAGTTGCGACGTTGAACAACGGTATATGAGCAAAAACTAGGTTTACATGCGTTATAAAATCTATCGAAGGATGCATTATTGATTGTTTTTTCGAGTAGCATTTTACCAAGTAAATCCTCCGTATTGGTATCACCAAATTGAGTCGATTTAGATTCATTAAGAGGTTTGATATTTGGTGAACGTTGAGTATGAATAACCATCGAATAAGTTGCTTGAATATGTTCCATATATGTGATATCGTACCACCATGCCGTTTTTGACTCGAGAAACCCACTTAAAGGTGAACAACCAAGATGTAATATTTTAAATAATAAATATTCATTATTATTGTTAAGATCTGATGTATTTATATAGAGTGAAGGGATTGCAGAGCAGGTAACAGGATTTGTTTCACAATTGCAGGTGTGGTAAGCGATCATAAAGCCGTCTTGTATGATGCTTACTATATCATATTTACGAAAATTAGTAATCACTTGACTATGCTCGTTTATAGATATACCAACATTTGTATTCAATCCATTGTAAAGATAACTAGTAAGAAAAATAAGTCTCATCCAATTAAATGTTTGTAAAAAATCATATTTTGTTGTATCAATAAATGAAGTCATCATAGCTTTAGTTTGTTGAATAAAATGTGGTAAAGACGGAACACGATCATTAATAAATTCAGTATTAAGAAATATATGCTGTGCATCTGCAATGTTCATTTCAGCTAATGAACAAAAAGCAGCTAGAAGTTGAAAATAAGAAGCACCCATTTTACGGAAATCTTGGCTAAATGAGGTGTCGCTCTCAGGTGACAGATGAGTCGGATCAAAAGATCTTAGATAATGTAACCATTCTAATGAAACCAGATCACTTGAACAGACTTGATGTAATACAAATGTTACATTAAGAAAAACTTTATTAGGAATGGATATTTCTGAACAAGGACAATATAATGTGGTTGGATAATCATTATACAATTGTTCATAAGTATCAAGAGATGGATGTGAAACTGTTATCACATGATTTTGTTCTATAACAATGGTATACACTCCAGCAGCAATTGTTAAAATAACAATGAAAAAGATGAAAAATCTTGTTTGGAGTTGTTCTCGATAAATGTTAGTAGGTGTGCGATGTGTTTGTTTTTCAAAAAGATTTAAAGATATTATTGCTTGCCGTAATTTATTGAATAAAAGTCGAATGCGAAGTTGTATACGTTGATCTGAAAAGAAAACGAGTGATAGATTCTTTTATCAAAATACAATATTTATTATGTCTAAATATTCCAAACAAACCATTAAACTGATAGGAGATATGTGATTTGAGTCATCAAACATGGAGTAAATTACAAACCATTCGGCTATGTGCCATAATGGTTTTGAATATAAGCTGAATATTAGGTTTACATCCATCTTCTCACTCAGTTTTAGAAATAGAAGTTCCTACCGGTTGTAAATTAATACATCGATCGATTAATCGGTTGTCAAAACTACAGATCGGCTTTATCTCTGACTTATACTATCAGCCACATTCGAGTTTCTAAAAGTCTATTCTAACTTACTTCGATTCTGTTCCATAGGCATTATAGTTGACACATTCTCCATTGGTAAAATTCGATTTTTTCGACGTAAAATTTTTGTTGCAACAAAAGATGCAATGTAACGTACGATGAATGGCAACATACCAATAGAGCCGGTAACAGCCGTGAAAACAAGAAATATGTCAAAACGTCTTCGATATGAATATGAGCAAAAAGGACAATTACATTCTGAAAAATATTTATCAAATCGAATTTCAGTTATTGTTTCATCTATCATTAATTCATTGAACATTGATTTTACTGTTGAATACATAGAAAATTTTTTATTCGATGTATTTGATAATGGTTTAATATTCATCGATAATTGTCCATGTAAAATTGAAATGCATGATTGATTATAATAACATTCAAGTGTTGAGGCAAGTGTACCATCAACAACTAAACAATCTACTATCATTCCTGGTACATTAACTAAATGACCATAACTATCATTAAATGTAGCAGATCGTGGACAACCTTCGATATTTGAACAAGTACAATTACCAAATGTTCGAGCTGTCATTTTTAGAGAATTCTGTGGACCTAAATGTGCTGGTGGATAACGTAAATAGAAATTTGTTTGTAAAGCTGATACAATTTGATCTCCACGTGTTATACGTTGTAGAGCAAGTAAATTACGAGTTATTATTGTTTTCGATAGATCTATTTGATTTTGAAGAGTGTTTTCAGCTTGAACTCGAATAACTTGTTCAGCAACTGCTGTAGGAGTGATAAAACTTGTAGCTTCAAAATTTGCAATAACATCATTCCAACTTTTGTTACTTGTCAAACATAAACCAGCAATTGTTTGCCAAAAAAAACTAAGAGTAATACGAGCATCATCGATAGATTTGGTTGTAATTTTTTCATTCGTAAATAATTTGTCAATCCATGCCTGTTGAATAAATTCACTTGAACAAACTTGATGAAAATTAACTTTAGTAGTGACGAATTTAAAATAGTTTGTTGAAGATTTTGAACATGGACAATGAAGAGTACTTGGATACTTACGAATTAATTGTGAAAACTTTTCATGTGAAGGTTTATATTCAATTTTGTCAACAGGTCGAACGATAAGTGCAACAGTAATAGTAATAATAGATAAACATACAATTAATGCAATCAAATAAATACGAGTAGCAAGAAGTTCTTTTTCAAGAGTATGTTCGTTACTTGAATGTTTTTTGAATAGATTCAGTTGAAGAAATTTTTGCCATATACGTTTCACTAAATTGCATATCATTTTAAGACTCTCACCTGCGATAAAAAAAATAATACAATGACTTTTCTACGTATAACTACCAGATATATATATTCAAGAAAAATGATGAATGATGAACATGTTTTATTTTATATTTAATAGTTTGTGATAAACTTTGTTATTCATCTATCATTGCTAAGAAAAATGATTGATGTGAAAGGAGTTTTATTTTGAAAATTTAAGAAAATAATAAAACTGCTTTATCTTCATTTGCAGTGAATGATTGATAAGTTCTGCATTATTTTACATATATTTTCCAAAAAATATTTAATAAAAATATCTTTCACAAAAAATAGTAAATACGTTGAATACTTAATGAATTTATTATATACTAAATAAAATTAATATTCGTTTATTATCTAAACTTTTACTAAGTGAAGATGTTTAACATATAAGAAGAACTTTCACTTGGTGCTGTGATGTGTACATTTCTTTTTATTAGTACTGATATGGTGTCATAATATACGTAAAATTTATTTTTATTTTTTCCTGTTATGACGTCGTTTATGTTGATTTTCACTGTTTTCTAGAGATTTCTTCTCTTCTTACTCTTGAGGATGTAGCTGCGAGTATTATTGTTAACTGATAACTATATCCTCATCCATATTTCATCCTTAACTTCATATTTATTTTCATTAAGAATAATTTGATCGCAACTTGTGTTTTATCTCTATTTCAACAGCATAATCATTTTTTTTATTAGTAATAAAAATACTACTAGGATAGTTACACTAATTTATTTCATTCTCTTTAGCAATAGTTGTTTCATTTTATCTCCATTTAAAATCAGTATGAACTAACATAGAAAAGTTTTTCATTCAACTCTATTATCTTCATCTTTTTGAAAAGACTATATCTATTATTCTTGATGTTGATAATATGATAATTATTTTCAATAACCCCAATAAAATTTATCGTACCATATTTTTCGATTTAATTAGAATTAGTAAATGGAAGCGTCATTAATTATAAAAGATATAAAGACATTTGTATTTGCGAGATATTTTCATCTAATAAAGATGAGTGCAATATGAGTGGGTTTCTTTTAAATAATATCATTCAATGTCAAAACTGAATCCAAAGCATTATTTGTTATATGAAATAAAAATTTATCAAATCTATAACTATAAAACATCCATCATTTTTCTTTTTGTATTTGAAGAATATTTATTTTCTAAATAAAAATATTTTCTTATAAAAATCATCAATCTTTCTTCTTAATACGTCATCGACGAGCTTGAAATATCAGGTATTTATGATTATTATAAAGGTGATCATGTGAATTAAACTACGCATTTGATAAAAGTCTTTCCTATATTATTTGAGATCAAACTCAACTGAAAATGATGGATGAACACCGAGAAAATATAAAAACACAGTCAGAGTGTGACAAAGAAGTTTTTTTCTCAATGTGAGGAGGTGGATAAAATATAATTATAACATTTATTACCGTCATATATACACAGACTAAAGAATATAACATAGTAGAAGATTATTTAAGTTGAGGAATAGACATGTGTTAGAAGTGCCATTCTCCAACACATATAGCTGTAATCCATACTTCATTTAATTTGGCTGAACTATATACTAATACAGAAGAATATGATATTGCTGTTGGATTTTATAAAAAAAAAAAAACAGTTAAAATTTAAGTAGATAAATTACCTTCATCTAACATTTGCATAACTGATAGTCATAATAGAATTGAATTCGCTTATAGTAAACTAAACAACATTTGATGAAAAGTAGAAATATATACTGAGAACAATAAATAATAATATAATGTATTTTGGAAAAAAAATGCCTTTATAAAAAATTATTTTGTGTCCTCTTGAATTGATAAAATAAATATTAAAAGTTGTACTATATAGATAGAGTAAAATTAACGTGGAGGACCAAACATATTTGGACGCACGGGTCCTGGCGGAAGTTTTGGTGGCATTGGACCTTTAGATGGCCTTGAACTATGATGATCAGATGATATTGAATGAGAACTTGTTTCACGTGTATTTTTTTTCTTGAGATGATGCATTTTTTCCACGTGATGATCCTAAAAGAGGATAATCCGATTCGACTTCTTTCATTTGTTTAATAAAAAGATCATTTCCAGAATCAAGACATGAAACAACTTTAAATATTTCGTGCAGTAACTAACAAGATGTCATCCTCAGTCGAAAAGAATGAATGTTGTTGAATATTTTTACCAGATTCACAAACAATATTGAAAGGTATGGGTGTGGGTGTGAGAGAAGAAGAAACACCCACACGCTCACAACATCACCCACATCCACACTCCACACCCTCAAGATGGTTTTTTGTATTTCCAAGAAAAATAAAATTTACTTTTGCAATAATATATTCTGTATCTTCAGATAAATCAAGTTGTAATTTTTGTGCAACATCACTAAATGATATTTTAGCATATGATAAACTAATCACTTTAATGCCTATTTTAATAGCAGTATGTCGTAATCTAGAATATTTATATAAGTAATCTTCGATTTCAAGAAATTTAACAAACCGAATAATAAGTGACCAAGTTTTTCTTGTTGAAAACGATCAGCATATGTTTCAAGAACTTCTTTAAATCGACTTAAATTACCAGCACGTACAGCTAAAGAAAATATAGAAATTCATATTAATATTTAAACAAAAATTCAATTTATTCTTATCTAACCTAACGTTAATTGTGCATATGGATCTAATAAACGTTTAAGTTGTGGAATGTTAAATACTGCTTTATCAGGAATATCTCTGAGAAGTAATTCAACAGTTATAAGAAATTTATGGGCCTAAAAAAGAAAAAATAATTTTTTGTCATAATTTCATTGAAATTTTTTATATGTGTATTTACATTCTGTCGAAAGTCAATATCTGTTTGTTGTGGAGCTTTTCATTTAGCTGTTACTAAATGTTGATGAACTTTCGTATATTCTAATAGCATGGGACGTATACGACTTTAGAAAAAAAATCTAAATAGTTTATTTTCTTTTTATTAACAAGGGTGCGTGTGAGTATGGATGTTGCTGCTCTGTTCTTATCTATACTCACCCCTCAATAATCGAACCAAAATTTTCATACTATAATAAAGATTTATTTTGATATTTCTAATAAAATAAAAGCTGCAAGTTTATTCTATAATATTACTTTTCTTAATAAAAGGAAATATACATTTTTTTCAGGTTTCTATATTATAAAATAAACAGTTCTGTAACCATTTGTATTTGAAAAAAATCAATACATGAAATAAAATATTCTCAATATTTCGGTCAAATTATAGTAAAACTCATCAATCATAAAATTAATGATCTTAGTTTTTTTTCTTTGATTCATCCGTCTGACTTCGATTCTTGAGAACAAATTCAATTTTATGATTGATTCACAATCTATATTCAAAACATCAAAGAAAAACAAGAGAATCATTCAAATTTTGTTAATTATAACCAGAAACGCAATAGCCATGCTCATTATATATCATTTTATGTCGTTAAAATGATCATAATAGAAACATTAGTTATAGTTCTTATCGCCATGCTGTCGTTAAAAATGACAGCTGTATTTTCAACATTATATAACGTATATGATGCTTGACGAATATGTATTCATTGAGCAGGAAGTAAAAAATAATAGCACATTATACAATCAATATATAGAGCAACACACACAGCACGTATATCATTAACAGTCTACAATGGCAAATCAGACTGTTGCCAGCTTCCTTACATTACCAGTAGAACTTGTGTATCGAATTTTGGATCATCAATCCGATTTCACACTTATCTGCTCAATGAGAAACATCTGTCAACGATTCAACAAAATCATAGACAGTTACGATCGATATCAGGTAAAGATTTTTCTATCATAATAGTCCGATATTTATCGATTGACTTTCGAATTATTTCTCATTCCTAGTGTCTCTGTTTAAGTAGAATGACTTCAATGAAATATACATGAATAAACTATTTGTTTTTCAAAATAATTCATTTTTTGTATTATAACAATATGAAAATGATGTCATGATCATCAAGAAAGAAGAGACAAAAAATTGTTTGTTGCTTTTTGAGTGTATCTTGTAACGATGCTTCTTTGTTTCTATCCTATTGTGTCCTTCTTATCCTTTGTTTCCGTTCTCTCTGATGAGCTGATATATAAATGTACGCTTTGTAACAAATCCATGCAATTCTCCATGAGGAGAAATATAACACACTATAATATAGCAACACAAATACTTTTTTTAAATATTATTTCGATAATAAATGTCAGATTTTAAAAGAAATTGACGACTTATAAACAAGTTTTTATCTTATTGTAAATAATATCATCAAAATTTCTTTGAGAAATATCCCCAACAATTATTTCTGTCAAAGCATATACCAGCATTCATTTGACTGATCTAACTCCAGATAACAGCGATAATTTGTATTGTCTTTCTTGTACCTTTTCGTGTAGACACTTACCACACTAGATCTCAACGCCAATCTAATTGGAGATCGTGGAACAAAACTTTTGGCACAAGCATTACAACATGACACAGTAGTTTTCATTTTCTCTTAGGCTATATCATATATTTACCTACACTTTTTCATGTAGACGGTCACCGCAATCAATCTCGTTCAAAATGGAATTGGAGATATTGGAGGACAATATTTGGGTGATGCATTACGGCACAACACGGTAATTCTAATTCTCTCTTCATTTAAACTATAACTGCACGTCGAACTTTTTGATCTAGACACTTCGCACGCTAAATCTCAGAGGTAATCAACTCGGACCTGTTGGGATAAAACATTTGACTGACGCATTACAACACAACACGGTACTTGTCATTTTCACTTCATCTGTGTCATATCTTTACCGCCACTTCTTCATCATCTAGACACTCAGTACACTTAATATCAGAGCTAATGATATTGGACATGTTGGGATAGAACATTTGGCTAACGCAATACTACACAGCATGGTAATTTTCATTTTCGCTTCGTTTGTATCATAGGTTTACCTCTTCTTTTTATTTAGTCGCTCAGTACACTAGATATTGGGTGGAATGAAATCGAAGATGTTGGGGCACAACACTTGCCTGACATATTACGACATAACAAAGTAGTTGTCATTCTTTCCTCAACTCAATATCGTGTTTATACATTCACTTTGTCATTTAGACACTGATCACGCTCAATCTCGAATGCAATCGAATTGAACATGTTGGAGCACAATATTTAGCTGATGGATTACGAAACAACACAGTAATTGTCATTCTCATTTCATCTATATCATATATCTACGCCAATTTTTTATCTAGACACTCACCACACTAAATCTCGCTCAAAATCAAATCGGAGCTTCTGGAGCACAACATTTGGCTGATGGACTACGACACAATAAAGTAATTGTCACTCTCTCTTTCCCTATAAGACACCTTCACCTCCACATTTTCATCTAGATACTTACCACACTTTGTCTCAAATCTAATCAAATCGGAGATGTCGGAGCGCAACATTTGGCTAATGCATTACGGAACAATGCAGTAATTCTCATTACCTATTCATTTCTATCACATGCTTACCTTCATATTGTCATATAGGCACTCATAACACTAAATTTAGAATTTAATCAAATCGGAGATGTTGGAGCACACAATTTGGCTAAAGGATTACGACACAATACAGTAATTGTCATTCTCTCTTCATCTATACCATATAATTACCTCCACATTTTCATCTAGACACTCACTGCACTAAATCTAGATAATAATAAGATCGAAGATATTGGAGCACAACATTTGACTCATGCATTACGACATAACACAGTAATTTACACTATCTCGTCAACTGCATTGTATCTTTACTTCCACATTTTCATCTAGACACTCACCACACTTTGTCTCGATTCTAACCAAATTGGAGATGTTGGATCGCGACATTTTGCTGATGCATTGCGGCACAACACAGTAATTCCCATTTCCGCTTCATCTATATCATATCTTTACTTCACTTTATTCTTTAGACACTCACGACACTAATTCTCGGAGGTAATGACATCGGAGATGTTGGAGCAGTACATTTGGCTGACGCATTACGACACAATACAGTAATTATCATCCTCTCTTCATGTATATCATATCGTTACCTCCACATTGTCATCTAGACGCTCACAACACTAAATTTTGCATCTAATGGTATCAGAGATGTTGTTGTAGCACAACATTTCGCTGATGCATTACGACACAATGCAGTAATCGTCATTCTGTCATCAACTATATCATATCTTTACTTCTAATTTTTCATCTAGACGCTCACCGCACTAAGTCTTCATAATGTACGAATCGGAAATACTGGAACACAATATCTGGCTGATGCATTACGGTCCAACACGGTAATCGTCACTCTCTTTTCATCTATGTCGTGTTTTTATCTTCGCCTTTTCGTCTAGACACTCACTACGCTAAATCTCTACAACAATGCAATTGGAGTTCTTGGAGCACAATATTTGGCTGATGCATTAAGATACAATACAGTAATTGTCATTCTTTCTCCATGTATATCATATATTTACCTCCGTATTTTTATCTAGTCACTCACCACACTTAGTCTTCAAGGAAATCAAATCGGAGAGGTTGGAGCACAACATTTCGCTGATGCATTACGGCACAACACAGTAATTGCCACTCTGTTTTCATCTATAACATATCTTTACCTCCTATTTTTTTATCTAGACGCTCACCACACTTAATCTCGCTTATAATAAAATTAAAGATATTGGAGCACAGCACTTGAGCAATGCATTACGACATAACAGAGTAATTTACACGTTCTGTTCGACTATATTTTGTCTTTACTTGCACTTATTTATTTAGACACTCACCACACTAAACCTCTGGGCAACTCACACTGAAGATGATACTATCGATAAAATCAACGAATTTTTAAAATGCAATAGAAAAGGACGAAAACTGTGAATCGCAATAATAAGTGTATTTCGGTGACGATGATCCGATGATTTTTCTTATAATTTTTACCGTTGATGTGTATTGTGATAATAATTTTTTGTTAGTATTTTTGCTCTATAACCATGGGGATGTTGCAACTATCTTGAGGGTGTGAGTGTACTTGTATATAGATTATTTCTTTATAGTCTTTACATATATATACATATCTTGTGAATTAGAAGTGAAATATATTTCTCAGACCTCTAGTTGATATATTTGAACTAAAATGTAATGCTTTGCGTTTTACTATAACAAACTTATTAAAATATGATACAGATTGTAACAGTGAATGGAAATTTAGCGTGTTGTACCATGTGTGTGATTAAATGTATGAGTAACAATGAACATAGTATTCACAGACATACTTATTTATAGTGATTAGTTTTTAATACACATAAATGGCTGATATTTGTTAGAAATATGCAACAGTAACTATGTTACTACGGTTTGCAGTATATTGTCTCTTTATCGTATTAATTACTATGAGAGAGAATCTTCTTGAAATTATCAATAATTTCATGACAGGTATTCGCCTGTGGTAGTTGCTTCAAAGATGTTTAATTCTGACATATACGTCTTCGTTCATACATTTTCATCGATAATGACATCAGCATATTAAACTAATCGAATTACACATGCCGCCAGAAGGAAATGTCTCAGAACGAACAGTCGTATTATTTGAATAGAGAATATGATGCAATGAATAAATTCAGTAAATAGAATGACTTTTATGGATACAGTTAAAAACCTTAAAGATATGTTTGACTTCATAATACCTTGTAACGTTTCTTTTAATCTATAATACAATCAAAAAACTATGCCTCAGTTTTGTGTGTAACTAATAGTTCATCACATTTACAAATATATAACTCAATGTATATTTTTTTTAATAATAAACTAGCGTCATCTATTCAAATGATTTTGAAGTCCATTAAATACCTAATCTTACTTTATATTCCACAAAAGACCATTTCCATCTTTCGTAAGTTTTCACAATCCAAAAAGTATTGTTCAGTATATTTTATTCGATAAAATTTTTTTTATGTCTTCGGACATACCTGGTTTCTATTATGATGCAATTCAACAACGTTATTATCGTATATCATCTCAACCATCAAATCCTATACCGAGTGCTCGTGCTATCAATGAACGTGCTCGACAAGAACAACTTATTACTAAACAACTTGATTTGATAAATTCTCATCCAAAAAAATCATCTCAACGACATAAAGAAAAAAAACGATTAATTAAAACTCGTCTATCGTTACTTCGTCAACGAGAATATGGTCAAACATCTATTAGTAATTTTTGATCAATTATTCATTTTTAAAACTTAATTTTATTATATTTAGAACTCTGTCATAATTATATTCAATCGAATTTTGTCGAAACACTTCCATCAACATGTTTTCTTGATAATTCATCATCATTTTCTCTTCAAGATAATTCACAATCTTTTGCCAATTATGATATGACAATAACATCTTCCGGTCAATGTATTCAATTAATAAACTATAAACTATATTTAAATCTTCTAAAAAATCCAATATATTCATATCAATTACAAACAAATCCAGTTGATGGTTATCGTTCATCCTATTTCATAGATTCATCATCACCATTCATGTCAACAACATTATTAAATGATGAAAATCATGTTATTATACGTTTTCTTCAATTTTCATCATTATCAACTGATCGTTCATTACTTATGTTATCAAATAATCCATCTGCACCAAAATATTATTATCAAGAAAATTGTCAAACTGTTCAATTATCATCTTCATTAGTAAATCATACATCACCATTAATGATTAAATGTTCTGGTCCATGTTGTTATTCAAAATCATTGGATCATTTTGCATTTAATATTAATAATTATTTGTATGTCTATGATCTTCAAACATTTCAATCAATTTGTTCATTACGTATTCCAATACGACGTGTGACATTAAATGATATTAAATTTTCATATGAAAATTCAAATATTATATATACAACAAATGGACATCAATTTCAACAATGGGATATTCGACAATCGAATCGTTCATGTTCCATAAGAATTCCAATACTTTGTTCAACAATTAAATGTTTACAAACAAAATTTAATTGTATTCTAACAAGTTCATTTGATGAACGAATTAATCTTATTGATTTACGTATGCCAACAAAACCTTTACTAACTTACGATCTATCATCATCATCAACAACAACAGTAGCACCAAATAATCCACATTTTTCATTTACAATTGATACTGAGACAGAAAATTTTATAGCTGCTTGTTCACAGTATCATATTGTTAATATATGGGAATTGAATTCAGGTCGATTATTAAATCGTATAAGATGTCCTATACCAGAACGTTTTGTACATACATCAGCAAAATGTTCAATAGCTTCTGTTGATAAAATACCAGTCTTAGGAATTTATCATCCAGAATATTGTCGGATAACCGAAATGATAAATAAAAAATCGTTTTGTTGAATTTATTCATAGAACATGTACATTTATTTTTAGATGGCATTAACATTATCTAGTAATAATTTTGAAGTAAACATCCACCCTGTGGCACTTTTCAATATTGTTCATGCATATGAACGTCGTAGTGAAAAGTTTGATACCATCCTTGGTACATTATTAGGTAAAGAATAGATATTTAATTGAAATTAATTATAAAAATTTTGTTTTTCAATATATTTTCTAGGTACACGTACAGCTGATTCAATTGAAGTTGTTGACAGTTTTGTTGTACCACATTCAACACATAGTGATGTAAATAAATTTAATATTAAGATTTGATGTTCTATATAAAGGTTTATTGTTTAGGCACTTTATAATGTCGACTATGCTTCAACAATGGCTAGTTTTTATCGTAAAGTAAATTCAACTCAAACAACTGTAGGATGGTAAATTGTATATCTTTTTTCATTCAATTTTTTTTATTCAATAATTCAGGTATTCAACCGGTGCCGATATGATTTCAGGTGCGAATTTAATCCATGAATTTTATACGCATGAAACACGTAATCCGGTTTATATTGTTGTTGATACAAGTTTGAAAAATGATGCAAGCTTTCAAATTAAAGCATATATAGGGTATAGAAATAAAGATAATCTAGAAATTGCATAATTATCTATTATTTTTTTCTAGAGCACCTTTTGGTGTTAAAGATAAAGATAAATTAAAATCGCATGGAACTATATTTACACCAATACCTGTTCGTCTTGTTAGTTATGATGAAGAAAAATCAGCAAGTAAATAATTCGAAATTTATTTTATTTGTCTCATTTGAATTTAACGATTATTTATTTTTGTTGTCTAGTTGATCTATTTCAAGCTGGAAAATTTAGCAAAGATTTTCAAGTTAAACCACCAGGTGAACTCGATCAAGTTCAACATGCTTTGGATAAACTTTTATTTATGCTTAAACATCTTACAACTTATGTCGATGAAATTATTGTTCGTATTTGTATATTTATAACAAAAATTTAATTTGCTTTTTTATTATATTAATACAGGAAGGTAAAAAACCATCGGACCCAAAAATTGGCCGTATGTTAATGAATTTAATCAACACAGTTCCACGAGTTGATGCTAAAGATCTTGAAAACATGGTCAATACAAGCATGAATGTATGTGAAATCTTATTTTATTTTATTTATGAATTAAATTTTTCTTTTGTTCAGGATCTTCTAATGATTCAATATCTCTCACAAGCAGTCAAAGCACAATTAGTACTCAACGAAAAGTTAACATCAACATAAAAAAAAATATCAATTTTTGTTGGTTTTATTCATTACAAAATAAAAGAATTGAGAGAAAACAAAAATGACTAAATCAAATAAGATTTCATTTTGACTGACAATCTTTATATTTTTATCTCTATTTGCATGTCAAGATTAATCAAGCAAACTATTATTTTCCTTAAGGCATTAGAGACAATGTGTTTTTTTAGCATAATCTTTAGTCATATGAAAAAAAATATTCTTATGAAGGATTTCTCATAATATAATTACGAGCAAGAGAAAAACAAAGTTAAAAAAATGATAAAAAAAAAGCCACCTGAATATCAAGTACATGATGTAGACACATCATTAATAATTAATTACATACAATACCAATGCTGAAATAATCGGCATATCTAATAATATTGAAAATATCTATATCTATGAAAACTTTTTGAGCATGAATAGTTGTTAACAAATATATCCGGAACTTTAACTGTTGCAATTCTATTTTTAATCAAACAACAAAAGAGTGTGTAATTAATTAATTTATATGAATAAGAGGAAAAAGTATCTAGATTAATCTAATAATAATACTCTTTTCATAGCATATATTATTATTATATAGGAATATAGCATAGCTCTTTTCAATAATATAAAAATTATAAAATTCTTTTTTTGCTTCAATTCTATTCATGAAGAAGAAGACAATTTTCTTATGTCAGATTTTAATATTCATATATTAATATATAATTGAAGATTGTAAAGAAAAAACTTTCTTAGATAAGCCTTTTAAGATGTAGAATATCTTATTTTTTTTATCTATATGAGTGAATCTGATATTGAGTTTAATCAAAATTCCTAATTGATTATTCTTAGCAGTGAACCAACTCCAACAATTTTATCATTGAATTCCAGCTCGAGAATACTAATAAAGTTCGATGATATCATAACAAATCAGTAGATACTCTTCCCTGTCAATCAAAACCAATAGAGAACGAAAGAAAATCTAATGTAAGTTAAATTTACTTATTTAGTATGTAAATACATGTGCGTGTATGTCACTTATTGAAACCATCTGCATCTTATTTCTAATTCCTTCGTCTATTGCACATCATCAAAAATAGAATTATCCTACAAAATAATATTTTATCATAAGTAAATATTTTTAGCAGTTTAATCGTGCTTGTATTGCCTTTGACTCGCCTTCGATACATGTCCAATTAATTCTATCTTTTATGATTTAGAAAAAATGCAAAAAAATAAAGGAGTTGATATTTTTTTCCTTGTGCTATCATTTGCGGTCATGAAATTTTAAAATTGATAATGCCTTATATAAATCTCGATTAAATAAGTTCATTACAAAAATATCTCTTTACTTGCTTGGAGATATACTCTACTAACTAGATTATTATTTTATAGCGGAAGTAAAGAAAAAAAAGAGAAAGTAAGGAAGGCAAATATAGTAAGGAGAAAAAATAATATTACCTTCGAGACATATATTTATAAAATATGAATAATAAGAATAAAAAAATTATTTATTTCGAATAAGTAGGAGTTTAATTGAAAACTAAACTATCTATAAATTTAATATAAATATTTCTTTATGCTTTTATTAAATTAGATAACTTACAGAAGTATATTAAATAATTTCGAACTATATATATATTATTAGAATGTGTGATGGCATGAATGGAAAGAAATCTGTATTGCAACAAATTAAAGTTTAAAATAGATCCGTCTCACAACATCTATCTTTAGTATATATAAATTTTAATTTCCTCTTATGTGACACAGTAATAATTAATAAGGGTAGAAAAAAAGAAGGAGATACCGACATGCTGTAAGTATATCATTGTCTGTTTTTTTTTCTTTCATTGAAACAACAATACACGGCTTATAAATCTAATAATTTTTTATATATTATTTTAGAATAGTGATTAAGTTCAGAGAGTTTGTTGACTATTTTATATACGATTCTTATTTGTAAGTAAATGTCAATCTATAGACAAGAAAAACAAAAAATTATATTTACGACGAGTTCGATTCTTACCAAAAACATGGCTGTTACTAATAATTCAACGCCAACTATAGATTCATTTAATACAATACATGAATTGACATGGAATGAAATTCTATATGATAATGGTCTAGCAACACATGTAGCACGATCATCATTTCGTTGGTTAACAATATGTGTTTGTTTAATTGGCATTATTGGTAAGATTTATTTATTTCTTTTAATTAAAAATATCCTGCTTTGTTTTCAGGAAATATGTTAGCTGTTTATACATTACTTCGTCGACGAATGCGTACACTTTCAACGTATACTTATTTAACAGCATTATGTATTTCTAATATAATTACACAAATAGCTGTAATTATTTTTGAAGTTGAAATATTTGTTCCACCAAATCATTTAAATTGTTTTGTTGTTTCAATTGCTAAAGCATTTGCATCAAGTACATTTGGTTTATCAACATGGTAATAAGATTAAACTAAATAGTATTTAATTTTCTTCTTTTTTTTTTAGGATTACAGTAGGTTTTACTGTTGATCGATATGTCATGATTTGTTTTCCATTTATTGGTAAACATAAATGTACTCGTCGTAATGCAATTTATATAATAATAATTTGTCTTTGTTTTTCAATAACTTATTTAATACCACAATTATTAGCTCAAAAATGTGATCCTATTATACAATATAATTCAAGCGGAATAAATAATACAGATAATTCATCATCGACAACAACTCAAAATAAAGCAATATTATCAATCTATTGGGTAACTAGTTTAAGTGAAATGGGTAAATCATCAGCATATCGTTTAACAGTCACATTATTTTTTAACTGTCTACTTATTCGTATCGTACCATTTCTAGTTATATTTCAATTAAATTTTCTTCTTATAAAAACACTTGCACGTGCAAAACGACGACATAGACAAATAAATCCATTTGAAGAAAATCGTAATGATGTGACATATATGCTTGTAATTGTTATATCAACTTATCTTCTTTGTATAATACCATCGATACCATTTGCTGCACTTTTTGCTTACAATCCAACTCAATATATTGATATTTCTTTACAATATCGAATGTTTCAATATATGGATGATCTTACACAATTTTTAATGATTCTTAATTCGGCATTACAATGTTATTTATATATATTTTTTGGTAAACGTTTTCGTCGAGAATTATCAAGTTTTTTATGTCATGTATGTATCAAATATTTTTATATGAAAGTACCACAATCTTATTTTAATCATGAACGAGAACAATTTAATCATGATGTTTGGAATCCTAATGATGCTTTTGAACTTGTACTTGAAGGTGAATGGTCAACTACTAAAACACAAGAGACATTAACTGGATTAGAATTTAGTTTTCATTATACAAGACGAGGTAGTCGTTTACAATCATCAGCAGGACTACAAACTCGTTCAGGATCACTTGATGATGACAAAAGACTAAGCGTAGGTTTAATAAAACCTATTAAAAAATCGTGTTAATTAATAAATTATTTTCTTATGTGTTTCTAATATATAATATCCTTCCGTCCATTTATTATTTTTTATGAAATAAAAAAGTACGCATTAAAATGTATGTCATATTTTATTTTAATAAACGATATGAGAAAATGTAATATCAATTTGTTTACACAATAATCCTAAAGAGAAACATATTTTTTCCGCTAAGAAAAGATCTAGGCTATTCCATTTACAGACGAATGCATTTACTGTACACATGATTAAGTTAATTAATATATGATGTGTATGTAAACGTATTTCCTAGTTTTATGATTATAAAAACAACTTTAACTTATGCATAATAATTTTCATGGTTGGGACTAAATTTTCATAGAAGCAGTAAATAAAAGAATTTAAAATATTAATATATGTAATAATATCATCTGATCATTTCAATTTAATCTTCATTACGATCGATACTAGTACACATAAATGTTTGTTTAAAAAAAAGAAGAAAGGAAATTTTTTTTGTTGGAATCAAATGCACACAGAAACGTTGTTTGTAAAACAAATGACAATAAGATATATATATATAGGATAAAAAAAACCATGAACGTATTTTTTTTGTTACATATACTAGCAGATAAAAAGTAAAAGAAGATCTTATACATGTTGTCGTAGTTATGTTTGTACTTTCTCTTTGCCTAAGACGATAAAAACAAGAAGAATTTATTTCACGAAACGAAATTGGAAAAAAAACGAAAAAGAAAAAAAAAAGATAAAGAATGCATTGTATGAAGTTTATGTCTATGGTTTTTCTTTATAATAATAGTAATAATAGAAGAATATAAGTTAGAAAGGAATACAATATTCATGAGACGAAACCAACGAGAGATTTTTTATTTATTTTTAATAATTTAACAACGACAGCCACTTTGATTATCATTAACAGGTTCATGATTCGAATTCATATTATTAAGTTTAACTTCAATTACTAGAAAGAAAGAAACAAAAAAATAAATAAAAAAAATTTTTCTTATTTTAGAACTTACAATCTTCTGGTCGACGTTCAGGTGTTTCCATACCCGGTAAAGCAGCTGCCACTCGTCGGAATAACTAGAATCAAAAGAAAAATCTATTAATATCTTATGAATAATTAATGACGGAAATACTTGTTTAACATTATATCCTGCTTTAGCACTTGTTTCAATAAACATAACATTTAATTCTTTAGCTTTTCTTTCACCATCTTCAGTTGATACTTGTCTTTTATCGGCCAAATCTGTTTTATTACCCACTATAACAAAAAAAAATATATTTAATTTAAATGAATAGAAAAACAAATGTTTTTTTTACCAAGCATTATTATAACATCACTACCACGTTCTGTTCGAACATCATCAATCCATTTCGATGTTTGTTGAAATGAATTTGAATCTAAATATTTACTTTTTTAATATTATAAAATTAAAAATTATTTTTTACTTGTTATATCAAAGACAACAACAGCAACAGTAGAATCACGTATATAACTTGGAATAAGACTTCTGCAAAAAATACATACCTTTCATAGAAAATTAAAAGAATAAAAATAGATTTTCTTACCTGAATCGTTCTTGTCCTGCAGTGTCCCTAAAAAGTAATAAACAACATAAAAATAAGATTATAATCTTTTCAAAAAAGAAAATTTCTACCATAATTGCAATCGAACAGTTCGATCTTCTAAATACATCGTCTTGGAAAGAAAATCAATACCAATTGTCGCCTAAAGAAAATATTTTTATAAATTACATTTCGATCAAAAATATTTTTCTACTCACTTGATATGTGTTATCAAAGCTGTCATACATAAAACGTGTTATTAATGAAGTTTTTCCAACTAGAAAGACATAATAAATAAAAAAACATAATTTGGTGTTTTGCTTTCTTACCACTTTGTTCACCAAGAAATACAAGTTTAAATTTTCGAAGTGGATTTCCGCCTTGTTCTGATGACATTCTTTATTTAACTATTACTTTTTACAAATTTAAAAAAAAAATCTAAAATACAAAAATAGGCTTGTTAAGATTTTATATCAGTATCAAATTCGAGTGGAATAGTACTATCATTAAACGAACTTTTCTAATGATTCAATCTAATAAAATTACGAAGCAGTTGCCAAAGACCGAAATAATACATTATATATTTTGTATCAGACAGATAAATAAATAAACCATCATTTTCATTAAGGTTTCAATAACATAATAAAACTTATCTTGTATTATGTAAATATTTGTTCATAACAGCTTTTCATTTTTGGTATAAAATTTAACAATTCATATGTTTAAATTTTATTCTTTTGTTTCCAATTCGTTTTGATCGTGTAACTATAGTATAAGTACTGTTTTGTTAACGAGTAATCATCAGAAAATTAGGTAAAGTCTATTTGACAACGTGGAAAAATGATTAATCGAAAAAGAGATGTTTGAAAATCTTTACTTTCGTCAAAAAGCAAATAAGTAAATAAAACGTGTCGATTATAGTAACAGTAGGCTAACAATAATCCAATCAGATTTTAGTGGTTAGACTTTATTCGAAATTTTATCGATTGGTTATATATTCTTTGAGTGATAGATGTCGTCTATCAACACATTTGATAAATTGTATTTTAAAAAAAAATAATTAAATCTACAAATCATATTTAATAATGATTCTTGTTACCAAATCTATTTTAGACAAGAAGAAAAAAAACAGATAATAATAATAAATTCATCTAGTGAAACATGTAATAATGAATGAGTATAACATTATGTAGATATTCTCTTGGGAAATCTTTATTTTATAATTAATAAAAAAAATTTGATACATGACAAAACTTCAAATATATAATCATGTATTTTTTTGCGATCGATGATTTGTTAAAATCTAAGATTATATATCTGTATAATTTCATACTGTTTTACTGTTACTAAACGCAAGAAAAAGACACATACAAAAAAAGAAGTACAATATGTATAAATACAATCCTTTCATTTATTTAATATATGTATATATAGAGAGAGAGGTTTTATTCAGCTCGTATTAATTTTTTAAGGTGATGAGCACTGGTACTTCGACGACGTATTGATGTAAGATTAAAATCTGGAAAACGAAATTTGCTTTCTTTGTGTTCTTTATTTTCATCAAGATCAGGTATAATAATATTTTTTCGATTAGTTTGTGGTGATGTAACATTAGTTAAATCGATACTACTTTTATTTAATCGAAATTCAATACCACCAGTTGCACTACCTGTTGGTATTGTTATGGATTTCGTTTGATCATCATTATTAATATTTTCGTTGGTTTGTTGTTTTATACGGGGTTTTATAATAGTTTCTGTACGAATAGTTGGAGAAGGTGAACAAATACGTGAAATATGTGTAGATGGTTCATATTTTGTTAATAATAGATCATCACGACGAAAATTTGTTAGATTAATTGGGGTTGAAAAATTTGTATTTATTGTTAAAGGTTGTGATGTTGCGAGAGGTTTTTGAGCTAAGTCATTGATTAACTAGAGAAGAAATTATTTAGTTTTGTTTATGAAAATAAAAAAATTTTAAACAAACTTCATCATGACTATTTGTCTTTGGTTGTCGATAAGAAAGAAATTCTCGTTCAAGTTGTCGTAATGCTATTGATGGATGTCTTGGTGTTGATGTTTCACGAAGACTTCGTGAACGTGTATCCATTAACATATTTTGTTGATCTGCACGATGACGATTATGAACATATTGAGCTCGTTCAGCTGCTGCTCGATAAAATTCGAAACTATTACAATCACCTCGTTGTTTTCTTCGATAACAATCTAATTTAGTAAAAAAAAGAATAAATAGTTTTTTTTCTTTCAAAAAATGAAAATTATTCTACTAACTTCCACAATAAATATCATCACCTTCTTCATTTAATGAATATCCAGTTAAATTTCGTTTACATATACGACAACGAAAACATCGATTATGATAAATCTAAAAGATAATATTATTTTTTTTTGTCTTAATTAGTAGAATAGCAAAAAAAGATTTACATGATTTGTTGTTATTTTTTTTTCAACAGCATAAACAAGTGCTCCACAAGCAAAACATGTATTTTGACTGATACATTGTTCAAGTAATGTGGCCATTCTTGTTTCTAAATATATAATAAATCATATTCGGATTTGTATCGTAAGAGAGAAAGAAGAAGAAGGATAAAATGAGATATCGAATGAAGTATAGTATTAAAATATGTTAATCTGCTATTATCCATTGAACAAGAAGAGAATGTCAGCTATAAGAAATAAGAGATCGTACAATATATAGTAAAAAGAGAAAAAGAAACAAGAACGAAAATGAAAATTTAATATCTTTATTTAGTAACAAAGATTGAATGAAATGAGACATGAAAACGAAAAAACGAAGAATAAATAGAGTTTGAATATAATATCCAATGACGACCTCTTTTTATGTCTATCATGTCTTCATGACGACTAATATATTATTTTCTTTTCAATGATATTATATTCAATTCTTTGGCCATGCATTGTTAATTATCATTAAATTAGTTCTATAATTGAACGGACAACAGTGCGGTTACTTTTTGTTTCTCATCTATATAACTTACAAAGAAAAATAATAGAAGAAGAAGAAATAATATAATTAATTCAAATGAGTTTTGTCTTCTTTTATCCACCTCTATACTTCTACCTTCTTTTGTTAATAGTGATATATCATTATTAGTAAACACAAAGCTAATGATGTTTTTTTTTGTTGAAAAAATAGAAACTATGAGAGTGTATATTTAGAGCAGATAACATGTCTAAGATCTGTCATAGACTGTCTATATGAATACGTATATACATAAATATATATACATATACATATCATTTGACTCTCTAACTGACTCGTATCGTACAATTTGATCAAACCTGGCATAGGAAACGTACATGTTTAATGATGAGTCGTATGATAGGAGCAAAAATAATCGTTGTCGAGCGTAACACGACAACGCAATATATACATATAATTGTTAGCATTGAATGAAAAACGTCCTCTGACTGAATCATCAAACATGTATAACTACGATAATGATAACCTTCAAGTTAAAAAGAAATCAGTCGATTTCCTTCTTTTTTTAACTATTGATATTTTATATCTATATTTATTGATTTATTGATTTATTAAAAAAAAAAAAGTAAATGATTTGAAAAAAATAAATTTCATATTGAATTCAAATATTGAATCATATACACTCATATGACCTTCATTTATGTCTACATCATTTTCTATAAATAAATTTTTGAAAAAAAAATATTATATTCGATATATTGTCGAAAGTTCGGTGTTAGATAAACTAATTTTTTTTCGATTAAAAAGAAAAAAACGTCATAAAAATCTTATTTCGACTTTAACCTTGAAGTGTATCATCTTTTGTTTTGCATAGAGATAAGCAATGAAACCTTGCGACAACGCCATACCTTCCGAAAAAGAAAAACTTGATAAGAAATAAACTTGTCATCACAATGAGTGAGCAACACAAGGCAGAAAAAAAATAATTTGACTCTTATCATGGGTATATATTAACACGATTTCGCTGTAAATTTTGCTTGTTGTCAACAACATATCTAACTGAAATAACACATACAATGTTTCTTCGTTTATGTCTTGCCGTTTGTTTGGTTTTGGCCGCTGTTAATGGTCGTGTTGTTAAAACAAAACCATTTCTTTCACAAAGATTAGTCAACGAAATTAATGCAGTACAATCATCATGGAAAGCAGCACCATCAAAATTTATGTCATGGTCAGAAAAATCACTTAAACGAATGATGGGTGTTCGTCCAGAATATTTCGAACAAATCAAATCAATTGAAGCAATTGAACATGAAATCCCAAATGATTTACCAGTTAATTTCGATGCTCGTGATAACTGGCCAACTTGCGCATCAATCAAAGAAGTTCGTGATCAAGGAAGGTCAGTATTTATTTTAATAATATAAATATTTAAAATAAATCTTTTGGAAAATATTTTAGCTGTGGAAGTTGTTGGGCTTTTGGTGCTGTTGAAGCTATGTCTGATCGTATCTGTATTGCTTCAAAAGGTGCTCAAAACTTTCATATTTCAGCTGAAGATCTTACCGGTATGTATTTTCGTTTTCTTTCAAATAACTTATAATGATGTTCATCTTCTCTGTAGCATGTTGTTCATCATGTGGTTTCGGATGTGATGGTGGTTTCCCACAAGCTGCTTGGGCATACTTCAAAAGTGACGGTTTAGTTACTGGTGGTAATTACGACACAAAACAAGGTTGTGAACCATACACAATTAAAGCTTGTGATCATCAGTATGTTTATTTTTTAAGCTATCGTTTTCTTTTTCTATATAAAATTTTCTTCATTTGTCTAGTGTCAACGGAAGTAAAGCACCAGTAAGCCCTAAAAAAATATATGATCTTTAAATTTTTCTATTTCTATAAATTTTAGTGCGGAGATGAAGAACCAACACCACAATGCACAAAGAAATGTATCGATGGTTATCCAACTACATATACCAAAGATAAACATTTTGGTGCAAGTGTTTATTCAGTTCGTTCCGAAAAACAAATTCAAACTGAAATCCAAAAAAATGGTCCAGTTGAAGCTGCTTTTACTGTCTATGCTGATTTTCTTACATACAAATCCGGTGTTTACAAACATACATCTGGTTCAGTTCTTGGTGGACATGGTTTGTATTTATTTGGATATTGTTTCTTGTAATTATTTTTCTTTTTTTTATAGCCGTCAAAATTCTTGGTTGGGGTGTAGATGGTTCAACACCATACTGGCTCGTTGCTAACTGTAAGTATATCTATTAAATAGTAATTTTTAACGATTCTAATATTTTCTTTTGTCTAGCATGGAACGAAGATTGGGGAGATAAAGGTTTCTTTAAAATCCTCCGTGGTAAAGATGAATGTGGTATTGAAGATGGTATTGTTGCTGGTTTACCAAAAGTTTAATTAAACAACAGAAATATAATTAACTTTCATTTTTTTTTCTTTAATTTTTTTTCTATTTCTTCTTCTTATTTATCTTGTGAGACATCTACTCCACTAAAAAATTCATACTTAAAATCTAAATTTATAAGTATATGAAGCGAGTTATAATTGTGAAACAGTTTTTTGTACAAAAAAAATTCTTAAGATAATATAACAAGGAAATCATTCAAGTTTTATAAAACTTTAAATTATATTTTATATAAAGTTATACAAAAAACCTGGTGAAGTTTTAGTTATCTTCTTGTTAACACGACCGGGCTTCCCATAGGTGAAAGTTAAGATAAGATAACACTGATATAGCAACCTTTGTATTATTCTAAAAGAATCGTCGAAAGCAACAAATATTTCTTTTGTCATGTATATAAAGCGGAGAAAAATTTGGATAGTTTATATGATTGATAAGATTGAAATGATTAATATATTTAACAGAAAAAACATTATGAATTTACAATAAAATACAGAATTATTTATCGTTTAATAAAATGTAATTCAAGAAATCTAAATATAGGAAAAGTGATTGCTGTAAAAAGAAATCCACATACAAATCCTAGATCTGGACTATGTCCATTATTATTTATTGCAATAGCTTTAGGAATTAAACCTTGATACCAAGTTTGTGACATTCCGAGTATAATTCCAACAATTCCAATTAGACCAGATAAAATTGCAGCAATACTAATTGGTAATACTTTTCGATTATTCCATATATTAAAATCATAATTTCGATATGAACAACGTCGAAATATGAAATGTTCTTCAAATAGGATAACAATAAATATTGAGAACCAATAGGAAATAACATCCGTAAATGATGTTAATGCACTATTAAAATTACTTGCACCAGCAATACCTAATATTGCAGCAATGATACTGCCAATAATAATATATAAAATTCGTGGAATACGCTCGAATATTGACGCGATTACTTGCGATGATAATGATAAAGAATAAATATTTGGAATATTACATGCAACAGTTGATAATGCAAATAAAATAAGTATAAATTTACCAAAAATACCTAGCGATAATAAACTAGCACCAAGTAATCCACCGACATTATTTTTTTCATAGGCTTGAGACCAATTTTTATTTGTATATGTCCCTGTATAAACAGCTGCACCAAGTAATTCTATTGGAATCATCGAGAGAAAATTACCCATATAAGTAAAGAAAAAGATTTTAAATTGACTTGTATTTTCAGGAAAATATGTATTATAATCAGCTGAAAATGAACACCAACTAATTGCAGTGCCAAGACATAATGTACCGAAACTTATTATACCAAAAATATTCCAATGATTAATATTATCTGCTGTAATTGCGTTTACAGGTGTCTAAATAAATATTCAATAAATCCACACGTTCTCTCTTTGTTATTTTTAAAAGTTGAAATAATCTTTAGGAATCTTACCATTGAAGAATGTGTCATATATTTTGTACTAACTACCGCTACAATACAAAAGCCAATAAAAACTGGTATCCATGAATATCTTTCATATGTATGAATCCATTTATAACCTACAAATGAAATACACATTGATAATATACATATAATAATAATTGCAGTCGCCATAGGTAATTTATCATCTGTTACGACACGTAATGCTTGAGCTCCAGTTGTACTATTCACAGCAGCCCAACCAAGTGCGTTAAGTACATTAAGAAATGCCATAATCGAAGCACCATAGTAACCCCAACTGTACCGAGAAAAAGCCATTGTACGTAAACCTGATGCTGGGCCAAAACAAGCTACTGCTGCTATCGGAATAATACCAATTATATTGAATAGTATTATTGTAACAAATGACTCATATAAGTCTAACTTGAACACAGCTGAACCAAGTGTACCCATAGCAAAACATGGAATAATTATATTTGCACCAACCTTAAAAATGATAAACGTAGTTCAATCTAGTAGAAATTATATATATCCTACCCATATCATTCCTGTATTAATTATTTTTGAATCAGTTCGATGCTGTGGTAAAACACGTTCGATACCACGTTCTTCTACATTAACAAAGTTATATTTCTGCACGACTTTCGCAAGTCGACTACAAATAGAATTAGATTTTCCATGTGAAGAACTTCTCGTTAAAGTAATAATGTGATCAGTACTATTTTTGTGAAGAGAATTTAGTTCATCTCCACAGTCATTAGTAGTTAAAGGAGCAATGGAAGATATTGTTATTGTACGAGAACCATTCGACATTTTAGAATTTTATCTAAAAACAAATAAAACTGTATTATTTTTCATACAAAGATATTATCTATCAGAGTTAGAAAATACAAAAAGACGAAATGTGAAAATAAATGAACAGAACGAAAAATTTCAAATTAGTCAGATATCAACCATTGCCTGTATATATGAGAATTATTTGGTGAGAGAAAAATGTTCACTACATTCGTTTATGAATAGAATGGAAAGAAATGAAAACTAGTCAAACGCGAACTATAACACATGTCGTACCGTTTTTCCTTCTTCTTCGTTTGATATTATAATCAAATGATATACAAATCGATTTATAGCACTCTATGTTTAGTTTTTCGAAATAAATACTTCACGAGATTCCTTTCATTATTTATATATCAGATACTTTTGCTTATATTTTTATAATAAACAAAAGAAAAGAAAATCAAACCAATTATTTTGGCCAGACACGCAGCGAAAGATTTCTATGCATATTAATATAGAATACAGTGGTTACAAATTGAAGAGCAGAAGAAAAAAAGAAACGAGGTTCAAACAAGAGATTACCAATATAAGAAAACAAAAAAAATAGAAAGAAAGACATGAAAAAAAAAATAATAAGATTATGGCTATAAATTATGATGAAGTCAATGGTATTGGTTGGATAATTGCTGATGATATATTATTAGTATCATTTGTTGTAGCTACAGATAATGGTACTAAATATTTCCAATGATTATAAGGTGATTCCATTGATGAACTAACACCACTTGATGAATGTGATGAACCAGTACTTGATGGTGCTGAATGTTTAAAATTTTCATTTAATTGTTGTTGATCAATAAGTAATCCTTTATTAATTAATGGCGTAATAATACCTTTCGGTTTAAATTGCCGTAGATGTGTTCCATGATGATAATGTGTCGATGGAAAAGATGTTCCATTTATTTTAGGTGAAGATTCAATATTCGACGATACTTGTAAAGGAAGTGTATCTGATGAATAATTACCTAAACGACGATGTACTGGACATGTTGTCAACATAGGTGAACGTTCATATAAAGCTAAATATATGAAAATAAAATATTTTCATATCAATTTTTTCTTCGACATACTCGTTTGATTTCTTGAACAACCATGTGATTGACATTCTTCATATTGATTATGTGTATTAAAAGGTGTTAATGTATGATAAAAATTTTCTTGTGGATTTTCATTATCTAATTGATTCATTGGATTGGTATTTAAATGTATTGTACCATTTTCATTCATTGTTGAATTATGTAATAAATGCCGACAATACATTTTTGGTGATTGTGGATAAGCAAATGGAATTAATTTACCATCAACAGACACAACACCATGTTGTAAACAAGATGATGTTGTCGCATAATCAGGGTTAAGATTTTTACGTAAACCATCACAATAATATCCTGAACCATTGATAGATTTTACATGAGCTAAATGAGGAAAAAAAATTTTATTTCGGAAATTTTTATTATTGAACATACCGATTAATTTCTTTCGTTGTACTAATCGTAATATACACATAACAATAAGTATGATAATTAAAATTAATAGAATTCCAGCAATAATACCAATTGTTAAATAAAGTATATCAGAATTTTTTTGTGTTGGTGGTAAAGATGGATGAATTAAATTCTGTTTAATATAAGAAGGACGTTGAATTTTAGTAATATTCTCAAGAACTTCATCGAGATTTGTTGCTGAATTCATTTGATTTACACGAGTGTGATGTTCAGTTGGGACAGATATTTCAATTGAATTACTCATTGAACTTAGACCATGATTAGAATATGTTGCCATACGTAATTCATATTCTTGATTAGATTCAATTTTAGAAATTGTATATGAATTTATCGGAGGAGAACGTAAATTTGGTATTGATATTGATGTAAAATTTACTTTTGAATGTATCGGTCGATAATAAATAACAAAACCATCGATTATTTCATTATCTGTTTGATTTAATAACTAAAAATATGAAATTTTGTTTTGTCATTTATGAAAAAATAAAATTTAAATCTATAACATACCTTCCATTTTAAACTAATTTGTCCTTCATTAGTTATCCAAGCTTCAGTTATTTGTGGTAAAATTGAATTCGATTGATTTCGGATGAATTCTAATGCAATACGTTTTGCAGCACTTATAACGAATTGTTTACCATTAGTATCGAAACCAACTAGACGAAATTTATATGTTTGACTTGATTGTAAATTATTTACAATTGCATGATTGATTGAACGATTATAAAAATCATCTCTTGCCATCCATGATGTTTTCGGATGAATAAAACGATATTGTATTTGAATAGAATTTAAATGATTTTCAATTGATTCATTAAATTTCCATGATAATTTAATCGCATTATTATCTATTTGATGAATATCAATAATTTCTAATTTTGATACTAAAAATGAAAATTATTTTTTTCTATTTTATTGAATAAGAAAAAAAACTAACCAGGAATATTGAATCCTAAACCATTTACATAAACAAAACATTTAGCTGTATTTGTATCAAACCCGAGTTTTGATGCGATACATTCATATATTCCACTATCGGATTTTTGTGCTGAAACAATGCGTAAACCACCAGATGAGAGTATTTCATAACGACGCATAAGATTTAAATTAATTATTTCATTATTATGTAACCATTGTACAGTTGAACCAGGTTGAGTTAAACAATGTAATTGAACTGTTTCACCTTCATAGACAGTACTATTATTTGGGCCGAAGATAATTAAAGATTTTTTTACAGGAATTTTCACTTCAGTTTTATCTGCACTGTTTGGAAGAACAAGAGCAGTACTTGCTTGAGCAGTACCATAAGAATTGCGACCGATACATTGATAAATACCTTCTTTCGGTTGATTGAGTGTTAGTACACTACCTAAAGAAAAAGTATAATTCATCTTTGAGAGAGAATTTGTTCTAGTTTATCACTGATCTATATACCTGTAACAGGTGATCCATTGATTGAAAAATCTTCTCCATTATATAACCAACTAATTACAGGTTCCGGCCGACCACGGAAGCCACATTTAATTGATATATTTTCATCTCTATTGATCTGTATTAATGAATCTGGTCGCTGAACAATTTTTGGTGGTTCTAGAATAATAATTCAAATATTTACAATATCTTCGTGTAATAATAATTTATTATCATACCTAATACTTCTACTAATGCTGTATAAGCAATATCAGATTGTCCATTTGAGCTAGATGCTCGACATATATATGTTCCACGATCATCCAAATGTATATTATATAAATAAAGTGTACCATGTAAAACTTCACTTCGTCTTTCCGGTAAAATATCTCCATATTTTTCCCATTCAACCGATGGTTTTGGCCAACCAGCAATAACACATTCAATAGAAAAATTATCTCCAACAAGAACTCTATTAAAATTTCAAATATGAAATTATTTTATAAAACAATAACTAAAATAAATTACCTCGAAGCTGGTGGTGGTTTATATACAGTCAATAATGATCGATATTCTTTTGGATTTGTTGGTTTGTTTAAAACTTCTAAAATTGTTATTTGACTATTATTTACAATTTGTTCCGTTACAGGATTTTTTGCTGAACATTGATATCTTCCTGCATCTGATTGTTTTACATCAATAATATGTAAATTACCACTAGGTAAAATTTTGTAATGATCTATGAGATAGAAAAATTCTTTTCTATGAAATAAATATTATTTTTTTTTTGCATACTTGAATTCGATTCAATTTCTATGTAATTATCATTTAAAGTAAATATTGGTATTGGTTTAGGATTTCCAATAGGTAATTCACATGGTATAACAGCAATATTTCCTTCTGTTATATTTAAAATATTATTTTCATTTTTCGATACTGTAAATGGATCTAAAGCTAAAAGAAAAAAAAAAGATGAGAAGACTATTGTAATTAATTCTTCTTTCCGTAGACAAACATCATCGACCAAAGGAATTATTCATTGAATACACTCGCCACATGTCATCATTTAAGAAAAAATTCAATTGATTTTATATTCTCAATTAGCTAGTTCATCTTTGACTAAGTACTATAGCTAGTTATTGAATAAATAAAAATAAGAAGGCGTCGCGCGCGCGCCCGCGTGCATGCACGCATCTTTCTTTTTAATCACCCGCAGTGAATAACGCCCATAATGTTTGTAAGTAAAAAGCATTGGTCATCAAGCAATTTATGAACCTTAATTTCCGAGCAAAATTTGCTTTTGGTGTTAAGTGAATTAGAAAGAAAATAATATCCGGATTATGTGTGCATGACCGACGGTTTAAACAATATTGATTCATTATTCATTTATTCTGTAAACGGTCTTTATCATTGTGATGTCGTAACAATTCTGGCATTAGATTCATAATCGTATGCTGATGTGTATATCGACAATAAATTTATATTAAAGAATAAATCATGTTCCTTTCTGATAATTGTAAAGTGATGAATCGCGTCTATCTATTTTCTCATTTTTTTTCCAATCACAAGGCTATGTATTTATATATATAATCATCAGAATTAATGATCATTCAACTTCATGACTGGTCACTTATCTTTTCTTCACACTATTCCATCATTTTCATTGAGATAGCCTATGGCTCATGATGACCTTTTCCTTTCTCTTTTTTTTTTACTCTAATTTTATCAAGACAAAACAATGATGACAGACTTTTGACTCATGGGAAATTCTTTCTGGCGATGTAGAAAGCGACATTTTACTAGATTGTGCTGATACATTTTGACCATCATCATCATCGCTCGAATCTATTGAATATTATTCACAGACATGATGAGCTATTATATGTGTGTGTGTGTGTGATACAAGTCAAGAATGAACTTACATTACGTAAGTGATTAAGCTTGCAATGCTCTAATTGCAAGCGAGAGAAGACATGTGTCTATATTCTCAACATCGTACTGTTTACATATTCATATATCATATTGAGATCTCTCATTTACTCACTTTCACTTGAGAGTCTGTTTAAACAACTGCTCATGTTCTTGATTACCATGATAAAAAATAAATAGAAGTATCTCAAGGCAATGAAAGAAATCGATAGAAATTTTTCTAAATCAGATTTTTGACTAAATCGTTTTAAGATTAATCGTATCTTAGAACATCCATTTAGAGATTAATAATCAATAGACTTCTCTTTTATTTCATCGTGTGCAGACAATCAGACTATAATACACAACGACGAAGGCAATGGAATCAAATTAACTAGAGTAACCACTATGACTATCGCTTTGACCGGAGGGACGATAGACTATTTTAATGAGTCATGAAAGGTGCTAGTGCTCTTATCGTTCGTCATTATTTTAGACAAAGACCAAATGAAATAATAATCAAAGAAAAAAAAAGCCTCACACCTCTCTTTAATGAACCATTGAAAATTATATTAAAAAACCATAAGAATAAATCAATTGGCTACTCTTTTTTTTATAACTATTCTAATAGAATAAGAATGACTTACTTGGTAAACTTAACATCGATGGTTCACTTTCAAGTAGACCATAACGAGTTGAAACAACACAAGAATAAGTACCCGGTTGTGTATAAGCCGTATCACCAAATTGAAATATACGTAATTCATTACCATGCATTTCAATAATCGATGGATTTAATTCAATACGTTGACCAACATGAGTCCAATAAGCAATGGATCCAAATGGTGTATCACTACTTTCACATGTTAAACGTGCTTCAGATGATGAAGGCAAGACGGCAGATTGTGGACGTACACGAACTTTTGGTAAACAATCTAAATTAGAAATTAATCTTTTAAATAACAAATTTAGATATAATTATTATACTTACAAATGGTATTTAAATGTATTATGACGAGAAAATAGATCAATTTCATTGTGCATATTATATTATAAATAAATCAAAAAGAAAAACAAAGTAAAGACATCTAAAATGATGTAAGATATAGATTAATAAAATATTCTTTAATACGCATGAATGCATCATATGTTCATAGAAATAATAATAATAGTAGTAGTTGTATGAGCATTAGTAATCTAATGCGTAGGTCTAATGAGATCAGGTTAAATGACGACCGACCGATCGATCGACCGACCGCCTACCGTCAGCTGTTCATTCATTCATACAGTCTTTATATGTCTATAAAAGCAAAATATAAGACACAGACAGTATGTAAAAGGAGATGAGGGGTGTTATTGTTGTTCGTTGTACTATAATTAAACGAGTAATAGGCGATGATGGAAACATTTATACAGGAAAAAAAAGGTGTTTACTCTGGACATTAGACAAAATATTTTCTAAGTTAACCTCATTATATATTTTCTTACAAAGAAGATAGTTCATTCGTTTTTCTCATTGCGCTTTCAAAACACAAAACGGTGGACAAAATGTAAATGAACTCTTCTTGAAGTTTCATACTTACCGCCTATCATCATTTTTCGTGCAATAAATTATTTGGATCTATATAAAGATAACTATCAATCTTCAATAGAACATGCAATTGAACAGTTGATATATATTTCGAAAGGAAAAAATCAGATGTGCGATATAGTCACTCAGAGAGATGTTAGCGGTTTAGATGAAAATAAAATACTTCAAACGTTTTCCACCCTATTAATCAGACATTAAAATCTGTTAAATACATTTGAATTTGAAAAAGAAGACATAGAAGAAGACGACAACGACGACGAAGAAAAATATTTCTCATTACTTTCTTACTAGACGTAGAAAACACAACGATGTGCTATATTCAATTTCAGAAATATTTTCTAAGCATGAACACACACACATCCGTTCATCAAAGATAATGCTTAGTGACCTTCATGTTATCAACAATATAATCAACTATTTTTTATGATGCTACCACTCTTATATCGAAGATATGATAGAAAAAAAAAGTCTAATCAATAGAAATATCAATGAGTAGTTATACTCACTCTTTATACAAGTAGATGAAACTTTTATCTTTAGAAAGAGAAGACAAAGAACATGTGCATTTTTTCCAACATAATAATGAACAATCTGTATGACGGTTGGTCTACACGTTGTAATCATAAATATTCGTTGTTATTGATCATTGTCGTCAATAAACGTGAAGAAGGTAGACGTTAGATGATAGACTAAAAAAAACTAAATAGACACGTCAATGATTTTATTGAAATCGACAAGCAATAAGTAGTACGAATAATAAAAGAAAGATATTGATGAACAAGTCCTTCGTCGTCTCCTCTCGATGTATATATGCGTATGTATGTGTGTGTGTTTATGTGTGCGTTGACCTGTTTTGACGCACTGAACGAGAAGGAGGGAGAGAGACGAAGGAGAGGAGGAGAAAGAAAAAAATCGTTCGTTCGTTCATTCACCCGTTCTCTCTCTCTCTCTGTCTTTCGATCACTGTCGCTTCCGTACAGTCTTGAAGAAAAAAAAAATAAATGAAGAGCAAGAAAATGAAGAAACATTATGTTCTTCTTTCTTCTGCCAAAAGATCGATCAATTGATCGACAGTAGTTTATCTCATCGTCTTCATTTTTTTTTCTTCTTCTCTTTTCATATTCGATCTATAGCTGAATAAATCACAATCAATGTCTACGTTGTAGTTCCTTAAAAAATGATTATATTCTCTATAGGTACCACTTTCTTTTGTTAGTTTCAAGGTTTGAGTATATACTCATGACACATATGTTATATTGAGTGTGAAAAACGATTTTATTCGTAAAAAAATTTTAACATGTTTTATAATAATTGACAGTTATGATTGCATAAGTGAGCTAACTGTGATGTTCTTATTTGTAACTAAAGAATAATTCGACATGTCAAACGATTAGAAAATTGTATTTTGTATGTTAATGAATGATGTAAGTTGTCAATTGAAAAGAAGCGATAAGCCAAAAATGGAAATGTCTGGCGTTTCCCATACAGACACGTATGCATGGATAATCGGATGAATGTTATTTATATGCATGACGTAAGAATAAGAGAAGGATATAGATATTGTTTAATCCGTTAAAAGAAAATAAGACTTGCCAAACAAACAAGCTATTCATTTTGTTATTAGAATAATATGTATAACGTCTATAAAGCTTTATTTTTGTTGTTATTAAAAGACAACAATAGACGGACGGCTCCACCCCCTGTGGCTCACATTTTGTCCACATCAACGGTAAAGTAAATCACAATGGCTCTCAAGTCCCATTAACCCTGTACATATGTTGATGACGGGAAAAGTTCAGCTGTCATATTAGAATGATCAATGGGAAGCTGTCGCCCCGTTCATTTCTCAATTTTTCTACACTTGATATCGATTTACACATGGAGCATTAGACAGAGAAGAAAGAAATTAGTCTACTTCAAGGTTATTTCAAGTGTACACACACACACACATACGTTTCTTGCTCGCCAGATTGTGTTGTCACTCTTAAAACAACAGATTTTTTTCCTCCTTCAAGTAGCTACATATATATATAGACAGGAAAAAATTGACCGTCATTCTTTTGAACATCAAACAAACACATAGAATAAATCTTACAGGTATTGTTTTTTGAAATTAATTTGATGAACACTTGTATTCAGTTGTTTAATAGATCATTTTTTGAATAATCGCTATAGAAACTGAAACATTTTACCTTGAACAATTGTTTCTCAATTAATAATCCTTGAAGTTATTTACTTTGTACACGAGACATTGCCTCGACTAAAAACATAAAATATAACAATAACAATAAAAACAATATGAATGTTCTCGTAGGCAAACGCCAAGGAGAAAATAATAGTCGAAGAAAAGATTGTTGAACTTTTCTAAATAACATATCATTATAAAATTCACATGGAATGTACATATGTTAAAAATTCACAAAGAAACAAGAGAGAAAGAAGAAAAAAAATTTAGTAAGCTACTTCATCATCTTAATAACGAGTGGAATTTCATTCTTAATGATATCCTCTCTTAGTTTTCAATGAAAGAGTCATTGTACACACCTTGTCAAGGACTTACCCTCTTAAATTGATGATGAAACATAGGGAAAAAAAGTGAATCGTTGTCCAAGATAGCTTACATCCGCACTCAATACTTGTCATTCCTTTCTTCTTTCTATTTCATGTTAAATGACCAACGATACCATCATTTGGTCATTTCAAAAAAAAGAATGAATAATGCCCATAGGCTATTAGAATTATGTCATCGATGATAAATTGAATATTAAGAAGAAATCTCGATAAAAAAAATCTGTATTGTGCTGTTGCTGATGATGATGAAAGAATATATAAGCGCAATCATCATTATAAATTCGACTATATAACAAGCTGATACCGTCATCCTTCTATTTTGATTACTTACCTTATTCCGTTTATTGAATATGACAAATAAAAAAAATCAGGTGTGGAACTAAATTGAACAATGAATCTTTTATTGATTGCATAAAAAAACCCTCTTTAAAACATTTGAAGAGCATGTATTGAAATTAAAGTCAAAATATTCAAATTTTACCATTCATATAGAATATGAAACAAAAAAAAAGAAATAAAATGGCATTAGAATTTTGAACATATATATATGAATGACGCAATTCTCGTTATTTCATAGACCACAAAATCACTTCTACTGTTATTTGTCTACATATTATAGAACTTCTATTCTTTATTGAAATTTTTTCTTTCAACCTATACTAATGGCTTCTCGTGCACATGTGTATACTTGCTACTGATTTCATAATCAAACAAAGAAAAACGTCTCGGTTGACCGATGTTTTAAGAGTTCAATACACGCACATCTTTCTACATACAATCAAATCAGTAATGAAATAACTTGTCATTTTTTTGTTACGATCCGCGGAAAAAAAGAAGCGCGCCGAACACAATTGACCGATGACATTGTCTCGATCGAAGAAACAATTTGCATCCTATTTAAAATAAAGTCATCGTCGAGGACAGAATGTCAAGTGATCGTTATAATCGATACGATAATTTCTCTTGGGATTGATAATCGAACAATACAAATATAGAAGAATGTATCTATATATATATATATATAACTGTTCAATTACACAATATACATATCATAGTAATAGAAAAAAAATTTGTTGAACAGGTGGATGATAAATGATGACAATTTATGCAAGTCTTATAGATAAAAGATTCATTTTGTGATGTGTCAAATCTCAAATTACATCTTAAACATTTTTATTCAATGATTGATAGACAGAATATTTATGAAAATTGATCGAACACTGTCTGGCGTCGTCTTTTTCTTTTTTTTTTGTTAAAATAATATTGCATGTCAATAGGATGAGTAAGAACAGTTTTACATTAATTAGTGATCTTACCTTATCTCATCAAAAGCCGGATAACAATATAAGAAAACGGAAATAAATGAAAGCTCATTCTTCCTTTTACGTGTGTATGTATGTATGTATATATCTATATATATTATAGAGGTACCATAGTCATGCAATAGCTAAAAAGAATAATTATGATAGAAAAAAGTACAATACTGATGTATTCGATCGTGAAAAGAATTTAACCTTGGACTATACTTAAATATATAGATTAATAATCAGCTTGAGTAACAATGACAATTTACAGATGTTTGATGAAATGAAAATAATGTGAAAGAAGTCATTGTTATTATTAGGTTTGCTCATGAGAATATAACAATGAATCAACTAAGCCAGATATGATCTGCATTTATACTATTGAAATGAACTCGATATTGTGTATGAAATGGAATGAAAACGACATTTTTCTCTTTGTGAACATTTGCAAATGCATGCGATTGACTAACGATCAATTAAAGATGATTAGTTGACTGATAAAGAAGTTGACAAATGAAGACTAACACGCACACATACCAAACATGTTCAAGAATGGACAACAATGATGACACGATTTTGTCGTTTTTTTTTTCTATTCATTCATTGTACAAAGATAAATTAATATAAATTTATCCTTTCTATAAACACATGATCAACTATAGATTATTCTCTATCTAGTATTTCATGTGAGACCTTCGTAGAAAATTGAATTCTATCATTTTATGTCTCTATACAAAATTACATTTCAGTATTAATTAGAATAATAAAGAAAAAAAGCTGAAATGTAAATTATTTTGTTCATATAGCGAAACAAATAAGTAAGCATCCTTCAAACATATCTAATTACATCACATTTTGCTTTGTGAATATGTATAATTCACAGATTAGCTTCTAATCTTTTTTCCATAATGCTCGCATAACTCATACATATATACATATGTATATATCTGATGCCTTAAGGCTAACCGACAATAACTTTTCTCTTTTTTTTTTGATACCCGTGTTAAAACAATTAGATGACAAATATGTTACTCTAATTATTGTCATCATAGTGAGAATATGCCTTTAAGCAAATCACAAATCATTTTTTTTTATTTACCATCTTATACCTATGTGATTTAGTACAAATAACAAATTTATCATTCTACTCTATGATCTTCTTACCGATATCAAATGTGTCAGTGATTATTTCCCTTAGGCTATTCGATGACAATAACCTTTCGCATGAGTAAATTTCATTCGTATCATCATATATTCTCTTTGAACAAATAACATAAGAGAGAAAATCAAGGTGAGAGATATACAACTGATATCACTTGTGGTGTTTTCTTTGCATAATGAAATCGATAAACTCATGAACAAATAGAAATTTTTGTTTAATATTTACATTTGAAAAACAATACGAAATAGAGAAGGATAAAAATTGAAATGATGATCAACAATATTTGTTTTCATTGTGTCTAAAGGGGAAATATGCATGAATAGATTTAACAACAATTCTCTTCTCAATGTTAAAATCACGAATGTTCAATGAATTTTATTATAGATGTACGTGATATTGTGAAAATATAATGTGATGTATTTCTAATTAGTTTTTTTAAAAGATCAACTGATAATCTATTTTCGTCTCAGTTGGTGATATTTTGTTTTGTTGGAAAAGAGAGAGAGAGAGGTATTCGTTTTCAATTAAATAATAGAGGTGTCGATGAATATGACGAGGTGAAGCAACCTAGTGTGACTGAATATGAACGATAATTTTGCTTCCATGTAGAGAAGAGTGTCAATTTTTTTTTCAAAATTTGATGACTGCTGTTTTTGAGTTACGCGATTGCGTGAAGATATTCAATTACCTTCTCAATAGTCAAAAAATGAAGATATTTTGCCTCGACGTAATATTTCAGTGTAGCAATAGGTGTCCAAAAGATTTTAGATAAAAATAATTCAGTTTTTATCAATTACTCTTTGATTAAAAAATAACTTACAGGGAAATATGTTAATATAGAATAAACCAAGAATCTATTGAGAAATTATTCAATGGAAGTAAGAATAGACATATATATTAAATAAATATAGGAGATTGTAAGAATTTTTTATTAAATATTTACAAATAATTATACTAGATTTGTTGATAGATATATGAAGGTCAATAAAAGAATATATTAAACTCGTATAAACTAAACAGATATTTAGTACAAGATTTTGAGAAAAAAATATTCCAAAGTGTCAATCAATCTTTATTTTAATAGTACTTGATTTCTGGCGACATCTTTTCTATGGTTTCATAGATTTTTAAGTCTTTTATGATACAAAAAAATGTGATTTCATATATATTTTAAAATATTAAAAGATTTTAATAAAGATAAATCTAACAATGAACATAGTTTACTTTTTCATTGTATTGAATTTTATTTCGAATCAACGATTGGTATATTATGGAAATAGGTTATTTATTTTTATCGATGTGTAAGATTCTTTTTCATCGTTAGTTATAATATACAAATCAAAGACTAGTTATTTTTTACAATTCACATCATTTTTTTTCCTTAAAATAATGATCAAAAATTTAAAATTATTGACGAAAAAAATTATTGTTATTAAGAAAAATCTACTAACTGTTGAATGATGAATATTCTTTGACAAATATAATTCAGTAGATTTTATAATAATCATTTCATTTTTTTCAGATGTCGACAATTGATCCATCTAATGCAATTGATGTTGATTTAACACGTTCGACAAGTGGAGTATGGCTTGTAAAAATGCCAAAATATTTATCACAAATTCTTACTGACTATGGCGATGGTGCAATAAATGGTGAAGTTGGTCGTTTAATTAAACGACCACCGCCACCCACACAACAACAGACCGGCAAAGGAGCAATACCAGTGCCACCTGGTGGTCGTACACAAGATGTTTTCTTTTGTCTTAATGATCAAATTCTGGAAAAACTAAGAGAAAAAAATCCATCAAAAGATTTTAAACCACCACCAAAAGAACATCGTTTTTGGTAAATAGACAAATATTCTATCTTGTACATATATAATGATTAGTTCTGTATCTATCTTTTATATTTTAGTTTAAGTAATATATCTGATGGTGTTCTTCGTACAGTTTATACTCGCACTGTAAATCATTCCGGTTCAGCGCCGACTGAACAAATCTCAGTTGTTGGTAAAGTTATTCAACGAGCTGAAGTTCGTCCAGTTGAAAATGAACAATATATGTCAATGAAACGAAGACAATTTGAAACATCACAAGAACCAACACGTAAAGCTCAAATGATAAATAAGAAATCGAATGTTTATGTACCAAAACGTGATCATGAAGGAAACAAAGAACGTGAACGAATGAAAAAATTAATGGGCAAACGTGTACGAAGTTCAGAAGAGACAGTTAATCGTCTTATGTTTGAAGCTTTTGCTAAAAATCAATTTATATCAATGTCAGCACTTGAAACAATAACACAACAACCAAAAAGTTTCTTACAACAACTTGTTAAGAAATATTGTAATTATAACAGTGCGGTAAGAGAAAATTTAATTAACTAGATAAAAGAAGATATATATTTTTTCTTCTTATCTTAGGGACATACATATGAATTAAAACAACAATATCGACATTATAGTACACAAAAAGATGATGACGAAGATGATGATGATATTGAAGATGATGACGATGATGATGATGATGATGACGATGATAATAATAATAACAACAATAATAATGATAATACATAAATATTCTTTTTCTTCATTCTTGATTATCTCATTTCTATACATATTGTTTAAAATCGGATATTCTGTTCTAGATTGAATATATTCTATCATAAGCAATCTTAAGAATGTCACCTGCTACTAGTGCTAGTACAACTAAAAAAAGCACCACAACAACGAAGACAACAACAAAAACGTCTTCGTCAAGTGGAGCTTTGAAAAAAGGAAAAAAGAAAATAGCCGCTGCACCACTCAAGGCTAAGGTTGAATCAAAAAAACTTGTTAATCCACTCTATGAAAAACGAGCAAAGAATTTCGGTATTGGTCAAGGTAATAACAGAAAATTAAAATTTCTTTTTGTTTTTTAGTTTAAATTTTATTTAAAATAGATATTCAACCAAAACGTGATTTAACACGTTTTGTTAAATGGCCACAATACATTCGTGTTCAACGTCAACGTAGTATTTTACTTAAACGTTTGAAAGTACCACCACCAATCAATCAATTTACACAAACACTAGATAAACAAACATCAACACAATTATTTAAATTACTTGAAAAATATCGTCCAGAATCACGTGCCGAAAAAAAACTTCGTTTAAAACAACGTGCTGAAGAACAAGCTAAAACCAATAAACCAGATCGACCAACAAAACGACCAAATGGTCTTCGTAGTGGAATGAATACCGTTACTTCATTAATTGAAAAAAAGAAAGCTCAATTAGTATGTTTAAATAAAGACAAATCATTTCTACTTCTTTTTCTTACAGGTCCTCATTGCTCATGATGTTGAACCAATTGAACTTGTTCTTCATTTACCAACATTATGTCGTAAAATGGGTATTCCATATTGTATTGTTAAAGGAAAAGCACGACTTGGTCGTCTTGTTCATTTAAAAACATGTTCATCATTAGCTTTAACTGATGTTAATACTGAAGATAAATCTGGTTTAGGTAAAATCATTGAAGCTGTTAAAACTAACTTTAATGATCGTTATGATGAATTACGTCGTCATTGGGGTGGTGGTGTTTTGGGTAATAAATCTCAAGCACGTATCAATCGACTTGAACGTATCAAATCTCGAGAAGCAGCACATCAACGAAATTCATAAAACAAATAGCATAAGAAGAATATCCAGAAAGCAAAAAAAAATACAAGAATATCTCGTTTTTTTATTTTTGTTTTTCTATTTGTATGTGTGAATTGTTTTGATTATAAAAACATCAGAATAAAAGAGACAAAAACAAAAAAAGAAACATACAACAATGAAAACAAAAATAATGTCTTGTTAATTTATTTAGATAGATTCAAAAGAAAAAAAATTATGTCATCAGATGAAGAAGAACGTAAACTTAAAAAAACAATTTTTAAAAATCCAGTTGAAGTACAAAAAGCTCGACTTGAACGTTTAATGAAAAATGTTGAAAAACCTGTGTTTATACCAGAAAAAAAAGATTCGAAATTACCACGAGCTTTTGCACCACATGAATTTGTACGCAATGTTATGGGTAATAAAACAAAAGCAAATTATTCTAATATCATTTTTCTATTATTTATTTTTGTTTAGGAGCAAGTGCTGGTGCCGGATCTGGAGAATTTGATATCTATCGAGGTTGTCGACGACGCCAAATCATACGAGAAGCTTTTCTAAATCGTCAAGCTAAAGAGGTTTGTTTATTTTAATTCTTTTCATATGTTTAGAAAATAATCATATCATATTTTTTGGTTTTAGAAAGAAGCAAGTGAAGAATGGTTAGCAAAAGTTGAAAATAATAAGAAAAAAGCGGAAACACAAACAGCTAAAAAACGAAAAAAACGGTTTGCTTGTTTTATATTTTATTGATCAAAAATTTTTGACGGTATTTTTGTTTTTAGTATGAAACGTAAAGGAAACTCGAAAAGTAAAAAACCTACAAATGGTCAAAATTCTAATGATAAAGATGGAAAGAGTTCATCATCATCGTCAGGAAGTGATGATGAAGAAGTAGATGAAAAAACTTCAGATACAGAAACGAAGACTTCAGAAACGCCAGTCACAAAGGCAGAAGAAAACCAATCGGTTAAGGAACCTTCATCACCAGTGCAACAACAACAACAACAAAATGAAAAAACAAATATTCGACAACATTTAAGACACAGAAAAGCTAGTTCAAGTGATGAAGAAAAAGCATAAATTTCATAATTGTTTGTTTTTGTATTATAAATCTATATGTAATATATAATAAAATATCTTCTCGTACAACGTACAAAAATTTTCTTTAAAAGATATTACAAAATAAAATAAAATGTCTATAGTATTATACAATAATAATAATACTTCATTCTAATCAAATATGTTTCTAAAAATTACTGTTGCATAGAAAGAATTCAATATAGGAACTTATGATTGAAATGTATTCGTAGTAGATATGAATAAAAACGTCGTATTAGTAATTCCAGATTTGTTATATTCATAGTTGTTGATAGAATCGAAAATAATTAGCTAAAACAACAATAGCATCCTTCATTGACCTATGAAATTATGTGGCTGGAAAAAATACATATATTTACAAAAGCCGCAATAAGGCAGACTGATCTCATCTTAAGTACTTTTTCTTAGATGTAGAACTAAAGACGAAATTGTTGTATGTACATCAATCAAGACTTATTTTTGTTGCTAATAACGTTTTTGCCTTCTGTTATTTTTTTGTTTTTGTTGTTAGCTGATCTTTAACGAACCACGATGATAATATCTAAGTCCTGTAATAATAATAAGCTCTGATTCTACCACTAGAAAAATCTAGAACAAGCTCATCGTGACCCATCCATATCTGTAATGGATTATTTCATCTAGAAAATTGTTTTCGATACGCTGATTTTTGCGATATATACGATAAACACATATGCCAGACAAATGGGGATATAAATATGCTGGTAATTATTGTTTCTCTCTTCATTTATCAATATGGAATATTCTATCCATACTGTTTTTGCTTATACTCGTATATATTACCTAGTTTCTATTGATTGTGTATTTAGATCTTCTAACTTAAGCTTATCTGAAAATCATCCATGGCCGCTACACGCGAACGCAGCTTGATCTTAGTTAAACACGATGGTGTTCAACGAGGACTTGTAGGAGAAGTCATCCGTCGATTTGAAAATCGTGGATTCAAACTCATTGGTCTTAAATATGTTCAAGTAAATCTTTCACTACTATTATCAATGTTTCTTTTTTATAACGAGAATCAATTTCTATATTGTAGGCTACACGTGCTCAACTTGAAAGTCACTATGAAGATCATAAAGGTAAATTCTAGATATAAAAAATCGCTTATTTTATTTTTTAATTCTTTTTAGGCAAAGATTTCTTCGAACCACTCTTAGCTTATGGTAGCTCAGGCCCAGCTGTTGCTATGGTTTGTTATCGTTTTCTTTTTCAATATTTTTCTAATAGATATTCTCGTTTAGGTATGGGAAGGACATGGTATTATCACCGCTGGTCGAGCAATTCTCGGAGCAACTGATCCAATCAAAGCCCAACCAGGTACAATCCGCGGTGATTATGCTACTGCTGCTGGACGGTAAGTTTTATATTTATTATGCATTGACAAAAAAAAATCTATTTTTAATTTTATTCAAGAAATCTTGTTCATGGCAGTGATTCAGAAAAAGCCGCTAAACGTGAAGTTGATCTCTGGTTCAAAGCTGAAGAACTTCTTACATGGCACAGAGCTGGCGCCCAACATTTACATGATAAATACAGCAATGAATAAGCAATAATATAAATTCAGTCAAATCATATCAAACATTTGCTTCCTTTGCTACCCATTCTTTTCTTTTTTCTTAGTTTGTGTTTAATTGATAAACGTAGAATAAATAATATAAAAGGCTTTAGAACAGTTTGTCAGTAGAACCTGGCTAAACTAGTTTATTATGCAAAGAATAAATGTTATTTACGGATTGCTAGACTTTTAGCACAAAAACAAAATCAGCGTAAAGATAAGATTGATTGGATATTCAGAAAACATACATCAAGACCTAATCAAACAACAATAACATAAAACGTATTAGGACAAAATATTGTAAGCAATTAGATTGATGTAACCCAGAAGGGTTCTATTAACTGGAAATAAGATTTAATAAACGTTGATTTGTTTTTACTGATTGTCTAGCTTTAATTTTTATTATATTGGTATATACTGTGTTGTTCTCATTAATTATTTTCTTTTGTACCAATATGTCTAACGTTGAAGTACTAAACCAGATCGATGATGATGAGTTTCTCTTTTGGTACACCATGTCAAAGAATAAATGTTCCTATGTTTTTTACGAGTAAAAAATACATTCTTTGTCATCAACATGATAATTAATGGAATCAAGTTAAAACTACTTGTTAATTTACATGTTTCAATTTTGTAATGGATAGGATTTTTAGAAATAATTACTCTTGTTTAACAAATTCCGATTCGCGTTATTAATGACTTTTATGTTTCTTTCATCTATTTGTTTGTTTATCAAATCGACAAGTAATTGTTCTGACTGGAATAGAGAAATAAATCATAGATAAAGCAAAGTGAAAAAGTATCGATATAAACTCAACAAAACGATTATATTGTTTTACTATAATAAATGAGGAAAAAGCATATGAATATGTCTATTCTACGTTCCAGATGTTCTTTTTTTGCTCGCATCATTGTTTCTCTATTGTTTTCTCTCATGAGATGTTGTCCTTGAAAAAGAACTATGACATATTTCACTCTACCAATATCAACAAGATAATCACAAAAACTTTTCGTTTACCTATAATTAAGTAAGATATTATGTTCAATTTATACTTAGATAATTTTTAATCAAATAAAGACTTTCATATCTCTCTATTATTAATTGTCATACAGTTGGAATATTTCATTTTTCTAGTAACAGAAACTGTAATTTTAAAAATAGAATATAGAAGATTGAAGAAAGCTTCTAATGACATAAATTAAACTCTTATCAAGAAAATCATTCAAATAATGAACTACTTTTTAAGTACAAAAATAGTACATGAAGTTTACTGCTCTAAAATTAGATACTCTGGTACTCATAGTTCATTTTTTCTTATAGAATTTATTGTATAAGTAACGAAGTCTTTTTCACAAATATGTTTTTCATTAATTTCATCATTTAGCGTTCACCATATGTTATTAAGTTCAGTATTTACAAAAATATTTTTTTAAGACATTTTCAATTCCATTATCAAATATTACAAAGTAGTTTCCTGTAGAACAAAAAAAGACTACATAAATAATATTTTAAAAAATAATTATTCTAGTATGCTTTTAGCAGTTTGAAAAAGTACGTTTGGCATAAATACTCTTTGTCATATTTACCGGTATGGTTTTTTTTAAATATTTTGTGATATAAAGGAAACGTATCGACTCTTGATTTTATTTTGTCGAAGGAAATGTGTTAGATTGAATATAACGAAAATAAGCCTGATCCAAGTAAGTTAATATTTTAGATATAATCAATCGGATTTGAATGGTAAATGTAAAATAATAAGTAACGAATAGCTAAGATCAGAAAGTGAATATAGTGACTCAATATTTTTCTCTGTGTATATAGCTTTCAAAACATTACCCATACTATATAAACATTAGATGAAGCAGTAGTAATTAAAGGGTAAATAACTATTATAAAATATACTGACTTTTTCTAAATTTAGTTGGTTATAATTTTATTTTTTGAGCTTTCGGTGTATACCTGTCATCATTATTAGCCAAAAATAACAAATAAAAAGAAAACAACATTAAATATAATAGGGTAGTATTTATTTGGGCAATTTAAAAATTGAAGTGAGCAGTGATTTTTCAGCAATTATATATTAGAAAATGGATAATAATGAATTAATTAAATTGTAGTAGTAGGGTGTAGATGTGGGTAACTGATGAACATAATACTCATGCTCTTACCCACTCAATATGATTATTGCTGACTCAACTTTATTGTCGCTAAACTTTTATCACTCATTCATATTATTTATTGCCCGATTAAAGTTTAGTCAATATAGTATAACTTTTATTTCAAACATATTATTGAATCATGGTTTTCTTTACCCTCATATAAAAGAACCATATAAACTTCTTTTTTTTGTATGCAAAACTAATTTTTATTTTCTTTCTTATCTTGACAGTTAAGAATCATTTTATATATTCAGATCATGATGAGTAGTATGCATATATATATATATATTTAACTTTGCTAGGAAATATTGTTTTCTATTTTACCTGTCTCAAGTCACACAGTAAATCCGATTTTTATAATCATTCACATATGTATATTGGTTTTGTATGTGGAAGCTATAATTCATCTGCATATAAAAAAATCGTCGTTTATTCTATTTTACGGACTGTCAATTAAAAATATCCAACCGTATGCTTGTTTTTCATTCTAATATTTCAATATAAGAGTATGTCTCTAGATCTATGACAGGAAATTGAATCACATATCATTTCTTTTTGTAATTACAATTGATAAATATTCTTTGTTTTGTTCTTTTTCTTATTTTCTTATATAGTGTGAAACCTCAACGTATATATTTTCTTTTATACTGATATTTCAACTATAGAAAAATTTTATATATAAGAGTGCTCCATCATCATTATTTAGAGAGGGAAAAAGAAGTTATTTTTGTGTTTAAACAGCATTGTTTCTAATAACAGCATTTTAAAAAAAGAAAGTTTAAATAAATGAGTTTTTTTTACAAACATAAACGTATATACTCATCCTCCTGTTTTGACTAATTTGAAAAATATTCTTTGATGTAGTAAGGTCTGCTCTTATACAAAAATTTAGCAGCATAAAATATTCAAAATTATATGGTTTATATAACAATACTTGACTTAAAAGAGTTAAATATATATATTACATAGATAAATATAATAAGTACAACATAATAAGATATGTTAAGGATAGGGGTATAACCAGAAGAAAGTTGGAACGGGGCCGGGCTAAGTCATCATCTGATTATGTGCCTAGAAAACATACGTCGTAGAGTATACGTTTACATGTCAGCTTTTTCATTATCGAACATATTTAATCGAAAAAAGGTGATCAGATATGAGTGAATAATCGTTATTTGTTTCATATGCATGTTAATGACAGTTGAGTACAACAAAAAAGTTTAAAAACGTAAAAGTATAAATTTTATTATATTCTTAATGAAATTAATATTTAAGTTGTCCAGTATTGACTTTCAGATATATGACAACAGCATGATATTCGTTAATTTTCTTTATTCAAAAGTAAGTTGCGAGCAGGATTTTATTCTAATGCATTCTTCAGTCAAATATTTATTTGTCAGGTTAATCTTTCTCTTTCTTTTCATTTTTATTTATAATTGGAGTTAGAAAATTATTATTACTCAAATATATTAAAAAGCGATGATGAATTACTCTTTAGAGTATTTTAGTAAAGATTAATAAATATACATAATTTCTTCATTTGTCCGTTTGCGCATCTGTTCAAAAAGATAGTTTTGAATCTTATCGAACAAATTTTCTAAAAATACGAGTAGTTATCGGGACAATTGATCTGATATAAACAGCACATATAAGAGCAGCTGAACTTCAAATTGAATATATTTAAAAAAAGAAATACCATGTAACAATAACTATTTGTAGAAAACAGGTCTTAGCCTGATAGACTTTCTGGTAATCAGTAGAGATTGATTGAATTTATCTCGAAGTTACAAATTAATAACATGCGTACTTAATTAAAGTCATAATAGTATTATTATTAGAAATATTATTAAACTCATAACGAATTGATTCAAAATCTAGTATACATAGTAAATCCTTTGTTAGTATTTATTTCTCTCAATTGAATCCATAAACAATTTTATTTTGATGTCTTTCTACTTTCTAATATATGTTTATTGTGTGCTGCAAATGATTAAATTATTGGTAATTATAATCATATATAGGATGAGTCTAAGTGTATGTATTTTAAAAGAATTCTTTTAGTTTCACAATAAATCGTATATAGACTTTCAAAGGTTAACATTTTCATATAGTTCACAAGGATTTTTCAAGAAGAATATTCTTCTCTTTTAATATCTATATTAATTAAAATCTTATTACATAAGAAATAAACAATATCAAATGAACCTCACTTTAGTTGGGAGATTGCAGTTAGATCTTTTATATTCTAGACAGTAACAAATAGCCAATAAGCAACTATGTTTTTTTAAAAAAAATTTACATCAATGAATATATTATTATTCCTTTTCCTTAAATTTTAAATTTATAGCAACAAATGGGAATAAAACATTTTCTATATTAAAATTTCCCAGTACAAACAAAGAGACCGGCAAAGTTAACAAATATTATTTTACTTTGAATGCAAAACTATTTGATCGTGAATCAATAATAGTGAATAAAATGTGCAAATAATTTAAGCTGGAAGAAACGTTTTTTTCTTCTTCCTTTTACATCATTTGATAGAGTGTGAGTTATTGATCACGACAAACTAGTTTTGATATCTAACTGAACTTGTTGTCACATGGAAAATAGTAATTACAAGATAATAGTGCTTAAGTGGAATACTAGATGATTGAGAAGTGAGTCTAAGAAGAATAAGTAGTTTTTCTCTCATCAGCTAGCTGTATCGTCAGTAATGTATACTTTGGAAGTGATTGTATAGACTTGGATGGATATAATGAATCAATTAGTCAAAATAAAATTATATCGTAATCTTATATATGCTTGATTATTCACATATATAAAATATTTCAACATAATAGTAGTTTTACTTTATCACATTCAAAAAAACGTATAAATTATGTATTACAATTATACATAAACGAGAAAAAAAACTTAATTTAAATAAAAATCAATCAATTTATAAAAATTTCTTTCATTATTTTTCCTTGAAGATTATTTAATATTTATCATTCCACTTTTTTAAATTTTATTTCACAATCCTTTCACGGAAATTTCTATATTTTCTTCTTACTTTCTACCCTACCTCTATATAATATGTGCATGGTGTTATAAATTATATCTGTGAAATTATCGAAAAGTTATTGAGATTTTTTCATTAAGTGAGAGGTGTGAGATTATAACATAACTTATTTCTAGCTACTTCCATATAATTTTGTTTTAGTCGAGCATGTGATACACTAGATGATTGTTTTACAATAAGACAAATCAACAACATTTATCTAGTTAATTTCTTTTTTTAGTAATAGTATCGTCAAATCAATGGCCAGATTTAATAATATTCTAACTGGAAAATATTATATGTTGTTCTATATATTTGTATTATCATGTATTTTGTACATTCTTTCGCAATTCTACGGTACCATACTCATATCTAAACTTACAATATTATTAGACAACAGATTTACAAAGAATAATACAACATATTACTATTATCGTTCATCATCTTATAACAAAACTAAGTTGGAACCAAATGTCTTCTTGTATTATCATCATGCAACTTCCGGTCGAAATTCATCTTATCCTTTTATTAGTGGTGATACATTTCGAGCTTTTTCTGATTATGTATATGATGAAACAAGAACAGATAATTTAAGTTCAGTAAAATATGGTGAAATTGTTTTCGTGAAAACTGATATGCTTTCAAACTTTTTTACTTCATCATTTGAATCTATACGAGAACCATTTGTACTTATTTCACATAATAGTGATTATTCTGCACCAGGAAGATATGAGAAATATTTATCAGATCCAAAAGTGCTTCATTGGTATGCATCCAATCTTAATGTCAAAAATCTTCAAAAAATATCACCTATTCCCATTGGATTAGCTAATACACGATGGCCACAAGGAAATTTAGATAATATAACATTTGCTTTTAAAAATCATCGGAAACCTTGGTCTCAGCGAACAACTTTTCTTTATGTTAACTTTGCTGTTGGAACAAATGTTGCTCAAAGAACAAAAGCTCTGTCACAAGCATCAACGATAAAAGATGTAGAAATAGTTAAAGAAAAAATTACATTTGAAACTTATTTAGAGCAGATAGGTAATTCTAAGTTTGTATTATCACCACCTGGTAATGGTCTTGATTGTCATCGAACATGGGAAGCATTATTGATGGGTGCAGTACCTATTGTTTTGGCATCTGGACTTGATCCTTTATTTACAAAAACAAGATCTATTATTATTAATGATTGGTCAAAATTATCGTACAATTTTTTATCATCATTCAATTCTTCGTTGGATGATAACTATGAACCTGATGTTTTATATGCTGAGTATTGGCGTGAAACACTTTTTAAGTATCGAAAAAAAACTGATTAATATATATCATTTCTTCTATTGAATAATTTGGAGAAAAAGAATTATTTTATATAATTACAGATGATACTGTTAACTTTTTGTATTATTAGTCAATAGGCTCAGAACAGGTGATATTTATGTTCAATTATGTTGAAAATATGTGATACTTGTTATTGTGTGGCTCATCAAATTGTTTTATTCTAACAGTTGTTATGCAAAGATTCAGTTTAATAATATATTTTTATTTAAAATCTGCAACTGTAGCTGTAGTACACTAAATGTATTCTTTTTATACGAGTGATAATGAACATTATTTTTATTGTTATTTTATGATATTATTGTGATCTTTTTTCTCTTTTGTTTTGCATAAAATAGAAATACTAAAAATAAAAGTATTTCATATGTGCTAACCATAGAAAATTTTTGTTGATAACAAATGTACATAAATATATAAAAAAAAGACCACGGATTGTGCTTGTAATGTAACTTTTGATATACACAATGTCAAGTAGAAGTGACGTATATTAAGCGTGCAGCGAAGACACAAAGCTTAGAAATATCTAGACAACATCATATGTTACTACAGAAGATAATCTACAACATCATATATAAGAAATATGAAGGCTAGGAGCAAAAGAGAAATTATACAGATTTCAAGGAAATTTTCATACTTTCTACTCTATGGCTATATAATATGTGCATAGTATTATAATTTATATCTGTAAAATTATCGAAAAGTGTTTGAGATTTTTTCGTTAAGTGGACGTACTTTTAATGTTATTTCTATTACTTGTTGTTAATGGGTAAGTGAAAATTTTAGAATTTGCTAAAATTTTGCTCTGGGTGGAGATCTAAACATACCTCATGTGAGATTATAATATAACTTATTTCTAGTTACTTCCATATAATCTTGTTTGAGTCGAGCATGTGATGCGCTAGACGATTGTTCTACAATAAGACAAATCAATAACATTTATCTACTTATTTTCTTTTTTTAGTAATAGTATCGTCAAATCAATGGTCAGATTTAATAATATTCTAACTGGAAAATATTATATGTTGTTCTGTATATTTGTATTATCATGTATTTTGTACATTCTTTCGCAATTCTACCGTACCATACTCATATCTGAACTTACAATATTATTAGATAATACAGTCGCAAATAATAATACAACATATTACTATTATCATCATGCAACTTCAGATCGAAATTCGTCTTATCTTTTTATTAGTGGTGATACATTTCGAGCTTTTTCTGATTATATATATGATGAAACAAGAAACGATAATTTAAGTTCAGTAAAATATGGTGAAATTGTTTTTGTGAAAACTGATATGCTTCCAAGTTTTTTTAATTCATCATTTAAATCTATACGAGAACCATTTGTGCTTATTTCAATCATTTAAGTTTTCTTTGAATGATAATCATGCAGCTGATGTTTTATATGCTCATTATTGGCGTGAAACAATTTTTAAGTATCGAAAAAAAAACTGATTAATATATATCATTTCTTCTATTGAATTATGTCGAGAAAAAGAATTATTATTTTATATAATTATAGATGATATTGTTTAATTTTTTCATCATTTATCAATAGACCCGGAAAGAAAGCAAGTGATATATATGTTCAATTATGTTGAAAATATGTAATATCTAGCTTCTAACTGACTATTTATATGAAAAAAAATGTTCAGAGAAAGAACTGAATTTCTTGTTCTAGAAATAATCTTGACATGAGCATTGTCCATTTGTGTAAAAATGATGAATTCGATTTGCATCACGAACAATTATTTCACATTGACGAATTGAAGCTATTAATTTTGTTGCGCGATCTATGAAGAAAGAGAAAATGAGAGGAAAAATCTTCAATGATCACTTACGACAATCACCACAAACTCGAAGATTATTTGTCACTTGAATTAATGATGCATGGGGATTTTCTACAAAATTCCATGCAATTGCAAGTCTTTCACTATGCCCACACAGTGTTGATTCAACAGTTTCGTCCAGATCTAACGGTCGTGTAATCCAACTTGCATCGTATTGATGACCGTGTTCAATAAGTTCGGCAGATATTTTTTCAATTTCAGCATAGATTTTCTTAGCTTGTGGATGAGATTGATCATGAGCTCGAAATTGCTAAAAAAATAAAATAAAATCATTGAATGTCATCTGTGTAAAAAGCTTTTATAGTTCTAAACTTACAAAAAGTTGTCCATTGACTGCAGTTGTTGACACACCGACTGTTCTCCTCACACCCGATTGTTGTAATTGAATTTTGATATCTGATGCCTTGCCAATTTGTCCTGTCGATCCATAAACATTGGCAAGAAGGATTGAAGCTGAATTCAATGAATCGATCATTTGAGGAAAAAGTTTCTTCATACGATCAACAATTTGTTGTGATAAATGACTATTATTTTTATTTCGAACACCTGATAATAGTGCCACTAAAATGAAAATAATCAAATAAAATTGATTTCTTAGATATCTGCCAATCTTATATTTCTATTTTAACAGGCTAACATCTAATCAACATACAAATCTTCATAATATTTCAAGAGTACTTACTATACATAGCCCATCCAGGAAGATGATCACATTCAAATTGATCGATCAGTTGTTGTGCTTCTTCAAAACGAGATGCACGACTGAGACAATCAATCTTGTAGAATAAAAATTGATCAAAAAACAAACGTATTATTTAGTTTACCATAACAGTATAAATTTTTTCTGTTTTCATTTGAATATTGTTGAATATCGAACGAGCTTGTTGAACAAGTCCAGAATGTGAACAGGCGTTTAGAACACAAACATAAGTTGATTCTTGTATCAAATGTGATGGAACTTTATGAAAAAGTTCAATTGCTTCAATACCCATTCCATTTAAACCATAAGAATTAACTAATCGATAAAAAAATCATTTCTATTTTCAGAGGAAAATAAATAAACTGACTCATTACTGTATAACTGGTTTCATCTAGTTGAGACATATTTTCAAAAACTTTCTTTGCTTGATCCACACAGCCACTTTTTCCCTAATGAAATTTTTTTAAATAGAAAAAAAATCACGAAGAAATTTACTTAAACTAACCCACATATCAATTAATGCATTTTGAATATGATTATTCATAAGAAAACAATTTGGTATTTTTTCAACAATCAATTCACACATCGATAAAATACCAATTTGAGAGAGACCATTGATAGTAATCAGATAAATAACAAGATTTGGTTCTTTTATTTGATTAAATAGATCAATTGCTTTCGTTGGCATATTATTTATTATAAAACCTTTAGAAAATTGAGATTAAACAATTTATAAATATAAAAATCAATTTTCTACCTTTCATCATTGCTCCAAACATAGGCAAGATTTTTTTTATTGATTTATCAAACAATAATTAAGCATATTTTACATCACCACACTTCATTAGTGCATCAATTAAAGAAGTCAAAAGATAAAGATTTGAATAAGAAGATTTAGGAAGTTTTGATAAGACATTTTTCACTAAATGTAATGCTTTAGACGTTTTTAATTCAGCACAAGCATCAAACAAAAGACTAATAATAACTTCATCAGGATTTTTAATCTCATTGAAAAGATCGATCGCTTTATTTGGCATATTATTTTTGATATAACCTTAAAATAGTTACATCAATTAATTAGGAGCTATAAAAATTCTTTATACCTTTCATCATTGCACCATACATGAATAATGTTTTCTTTGTTGAGTTATCAAACAAAGATTGAGCATGTATTACATCACCACACTTCATTAGTGCGTCAATGAGAGAAGTTAAAAGATTTAAATCTGAATACGAAGGTTTTTGAAGTTTTGATGAGACATTTTTTATTAGATTTAATGCTTCATGTGTTTCCAATTGAGCGCAAGCATTAAAAAAGAGAATTAGAATAACTTTATCAGGATTTTGAATTTGATTGAAAAGATCGATCGCTTTGTTCGGCATATTATTTTTGATATAACCTGAAAATAGTTCAATTATTTAGGAAATATAAAAATTTTTTCTACCTTTCATCATTGCACCATAAATGAATAATGTCTTATTTGTTGAGTTATCGAACAAAAATTGACTAGATGGAACAGCACCACATTGCACTTAGGTGAAAGCAGGTCAGAGCCAATTCTATAAGATAAACTTACTATAGAAATGAATTAATGATGTTAATATTGCAGAGTTTTTTTCGAAACGAGATGAAAGAAATTGATGAATAGTTGAACCACGTTGTAGATCACCAGTTTGAGCACATGCTTTCAAAGCTTGTGTTATTGTCAAAGTGGATAATGACTGAGTATTATTTTTCTTGTATTTATCAAATAATTCGAGTGCTTTTGTAAATTCTTTCTGATTATTCAATAATTTCATTTGATTACCCAAATCAAAATCAGATTTGATAATCAATGAACGTTTTTTAAAAACTATTAGAGATACTGAACGATGATTTAATAATTTGTTTAATATTATATTAGTTTTGTTATCAATTCTTTGACTACAAAATTTTAAATCACTTATTATACTGAATTATTAAATGTCAATATATGACCAATTAAAAATCAATTCAATTGGATTATCTACTTATTCTACTATAGAACAAAAGAAATAGTAAATTTCTCTAGCCTTTTCAGATGGACAGGTGTCACTAGTTATAGATAAGATCTTTTTAATCAACTGTTAGATAACATTCTCTTTTATGTATATACATATATATATGTATGCGTATTACCTTATCAGTCGGCTTTGTCTATTACGTTTTTATTGTTTACAGAGTTGCTCTCTGTACGCGCGCGCGAGTCACTACAAAATAGAATTAATTCAAAAACAAGTGAACAAAATATTCTTTTATTTATTTATAAAATATCCTTCATAACTTCTTTTTTACAATTTCAATACTCTCTTTCACACTTTTGATGTCAGGACGAGTTGGAGATAATGCATGTTGTCTGATGTTCAGGGCACGTTCAAAATATGAAAGTGCTTTCGAATAGTCTTTCATATTGTAACACACACCAGCGATGTTGTTGTATGAAGTAGCTAATGAAGGGTGATTTGAAGGAAGAGTTTTTTGTTTAATTTCAAGTGCTTTTTCGTAAAATAAAAGTGCTTTTGAGTACTCTCCATTCTCGTTATACACCAAACCGATGTTGTTGTACGAAATAGCCAAATCAGGATGATTTGAAGGAAGAGTTTTTTGATCAATTTCAAGTGCTTTTTCGAAATATGGAAGTGCTTTCGAGTACTCTCCCATGTTGTTATACGCCAGACCGATGTTGTTGTACGAAGTAGCCAAATCAGGATGATTTGATGGAAGAGTTTTTTGTTGAATTTCATGTGCTTTTTCATAAAATGAAAGTGCTTTCCAGTACTCTCCCATCTTGTCATACACATCACCGATATTATTGTATGAAGTAGCCAAATTAGGATGATTTGAAGGAAGAGTTTTTTGCCAAATTTCAA